>OX421848.1:0-429241 GCA_949127995.1 Suillia variegata
GCAAGCATCACAAAGTAATCAATCGGCCATTCGACCTTCCTTTGTCTATTCGAAGCTTAAAGCTATTTGCAAGCATTTGGTCATGAGACGGCAAGAGGACGCACACGAATTTTTGCGATATCTTATCGATGCTATGGAAAAGTCATACCTTACACGCTGTCGCAATTTTAAGGAACTCGATCAGTACAGCAAAGAAACAACGCCGCTGAATCAAATATTCGGCGGCTATTTACGTTCCGCTGTACGTTGTGCGCTGTGCAATCATGTATCGGTAACTTTCCAGCATTTCCAAGATCTGATGCTTGATATACGCAAGGCTGATACGGTTGAGGAGGCTATGGAGGGGTATTTTGCTCGCGAAAGTTTGGAGGGCATGGGCTACAAGTGTGAAGCGTGTAAAAATAAGGTTTCTGCGACAAAACAGTTTTCACTCGAACGTGTTCCTAATGTACTCTGTATCCAGCTCAAAAGGTTCTCAGCAACCGGAACCAAACTAAATAAACGGATTACCATAAACCCGCGACTTAATCTAGCAAAATTCGCATCCCACAAACAATCGAGCGCTGGGACCAAAGGGATCAGTAGTGGCGAACAGCTAAGCTACAAGCTGGTGGCAATGGTAACACATCTGGGTGCGTCACAGCACTGTGGCCACTATACTGCCATCGGCTTGACCGAATCGGGCACCTACTACAATTATGACGACAGCAATGTGCGACCGATTTCAGAGCAAAATGTTTGCAATACCAACGCATATATAATTTTCTATGAGTTGGATACACCGCACTTACTACGCTCTACTACTTAAACCAGTGGCTGATACCAAGAAGTACTAGAACAAAATGGTTACCTCTCCACATCATGGATTTGAGTAGTTTTACCAGAGCGGAAGCTGTTTACAATTTATAATTAGTTTATATGTATATTAATCTATCTTAAATATTCTTAAATTCAATTAATATTGTTTATCGTTAAAGATTTTAATAAAAATACGAAAATAAACTAAATATGTATGTATGATTATTTGTTTACGTTGCGAGATGAGCCTTGTGCTGCTGTTGGTAATTTTACTCTTCTGTTAATTAAATAAGAGTCAAAAAACTTTATTATTACATGAACATTTATAAAAAAAATTATATTTTTATGTTGTATATAACTTGCATATTGACAACAAATCAAAGGAAACTTTAATTCGATGTGATATACGAGTTTATGGTTATATACCGATAAAACAACAATGCAGAGACAACATTTTGTTTTTCCCCTCAACAGATCAATACTAAACTGTCTTGGATCAAGTTATTTTTCCTCAAAAATTTAAAATCTTGCTTAAACTCGCTAAAATATTGATTATGTGATTTGTTATGTACGTGAAGACACTTTCAACAGGGTAACTACCATTTATTCGCTTCGAGTAGGAAATTTTCCCCTGGCAGAAAGTATGAGAATGAACCTAACTTTTATATATTTTTTTATTTTATGACCTAGTATTATTATGTTTCCGTACCATAGAATTTCACAAACACAGACCACTATTGAAGAATTACGGGTAATGTTTCTAATTATCGTTTGCAAAACTTACAAATACAAACAGGTAACGATTTTCGTTTGGATCCTTTTTTTGAATCAGATTAAGCAGTGGAAAATTACCGATCAAATGCCTTCACAGGTACCTGCGTATATAAAAAGGCATGGTAAGGCTTATAAAAGTAGTAGTTCAATCGAATTCTGATCATTCTTTAAATATCCTTTGACATACTCAGTCCTAATAACTAATCAACTTCGTTTATTAAGAGCTCTTAAAAATGGTGAAGAAGTGGACAAAATTTATTAAGCGAGGTAAGTTATCTTTGAATATTTTTCTTGATTTATTGAAGAACGGACTAAACTCTTATTAGAGTCGTTTAAAAATTTAAACTAATAATTATTATTATATTTCTTTGATTCAATTACAGATGCCAATGGCAATGAAATTAAGCGAAGCAACCCGAATCTCATTAAAATGCCACAACCGAAATGCGTTCTGTATGCACGCGAAAACGTTAGCATCGGCTGGAAGAGTTCGCAACAAAAGTGGCAAGTCGGAGTCGGCATGATGAACATCGGAAACACTTGTTTCCTGAACTCGACTCTGCAGGCGCTCTTTCACGTACCCTCCATGGCAAATTGGCTTGTTTCCGACACACAGCATATGGAGCATTGCGATTCCGCTAATACCGGCTGTATAATCTGCGCCATGGCCAAGACACTGCAAGCATCACAAAGTAATCAATCGGCCATTCGACCTTCCTTTGTCTATTCGAAGCTTAAAGCTATTTGCAAGCATTTGGTCATGGGACGGCAAGAGGACGCACACGAATTTTTGCGATATCTTATCGATGCTATGGAAAAGTCATACCTTACACGCTGTCGCAATTTTAAGGAACTCGATCAGTACAGCAAAGAAACAACGCCGCTGAATCAAATATTCGGCGGCTATTTACGTTCCGCTGTACGTTGTGCGCTGTGCAATCATGTATCGGTAACTTTCCAGCATTTCCAAGATCTGATGCTTGATATACGCAAGGCTGATACGGTTGAGGAGGCTATGGAGGGGTATTTTGCTCGCGAAAGTTTGGAGGGCATGGGCTACAAGTGTGAAGCGTGTAAAAATAAGGTTTCTGCGACAAAACAGTTTTCACTCGAACGTGTTCCTAATGTACTCTGTATCCAGCTCAAAAGGTTCTCAGCAACCGGAACCAAACTAAATAAACGGATTACCATAAACCCGCGACTTAATCTAGCAAAATTCGCATCCCACAAACAATCGAGCGCTGGGACCAAAGGGATCAGTAGTGGCGAACAGCTAAGCTACAAGCTGGTGGCAATGGTAACACATCTGGGTGCGTCACAGCACTGTGGCCACTATACTGCCATCGGCTTGACCGAATCGGGCACCTACTACAATTATGACGACAGCAATGTGCGACCGATTTCAGAGCAAAATGTTTGCAATACCAACGCATATATAATTTTCTATGAGTTGGATACACCGCACTTACTACGCTCTACTACTTAAACCAGTGGCTGATACCAAGAAGTACTAGAACAAAATGGTTACCTCTCCACATCATGGATTTGAGTAGTTTTACCAGAGCGGAAGCTGTTTACAATTTATAATTAGTTTATATGTATATTAATCTATCTTAAATATTCTTAAATTCAATTAATATTGTTTATCGTTAAAGATTTTAATAAAAATACGAAAATAAACTAAATATGTATGTATGATTATTTGTTTACGTTGCGAGATGAGCCTTGTGCTGCTGTTGGTAATTTTACTCTTCTGTTAATTAAATAAGAGTCAAAAAACTTTATTATTACATGAACATTTATAAAAAAAATTATATTTTTATGTTGTATATAACTTGCATATTGACAACAAATCAAAGGAAACTTTAATTCGATGTGATATACGAGTTTATGGTTATATACCGATAAAACAACAATGCAGAGACAACATTTTGTTTTTCCCCTCAACAGATCAATACTAAACTGTCTTGGATCAAGTTATTTTTCCTCAAAAATTTAAAATCTTGCTTAAACTCGCTAAAATATTGATTATGTGATTTGTTATGTACGTGAAGACACTTTCAACAGGGTAACTACCATTTATTCGCTTCGAGTAGGAAATTTTCCCCTGGCAGAAAGTATGAGAATGAACCTAACTTTTATATATTTTTTTATTTTATGACCTAGTATTATTATGTTTCCGTACCATAGAATTTCACAAACACAGACCACTATTGAAGAATTACGGGTAATGTTTCTAATTATCGTTTGCAAAACTTACAAATACAAACAGGTAACGATTTTCGTTTGGATCCTTTTTTTGAATCAGATTAAGCAGTGGAAAATTACCGATCAAATGCCTTCACAGGTACCTGCGTATATAAAAAGGCATGGTAAGGCTTATAAAAGTAGTAGTTCAATCGAATTCTGATCATTCTTTAAATATCCTTTGACATACTCAGTCCTAATAACTAATCAACTTCGTTTATTAAGAGCTCTTAAAAATGGTGAAGAAGTGGACAAAATTTATTAAGCGAGGTAAGTTATCTTTGAATATTTTTCTTGATTTATTGAAGAACGGACTAAACTCTTATTAGAGTCGTTTAAAAATGAAAAAATTTAAACTAATAATTATTATTATATTTCTTTGATTCAATTACAGATGCCAATGGCAATGAAATTAAGCGAAGCAACCCGAATCTCATTAAAATGCCACAACCGAAATGCGTTCTGTATGCACGCGAAAACGTTAGCATCGGCTGGAAGAGTTCGCAACAAAAGTGGCAAGTCGGAGTCGGCATGATGAACATCGGAAACACTTGTTTCCTGAACTCGACTCTGCAGGCGCTCTTTCACGTACCCTCCATGGCAAATTGGCTTGTTTCCGACACACAGCATATGGAGCATTGCGATTCCGCTAATACCGGCTGTATAATCTGCGCCATGGCCAAGACACTGCAAGCATCACAAAGTAATCAATCGGCCATTCGACCTTCCTTTGTCTATTCGAAGCTTAAAGCTATTTGCAAGCATTTGGTCATGAGACGGCAAGAGGACGCACACGAATTTTTGCGATATCTTATCGATGCTATGGAAAAGTCATACCTTACACGCTGTCGCAATTTTAAGGAACTCGATCAGTACAGCAAAGAAACAACGCCGCTGAATCAAATATTCGGCGGCTATTTACGTTCCGCTGTACGTTGTGCGCTGTGCAATCATGTATCGGTAACTTTCCAGCATTTCCAAGATCTGATGCTTGATATACGCAAGGCTGATACGGTTGAGGAGGCTATGGAGGGGTATTTTGCTCGCGAAAGTTTGGAGGGCATGGGCTACAAGTGTGAAGCATGTAAAAATAAGGTTTCTGCGACAAAACAGTTTTCACTCGAACGTGTTCCTAATGTACTCTGTATCCAGCTCAAAAGGTTCTCAGCAACCGGAACCAAACTAAATAAACGGATTACCATAAACCCGCGACTTAATCTAGCAAAATTCGCATCCCACAAACAATCGAGCGCTGGGACCAAAGGGATCAGTAGTGGCGAACAGCTAAGCTACAAGCTGGTGGCAATGGTAACACATCTGGGTGCGTCACAGCACTGTGGCCACTATACTGCCATCGGCTTGACCGAATCGGGCACCTACTACAATTATGACGACAGCAATGTGCGACCGATTTCAGAGCAAAATGTTTGCAATACCAACGCATATATAATTTTCTATGAGTTGGATACACCGCACTTACTACGCTCTACTACTTAAACCAGTGGCTGATACCAAGAAGTCCTAGAACAAAATGGTTACCTCTCCACATCATGGATTTGAGTAGTTTTACCAGAGCGGAAGCTGTTTACAATTTATAATTAGTTTATATGTATAGTAATCTATCTTAAATATTCTTAAATTCAATTAATATTGTTTATCGTTAAAGATTTTAATAAAAATACGAAAATAAACTAAATATGTATGTATGATTATTTGTTTACGTTGCGAGATGAGCCTTGTGCTGCTGTTGGTAATTTTACTCTTTATTATTACATGAACATTTATAAAAAAATTTATATTTTTATGTTGTATATAACTTGCATATTGACAACAAATCAAAGGAAACTTTAATTCGATGTGATATACGAGTTTATGGTTATATACCGATAAAACAACAATGCAGAGACAACATTTTGTTTTTCCCCTCAACAGATCAATACTAAACTGTCTTGGATCAAGTTATTTTTCCTCAAAAATTTAAAATCTTGCTTAAACTCGCTAAAATATTGATTATGTGATTTTTTATGTACGTGAAGACACTTTCAACAGGGTAACTACCATTTATTCGCTTCGAGTAGGAAATTTTCCCCTGGCAGAAAGTATGAGAATGAACCTAACTTTTATATATTTTTTTATTTTATGACCTAGTATTATTATGTTTCCGTACCATAGAATTTCACAAACACAGACCACTATTGAAGAATTACGGGTAATGTTTCTAATTATCGTTTGCAAAACTTACAAATACAAACAGGTAACGATTTTCGTTTGGATCCTTTTTTTGAATCAGATTAAGCAGTGGAAAATTACCGATCAAATGCCTTCACAGGTACCTGCGTATATAAAAAGGCATGGTAAGGCTTATAAAAGTAGTAGTTCACTCGAATTCTGATCATTCTTTAAATATCCTTTGACATACTCAGTCCTAATAACTAATCAACTTCGTTTATTAAGAGCTCTTAAAAATGGTGAAGAAGTGGACAAAATTTATTAAGCGAGGTAAGTTATCTTTGAATATTTTTCTTGATTTATTGAAGAACGGACTAAACTCTTATTAGAGTCGTTTAAAAATGAAAAAATTTAAACTAATAATTATTATTATATTTCTTTGATTCAATTACAGATGCCAATGGCAATGAAATTAAGCGAAGCAACCCGAATCTCATTAAAATGCCACAACCGAAATGCGTTCTGTATGCACGCGAAAACGTTAGCATCGGCTGGAAGAGTTCGCAACAAAAGTGGCAAGTCGGAGTCGGCATGATGAACATCGGAAACACTTGTTTCCTGAACTCGACTCTGCAGGCGCTCTTTCACGTACCCTCCATGGCAAATTGGCTTGTTTCCGACACACAGCATATGGAGCATTGCGATTCCGCTAATACCGGCTGTATAATCTGCGCCATGGCCAAGACACTGCAAGCATCACAAAGTAGTCAATCGGCCATTCGACCTTCCTTTGTCTATTCGAAGCTTAAAGCTATTTGCAAGCATTTGGTCATGGGACGGCAAGAGGACGCACACGAATTTTTGCGATATCTTATCGATGCTATGGAAAAGTCATACCTTACACGCTGTCGCAATTTTAAGGAACTCGATCAGTACAGCAAAGAAACAACGCCGCTGAATCAAATACTCGGCGGCTATTTACGTTCCGCTGTACGTTGTGCGCTGTGCAATCATGTATCGGTAACTTTCCAGCATTTCCAAGATCTGATGCTTGATATACGCAAGGCTGATACGGTTGAGGAGGCTATGGAGGGGTATTTTGCTCGCGAAAGTTTGGAGGGCATGGGCTACAAGTGTGAAGCGTGTAAAAATAAGGTTTCTGCGACAAAACAGTTTTCACTCGAACGTGTTCCTAATGTACTCTGTATCCAGCTCAAAAGGTTCTCAGCAACCGGAACCAAACTAAATAAACGGATTACCATAAACCCGCGACTTAATCTAGCAAAATTCGCATCCCACAAACAATCGAGCGCTGGGACCAAAGGGATCAGTAGTGGCGAACAGCTAAGCTACAAGCTGGTGGCAATGGTAACACATCTGGGTGCGTCACAGCACTGTGGCCACTATACTGCCATCGGCTTGACCGAATCGGGCACCTACTACAATTATGACGACAGCAATGTGCGACCGATTTCAGAGCAAAATGTTTGCAATACCAACGCATATATAATTTTCTATGAGTTGGATACACCGCACTTACTACGCTCTACTACTTAAACCAGTGGCTGATACCAAGAAGTACTAGAACAAAATGGTTACCTCTCCACATCATGGATTTGAGTAGTTTTACCAGAGCGGAAGCTGTTTACAATTTATAATTAGTTTATATGTATATTAATCTATCTTAAATATTCTTAAATTCAATTAATATTGTTTATCGTTAAAGATTTAAATAAAAATACGAAAATAAACTAAATATGTATGTATGATTATTTGTTTACGTTGCGAGATGAGCCTTGTGCTGCTGTTGGTAATTTTACTCTTTATTATTACATGAACATTTATAAAAAAATTTATATTTTTATGTTGTATATAACTTGCATATTGACAACAAATCAAAGGAAACTTTAATTCGATGTGATATACGAGTTTATGGTTATATACCGATAAAACAACAATGCAGAGACAACATTTTGTTTTTCCCCTCAACAGATCAATACTAAACTGTCTTGGATCAAGTTATTTTTCCTCAAAAATTTAAAATCTTGCTTAAACTCGCTAAAATATTGATTATGTGATTTTTTATGTACGTGAAGACACTTTCAACAGGGTAACTACCATTTATTCGCTTCGAGTAGGAAATTTTCCCCTGGCAGAAAGTATGAGTATGAACCTAACTTTTATATATTTTTTTATTTTATGACCTAGTATTATTATGTTTTCGTACCATAGAATTTCACAAACACAGACCACTATTGAAGAATTACGGGTAATGTTTCTAATTATCGTTTGCAAAACTTACAAATACAAACAGGTAACGATTTTCGTTTGGATCCTTTTTTTGAATCAGATTAAGCAGTGGAAAATTACCGATCAAATGCCTTCACAGGTACCTGCGTATATAAAAAGGCATGGTAAGGCTTATAAAAGTAGTAGTTCACTCGAATTCTGATCATTCTTTAAATATCCTTTGACATACTCAGTCCTAATAACTAATCAACTTCGTTTATTAAGAGCTCTTAAAAATGGTGAAGAAGTGGACAAAATTTATTAAGCGAGGTAAGTTATCTTTGAATATTTTTCTTGATTTATTGAAGAACGGACTAAACTCTTATTAGAGTCGTTTAAAAATGAAAAAATTTAAACTAATAATTATTATTATATTTCTTTGATTCAATTACAGATGCCAATGGCAATGAAATTAAGCGAAGCAACCCGAATCTCATTAAAATGCCACAACCGAAATGCGTTCTGTATGCACGCGAAAACGTTAGCATCGGCTGGAAAAGTTCGCAACAAAAGTGGCAAGTCGGAGTCGGCATGATGAACATCGGAAACACTTGTTTCCTGAACTCGACTCTGCAGGCGCTCTTTCACGTACCCTCCATGGCAAATTGGCTTGTTTCCGACACACAGCATATGGAGCATTGCGATTCCGCTAATACCGGCTGCATAATCTGCGCCATGGCCAAGACACTGCAAGCATCACAAAGTAGTCAATCGGCCATTCGACCTTCCTTTGTCTATTCGAAGCTTAAAGCTATTTGCAAGCATTTGGTCATGGGACGGCAAGAGGACGCACACGAATTTTTGCGATATCTTATCGATGCTATGGAAAAGTCATACCTTACACGCTGTCGCAATTTAAAGGAACTCGATCAGTACAGCAAAGAAACAACGCCGCTGAATCAAATACTCGGCGGCTATTTACGTTCCGCTGTACGTTGTGCGCTGTGCAATCATGTATCGGTAACTTTCCAGCATTTCCAAGATCTGATGCTTGATATACGCAAGGCTGATACGGTTGAGGAGGCTATGGAGGGGTATTTTGCTCGCGAAAGTGTGGAGGGCATGGGCTACAAGTGTGAAGCGTGTAAAAATAAGGTTTCTGCGACAAAACAGTTTTCACTCGAACGTGTTCCTAATGTACTCTGTATCCAGCTCAAAAGGTTCTCAGCAACCGGAACCAAACTAAATAAACGGATTACCATAAACCCGCGACTTAATCTAGCAAAATTCGCATCCCACAAACAATCGAGCGCTGGGACCAAAGGGATCAGTAGTGGCGAACAGCTAAGCTACAAGCTGGTGGCAATGGTAACACATCTGGGTGCGTCACAGCACTGTGGCCACTATACTGCCATCGGCTTGACCGAATCGGGCACCTACTACAATTATGACGACAGCAATGTGCGACCGATTTCAGAGCAAAATGTTTGCAATACCAACGCATATATAATTTTCTATGAGTTGGATACACCGCACTTACTACGCTCTACTACTTAAACCAGTGGCTGATACCAAGAAGTACTAGAACAAAATGGTTACCTCTCCACATCATGGATTTGAGTAGTTTTACCAGAGCGGAAGCTGTTTACAATTTATAATTAGTTTATATGTATATTAATCTATCTTAAATATTCTTAAATTCAATTAATATTGTTTATCGTTAAAGATTTTAATAAAAATACGAAAATAAACTAAATATGTATGTATGATTATTTGTTTACGTTGCGAGATGAGCCTTGTGCTGCTGTTGGTAATTTTACTCTTCTGTTAATTAAATAAGAGTCAAAAAACTTTATTATTACATGAACATTTATAAAAAAAATTTATATTTTTATGTTGTATATAACTTGCATATTGACAACAAATCAAAGGAAACTTTAATTCGATGTGATATACGAGTTTATGGTTATATACCGATAAAACAACAATGCAGAGACAACATTTTGTTTTTCCCCTCAACAGATCAATATTAAACTGTCTTGGATCAAGTTATTTTTCCTCAAAAATTTAAAATCTTGCTTAAACTCGCTAAAATATTGATTATGTGATTTTTTATGTACGTGAAGACACTTTCAACAGGGTAACTACCATTTATTCGCTTCGAGTAGGAAATTTTCCCCTGGCAGAAAGTATGAGAATGAACCTAACTTTTATATATTTTTTTATTTTATGACCTAGTATTATTATGTTTCCGTACCATAAAATTTCACAAACACAGACCACTATTGAAGAATTACGGATAATGTTTCTAATTATCGTTTGCAAAACTTACAAATACAAACAGGTAACGATTTTCGTTTGGATCCTTTTTTGAATCAGATTAAGCAGTGGAAAATTACCGATCAAATGCCTTCACAGGTACCTGCGTATATTAAAAGGCATGGTAAGGCTTATAAAAGTAGTAGTTCAATCGAATTCTGAACATTCTTTAAATATCCTTTGACATACTCAGTCCTAATAACTAATCAACTTCGTTTATTAAGAGCTCTTAAAAATGGTGAAGAAGTGAACAAAATTTATTAAGCGAGGTAAGTTATCTTTGAATATTTTTCTTGATTTATTGAAGAACGGACTAAACTCTTATTAGAGTCGTTTAAAAATGAAAAAATTTAAACTAATAATTATTATTATATTTCTTTGATTCAATTACAGATGCCAATGGCAATGAAATTAAGCGAAGCAACCCGAATCTCATTAAAATGCCACAACCGAAATGCGTTCTGTATGCACGCGAAAACGTTAGCATCGGCTGGAAGAGTTCGCAACAAAAGTGGCAAGTCGGAGTCGGCATGATGAACATCGGAAACACTTGTTTCCTGAACTCGACTCTGCAGGCGCTCTTTCACGTACCCTCCATGGCAAATTGGCTTGTTTCCGACACACAGCATATGGAGCATTGCGATTCCGCTAATACCGGCTGTATAATCTGCGCCATGGCCAAGACACTGCAAGCATCACAAAGTAGTCAATCGGCCATTCGACCTTCCTTTGTCTATTCGAAGCTTAAAGCTATTTGCAAGCATTTGGTCATGGAACGGCAAGAGGACGCACACGAATTTTTGCGATATCTTATCGATGCTATGGAAAAGTCATACCTTACACGCTGTCGCAATTTTAAGGAACTCGATCAGTACAGCAAAGAAACAACGCCGCTGAATCAAATACTCGGCGGCTATTTACGTTCCGCTGTACGTTGTGCGCTGTGCAATCATGTATCGGTAACTTTCCAGCATTTCCAAGATCTGATGCTTGATATACGCAAGGCTGATACGGTTGAGGAGGCTATGGAGGGGTATTTTGCTCGCGAAAGTTTGGAGGGCATGGGCTACAAGTGTGAAGCGTGTAAAAATAAGGTTTCTGCGACAAAACAGTTTTCACTCGAACGTGTTCCTAATGTACTCTGTATCCAGCTCAAAAGGTTCTCAGCAACCGGAACCAAACTAAATAAACGGATTACCATAAACCCGCGACTTAATCTAGCAAAATTCGCATCTCACAAACAATCGAGCGCTGGGACCAAAGGGATCAGTAGTGGCGAACAGCTAAGCTACAAGCTGGTGGCAATGGTAACACATCTGGGTGCGTCACAGCACTGTGGCCACTATACTGCCATCGGCTTGACCGAATTGGGCACCTACTACAATTATGACGACAGCAATGTGCGACCGATTTCAGAGCAAAATGTTTGCAATACCAACGCATATATAATTTTCTATGAGTTGGATACACCACACTTACTACGCTCTACTACTTAAACCAGTGGCTGATACCAAGAAGTACTAGAACAAAATGGTTACCTCTCCACATCATGGATTTGAGTAGTTTTACCAGAGCGGAAGCTGTTTACAATTTATAATTAGTTTATATGTATATTAATCTATCTTAAATATTCTTAAATTCAATTAATATTGTTTATCGTTAAAGATTTTAATAAAAATACGAAAATAAACTAAATATGTATGTATGATTATTTGTTTACGTTGCGAGATGAGCCTTGTGCTACTGTTGGTAATTTTACTCTTCTGTTAATTAAATAAGAGTCAAAAAACTTTATTATTACATGAACATTTATAAAAAAATTTATATTTTTATGTTGTATATAACTTGCATATTGACAACAAATCAAAGGAAACTTTAATTCGATGTGATATACGAGTTTATGGTTATATACCGATAAAACAACAATGCAGAGACAACATTTTGTTTTTCCCCTCAACAGATCAATACTAAACTGTCTTGGATCAAGTTATTTTTCCTCTAAAATTTAAAATCTTGCATAAACTCGCTAAAATATTGATTATGTGATTTTTTATGTACGTGAAGACACTTTCAACAGGGTAACTACCATTTATTCGCTTCGAGTAGGAAATTTTCCCCTGGCAGAAAGTATGAGAATGAACCTAACTTTTATATATTTTTTTATTTTATGACCTAGTATTATTATGTTTCCGTACCATAGAATTTCACAAACACAGACCACTATTGAAGAATTACGGGTAATGTTTCTAATTATCGTTTGCAAAACTTACAAATACAAACAGGTAACGATTTTCGTTTGGATCCTTTTTTTGAATCAGATTAAGCAGTGGAAAATTACCGATCAAATGCCTTTACAGTTACCGGCGTATATTAAAAGGCATGGTAAGGCTTATAAAGCAGTAGTTCAATCGAATTTTGATTATTCTTTAAATATCCATTACATGCTCAGTCATAATAACTACTTTACTTCGATTTTAAGAGCTCTAAAAAATGCTAAAGTGGACAAAATTTATAAAGCGAGGTAAGTTAACTTGAATATTTTTCTGGATTTATTGAAGTACGGACTAAACTTTTATTAGAATCGTTTATTATAATTCTTTTGATTCGTTTACAGATGCTAAAAAGTTCTCAGCAACAGGAATCAAACTAAATAAACGGATTACCATTAACTTCAATATTTTTGTTGATTTATTAAATATTTAGGACTTAAATTTTATTAGAATCGTTTAAAAATGAAAAAAATTTAAAACTAATTATTATAATTCGTTTGATTCGTTTACAGATTCTAAAAGGTTCTCAGCAACTGGAACCAAACTAAATAAACGGATTACTATAAATACGAGACTTAGTAGTAGTGGCGAACAGCTCAGCTGCAAGCTGG
This sequence comes from Suillia variegata, assembly GCA_949127995.1. Classification (NCBI taxonomy): domain Eukaryota; kingdom Metazoa; phylum Arthropoda; class Insecta; order Diptera; family Heleomyzidae; genus Suillia; species Suillia variegata. Next base: position 13,418 of record OX421848.1, read on the forward strand.
TGGCAATGGTAACTCATATTGGTGCGTCATAGCACTGTGGCCACTATACTGCCATCGGCTTGACCGATTCTGCCAGTGGAAAATGTCCGACATTAAGCGAATAAAGGTGTTTTCACAAAATATTATATAATCACCATTTTAGCGAGTTTAAGAAAGTTTTTAACTTTTTGGTTTTAAATATCTTTTAATTAGGAAAAATAACATTATCTAAGCAGTTTATTATTGAGGGGAAAAACAAAATGTCTCTTCAAGATGATACCATTGCCACCAGCTTGTAGCTTAGCTATTCGCCACTATTGCTCCCTTTGGTCTCATAGCGCGATTGTTTGTGTGATGCGAATTTTAATAGATTAAGTCGCGGGTTTATGGTAATCCGTATATATAAATTACATACTCAGTCATAATAACTACTCTACTTAGATTTTAAGAGCTCTTAAAAATAGTAAAGAAGTGGACAAAATTTATTAAGCGAGGTAAGTTAACTTGAATATTTTTCTGGATTTATTGAAGTACGGACTAAACTTTTATTAGAATCGTTTAAAAATGAAAAAAATGTAAAACTAATTATTATTATAATTCTTTTGATTCGTTTACAGATTTTAAAAGGTTCTCAGCAACTGGAACCAAACTAACTTGAATATTTTTCTGGATTTCTTGAAGTACGGACTAAAGTTTTATTAGAATCATTTAAAAATGAAAACATTTAAATCTAAATATTATTATAATTCTTTTGATTCGTTTACAGATGCTAAAAAGTTCTCAGCAACCGGAATCAAACTAAATAAACGGATTACCATAAACTTGAATATTATTCTTGATTTATTGCAGTACGGACTACACTTTTATTAGAATCGTTTAAAAATGAAAAAAATTAAAACTAATTATTATTATCATTCTTTTGATTCGTTTACAGATTATAAAAGGTTCTCAGCAACTGGAACCAAACTTAATAAACGGATTACTATAAACCCGCGACTTAGTAGTAGTGTCGAACAACTCAGCTACAAGCTGGTGGCAATGATAACTCATATTGGTGAGTCATAGCACTGTGGCCACTATACTGCCATCGGCTTGACCGAATCAGGTAACTACTACAATTATGACGACAGCAATGTGCGACCGATTTCAGATCAAAATGTTTGCAATACCAACGCATATATAATTTTCGATAAGCTGGATATACCGCACTTACTACGTTCTCTCTCACACGTCGTGGATATGAACAGTTATACAAAATTTCTTATTTTTATGTTGTATATAACTTCCATATTGACAGCAAATCAAAGGAAACTTAAATTCGATGTGATATACGAGTTTATGGTTATATACCGATAAAACAACAACGCTGCTTAGACATTTTGTTTTTCCCCTCGACAGATCAATAATAAACTGCTTGGGTAATGTTATTTTTCCATATTAAAAGATATTTCCAACCAAAAAGTTAAAAACTTTCTTAAACTCGTTAAAATGGTGATTATATTATTTTTTGTGAATGTGAAAACACTTTCAACAGGGTAAATACAGGGTAATGCTGTTAATATTAAATTTCTAAATATCGCAGATTGTAGATGGAAGCGTCAAACGTCATGCATAATCAGCAGGTCGCTGTGGCCTACCTACAACCTCAAACAAACTTCATCGCTGATGAACATGAAAAGAAGGGATGTCTCTATACTCACGGGAGTCATCACCGGTTTCTGGCCTATCGGAGAGCCGGCAGCTAAAATGGGAATACCACACAACACAAACTGCCACAGCTGTAAACTTCCAGACAAAAAGGAAACAGCAGGGATATACTCTCCAAAACTAGGGGTCGAGAAATCTGTGCGCCTCCCAAACACTTCTAGTGTCTTCCAAGCGGAGGTACTAGCAGTAGGGGCAGCTTGTAGGTTACTTATTGCAGATTTCACTTTCAAACATAATATCGCTATTCTTTCGGATAGTCATGCAGCGATCCAGGCTCTGGACTCGGCCACCACATCCTCCTATCTAGTGGAAGAAAGCAGGAGTCTTACCACTTTGAGCGAACACTACAATGCTACTCTATTCTGGGTCCCAGGACATCAGGATATTGAAGGTAATGAGAAAGCAGACGAACTGGCTAGGAAAGGTTCTGCCATGGGTATCGAATATGCCGGATCAGTGGCAACTGCACTTAGTGTGGTTAAGAATGCTGTTAATAATCAATTTCTAAATATCGCAGATTGTAGATGGAAGCGTCAAACGTCATGCATAATCAGCAGGTCGCTGTGGCCTACCTACAACCTCAAACAAACTTCATCGCTGATGAACATGAAAAGAAGGGATGTCTCTATACTCACGGGAGTCATCACCGGTTTCTGGCCTATCGGAGAGCCGGCAGCTAAAATGGGAATACCACACAACACAAACTGCCACAGCTGTAAACTTCCAGACAAAAAGGAAACAGCAGGGATATACTCTCCAAAACTAGGGGTCGAGAAATCTGTGCGCCTCCCAAACACTTCTAGTGTCTTCCAAGCGGAGGTACTAGCAGTAGGGGCAGCTTGTAGGTTACTTATTGCAGATTTCACTTTCAAACATAATATCGCTATTCTTTCGGATAGTCATGCAGCGATCCAGGCTCTGGACTCGGCCACCACATCCTCCTATCTAGTGGAAGAAAGCAGGAGTCTTACCACTTTGAGCGAACACTACAATGCTACTCTATTCTGGGTCCCAGGACATCAGGATATTGAAGGTAATGAGAAAGCAGACGAACTGGCTAGGAAAGGTTCTGCCATGGGTATCGAATATGCCGGATCAGTGGCAACTGCACTTAGTGTGGTTAAGAATGCTGTTAATAATCAATTTCTAAATATCGCAGATTGTAGATGGAAGCGTCAAACGTCATGCATAATCAGCAGGTCGCTGTGGCCTACCTACAACTTCAAACAAACTTCATCGCTGATGAACATGATAAGAAGGGATGTCTCTATATTCACGGGAGTCATCACCGGTTTCTGGCCTATCGGAGAGCCGGCAGCTAAAATGGGAATACCACACAACACAAACTGCCACAGCTGTAAACTTCCAGACAAAAAGGAAACAGCAGGGATATACTCTCCAAAACTAGGGGTCGAGAAATCTGTGCGCCTCCCAAACACTTCTAGTGTCTTCCAAGCGGAGGTACTAGCAGTAGGGGCAGCTTGTAGGTTACTTATTGCAGATTTCACTTTCAAACATAATATCGCTATTCTTTCGGATAGTCATGCAGCGATCCAGGCTCTGGACTCGGCCACCACATCCTCCTATCTAGTGGAAGAAAGCAGGAGTCTTACCACTTTGAGCGAACACTACAATGTTACTCTATTCTGGGTCCCAGGACATCAGGATATTGAAGGTAATGAGAAAGCAGACGAACTGGCTAGGAAAGGTTCTGCCATGGGTATCGAATATGCCGGATCAGTGGCAACTGCACTTAGTGTGGTTAAGAATGCTGTTAATATTAAATTTCTAAATATCGCAGATTGTAGATGGAAGCGTCAAACGTCATGCATAATCAGCAGGTCGCTGTGGCCTACCTACAACCTCAAACAAACTTCATCGCTGATGAACATGAAAAGAAGGGATGTCTCTATACTCACGGGAGTCATCACCGGTTTCTGGCCTATCGGAGAGCCGGCAGCTAAAATGGGAATACCACACAACACAAACTGCCACAGCTGTAAACTTCCAGACAAAAAGGAAACAGCAGGGATATACTCTTCAAAACTAGGGGTCGAGAAATCTGTGCGCCTCCCAAACACTTCTAGTGTCTTCCAAGCGGAGGTACTAGCAGTAGGGGCAGCTTGTAGGTAACTTATTGCAGATTTCACTTTCAAACATAATATCGCTATTCTTTCGGATAGTCATGCAGCGATCCAGGCTCTGGACTCGGCCACCACATCCTCCTATCTAGTGGAAGAAAGCAGGAGTCTTACCACTTTGAGCGAACACTACAATGTTACTCTATTCTGGGTCCCAGGACATCAGGATATTGAAGGTAATGAGAAAGCAGACGAACTGGCTAGGAAAGGTTCTGCCATGGGTATCGAATATGCCGGATCAGTGGCAACTGCACTTAGTGTGGTTAAGAATGCTGTTAATATTAAATTTCTAAATATCGCAGATTGTAGATGGAAGCGTCAAACGTCATGCATAATCAGCAGGTCGCTGTGGCCTACCTACAACCTCAAACAAACTTCATCGCTGATGAACATGAAAAGAAGGGATGTCTCTATACTCACGGGAGTCATCACCGGTTTCTGGCCTATCGGAGAGCCGGCAGCTAAAATGGGAATACCACACAACACAAACTGCCACAGCTGTAAACTTCCAGACAAAAAGGAAACAGCAGGAATATACTCTCCAAAACTAGGGGTCGAGAAATCTGTGCGCCTCCCAAACACTTCTAGTGTCTTCCAAGCGGAGGTACTAGCAGTAGGGGCAGCTTGTAGGTTACTTATTGCAGATTTCACTTTCAATCAAAATATCGCTATTCTTTCGGATAGTCATGCAGCGATCCAGGCTCTGGACTCGGCCACCACATCCTCCTATCTAGTGGAAGAAAGCAGGAGTCTTACCACTTTGAGCGAACACTACAATGTTACTCTATTCTGGGTCCCAGGACATCAGGATATTGAAGGTAATAAGAAAGCAGACGAACTGGCTAGGAAAGGTTCTGCCATGGGTATCGAATATGCCGGATCAGTGGCAACTGCACTTAGTGTGGTTAAGAATGCTGTTAATATTAAATTTCTAAATATCGCAGATTGTAGATGGAAGCGTCAAACGTCATGCATAATCAGCAGGTCGCTGTGGCCTACCTACAACCTCAAACAAACTTCATCGCTGATGAACATGAAAAGAAGGGATGTCTCTATACTCACGGGAGTCATCACCGGTTTCTGGCCTATCGGAGAGCCGGCAGCTAAAATGGGAATACCACACAACACAAACTGCCACAGCTGTAAACTTCCAGACAAAAAGGAAACAGCAGGGATATACTCTCCAAAACTAGGGGTAGAGAAATCTGTGCGCCTCCCAAACACTTCTAGTGTCTTCCAAGCGGAGGTACTAGCAGTAGGGGCAGCTTGTAGGTTACTTATTGCAGATTTCACTTTCAAACATAATATCGCTATTCTTTCGGATAGTCATGCAGCGATCCAGGCTCTGGATTCGGCCACCACATCCTCCTATCTAGTGGAAGAAAGCAGGAGTCTTACCACTTTGAGCGAACACTACAATGTTACTCTATTCTGGGTCCCAGGACATCAGGATATTGAAGGTAATGAGAAAGCAGACGAACTGGCTAGGAAAGGTTCTGCCATGGGTATAGAATATGCCGGATCAGTGGCAACTGCACTTAGTGTGGTTAAGAATGCTGTTAATATTAAATTTCTAAATATCGCAGATTGTAGATGGAAGCGTCAAACGTCATGCATAATCAGCAGGTCGCTGTGGCCTACCTACAACCTCAAACAAACTTCATCGCTGATGAACATGAAAAGAAGGGATGTCTCTATACTCACGGGAGTCATCACCGGTTTCTGGCCTATCGGAGAGCCGGCAGCTAAAACGGGAATACCACACAACACAAACTGCCACAGCTGTAAACTTCCAGACAAAAAGGAAACAGCAGGGATATACTCTCCAAAACTAGGGGTCGAGAAATCTGTGCGCCTCCCAAACACTTCTAGTGTCTTCCAAGCAGAGGTACTAGCAGTAGGGGCAACTTGTAGGTTACTTATTGCAGATTTCACTTTCAAACATAATATCGCTATTCTTTCGGATAGTCATGCAGCGATCCAGGCTCTGGACTCGGCCACCACATCCTCCTATCTAGTGGAAGAAAGCAGGTGTCTTACCACTTTGAGCGGTAAGACTCCTTCCATATTAAAAGATATTTCCAACCAAAAAGTTAAAAACTTTCTTAAACTCGTTAAAATGGTGATTATATTATTTTTTGTGAATGTGAAAACACTTTCAACAGGGTAACTACCCTTTATTCGCTTAAAGTCGGAAATTTCCACCTGAGAATGAACCTAACTTTTTTTATTATATGACCTAGTACCATAAAATTACACAAACACAGACCTTACAAATCCAAACAGGTAACGATTTTCGTTTGGATTATTTTCTTTTGAATCAGATTAAGCAAAAGATAGTGCCATGGGTATCGAATATGCCGGATCAGTGGCAACTGCACTTAGTGTGGTTAAGAATGCTGTTAATATTAAATTTCTAAATACCGCAGATTGTAGATGGAAGCGTCAAACGTCATGCATAATCAGCAGGTCGCTGTGGCCTACCTACAACCTCAAACAAACTTCATCGCTGATGAACATGAAAAGAAGGGATGTCTCTATACTCACGGGAGTCATCACCGGTTTCTGGCCTATCGGAGAGCCGGCAGCTAAAATGGAAATACCACACAACACAAACTGCCACAGCTGTAAACTTCCAGACAAAAAGGAAACAGCAGGGATATACTCTCCAAAACAAGGGGTCGAGAAATCTGTGTGCCTCCCAAACACTTCTAGTGTCTTCCAAGCGGAGGTACTAGCAGTAGGGGCAGCTTGTAGGTTACTTATTGCAGATTTCACTTTCAAACATAATATCACTATTCTTTCGGATAGTCATGCAGCGATCCAGGCTCTCGACTCGGCCACCACATCCTCCTATCTAGTGGAAGAAAGCAGGAGTCTTACCACTTTAAGCGAACACTACAATGTTACTCTATTCTGGGTCCCAGGACATCAGGATATTGAAGGTAATAAGAAAGCAGACGAACTGGCTAGGAAAGGTTCTGCCATGGGTATCGAATATGCCGGATCAGTGGCAACTGCACTTAGTGTGGTTAAGAATGCTGTTAATATTAAATTTCTAAATATCGCAGATTGTAGATGGAAGCGTCAAACGTCATGCATAATCAGCAGGTCGCTGTGGCCTACCTACAACCTCAAACAAACTTCATCGCTGATGAACATGAAAAGAAGGGATGTCTCTATACTCACGGGAGTCATCACCGGTTTCTGGCCTATCGGAGAGCCGGCAGCTAAAATGGGAATACCACACAACACAGACTGCCACAGCTGTAAACTTCCAGACAAAAAGGAAACAGCAGGGATATACTCTCCAAAACTAGGGGTCGAGAAATCTGTGCGCCTCCCAAACACATCTAGTGTCTTCCAAGCGGAGGTACTAGCAGTAGGGGCAGCTTGTAGGTTACTTATTGCAGATTTCACTTTCAAACATAATATTGCTATTCTTTCGGATAGTCATGCAGCGATCCAGGCTCTGGACTCGGCCACCACATCCTCCTATCTAGTGGAAGAAAGCAGAAGTCTGACCACTTTGAGCGAATACTACAATGTTTCTCTATTCTGGGTCCCAGGACATCAGGATATTGAAGGTAATGAGAAAGCAGACGAACTGGCTAGGAAAGGTTCTGCCATGGGTATAGAATATGCCGGATCAGTGGCAACTGCACTTAGTGTGGTTAAGAATGCTGTTAATATTAAATTTCTAAATATCGCAGATTGTAGATGGAAGCGTCAAACGTCATGCATAATCAGCAGGTCGCTGTGGCCTACCTACAACCTCAAACAAACTTCATCGCTGATGAACATGAAAAGAAGGGATGTCTCTATACTCACGGGAGTCATCACCGGTTTCTGGCCTATCGGAGAGCCGGCAGCTAAAATGGGAATACCACACAACACAAACTGCCACAGCTGTAAACTTCCAGACAAAAAGGAAACAGCAGGGATATACTCTCCAAAACTAGGGGTCGAGAAATCTGTGCGCCTCCCAAACACTTCTAGTGTCTTCCAAGCGGAGATACTAGCAGTAGGGGCAGCTTGTAGGTTACTAATTGCAGATTTCACTTTCAAACATAATATCGCTATTCTTTCGGATAGTCATGCAGCGATCCAGGCTCTGGACTCTCGGCCACCACATCCTCCTATCGAGTGGAAGAAAGCAGGAGTCTTACCACTTTGAGCGAACACTACAATGTTACTCTATTCTGGGTCCCAGGACATCAGGATATTGAAGGTAATGAGAAAGCAGACGAACTGGCTAGGAAAGGTTCTGCCATGGGTATCGAATATGCCGGATCAGTAGCAACTGCACTTAGTGTGGTTAAGAATGCTGTTAATATTAAATTTCTAAATATCGCAGATTGTAGATGGAAGCGTAACATCATGCATAATCAGCAGGTCGCTGTGGCCTACCTACAACCTCAAACAAACTTCATCGCTGATGAACATGAAAAGAAGGGATGTCTCTATACTCACGGGAGTCATCACCGGTTTCTGGCCTATCGGAGGTCTATGTAGGTTACTTATTGCAGATTTCACTTTCAAACATAATATCGCTATTCTTTCGGATAGTCATGCAGCGATCCAGGCTCTGGACTCGGCCACGACATCCTCCTATCTAGTGGAAGAAAGCAGGAGTCTTACCACTTTGAGCGAACACTACAATGTTACTCTATTCTGGGTCCCAGGACATCAGGATATTGAAGGTAATGAGAAAGCAGACGAACTGGCTAGGAAAGGTTCTGCCATGGGTATCGAATATGTCAGATCAGTGGCAACTGCACTTAGTGTGGTTAAGAATGCTGTTAATATTAAATTTCTAAATATCGCAGATTGTAGATGGAAGCGTCAAACGTCATGCATAATCAGCAGGTCGCTGTGGCCTACCTACAACCTCAAACAAACTTCATCGCTGATGAACATGAAAAGAAGGGATGTCTCTATACTCACGGGAGTCATCACCGGTTTCTGGCCTATCGGAGAGCCGGCAGCTAAAATGGGAATACCACACAACACAAACTGCAACAGCTGTAAACTTCCAGACAAAAAGGAAACAGCAGGGATATACTCTCCAAAACTAGGGGTCGAGAAATCTTTGCGCCTCCCAAACACTTCTAATGTCTTCCAAGCGGAGGTACTAGCAGTGTGGTTAAGAATGCTGTTAATATTAAATTTCTAAATATCGCAGATTGTAGATGGAAGCGTCAAACGTCATGCATAATCAGCAGTTCGCTGTGGCCTACCTACAACCTCAAATAAACTTCATCGCTGATGAACATGAAAAGAAGGGATGTCTCTATACTCACGGGAGTCATCACCGGTTTCTGGCCTATCGGAGAGCCGGCAGCTAACATGGGAATACCACACAACACAAACTGCCACAGCTGTAAACTTCCAGACAAAAAGGAAACAGCAGGGATATACTCTCCAAAACTAGGGGTCGAGAAATCTGTGCACCTCCCAAACACATCTAGTGTCTTCCAAGCGGAGGTACTAGCAGTAGGGGCAGCTTGTAGGTTACTTATTGCAGATTTCACTTTCAAACATAATATCGCTATTCTTTCGGATAGTCATGCAGCGATCCAGGCTCTGGACTCGGCCACCACATCCTCCTATCTAGTGGAAGAAAGCAGGAGTCTTACCACTTTGAGCGAATACTACAATGTTTCTCTATTCTGGGTCCCAGGACATCAGGATATTGAAGGTAATGAGAAAGCAGACGAACTGGCTAGGAAAGGTTCTGCCATGGGTATAGAATATGCCGGATCAGTGGCAACTGCACTTAGTGTGGTTAAGAATGCTGTTAATATTAAATTTCTAAATATCGCAGATTGTAGATGGAAGCGTCAAACGTCATGCATAATCAGCAGGTCGCTGTGGCCTACCTACAACCTCAAACAAACTTCATCGCTGATGAACATGAAAAGAAGGGATGTCTCTATACTCACGGGAGTCATCACCGGTTTCTGGCCTATCGGAGAGCCGGCAGCTAAAATGGGAATACCACACAACACAAACTGCCACAGCTGTAAACTTCCAGACAAAAAGGAAACAGCAGGGATATACTCTCCAAAACTAGGGGTCGAGAAATCTGTGCGCCTCCCAAACACTTCTAGTGTCTTCCAAGCGGAGATACTAGCAGTAGGGGCAGCTTGTAGGTTACTAATTGCAGATTTCACTTTCAAACATAATATCGCTATTCTTTCGGATAGTCATGCAGCGATCCAGGCTCTGGACTCTCGGCCACCACATCCTCCTATCGAGTGGAAGAAAGCAGGAGTCTTACCACTTTGAGCGAACACTACAATGTTACTCTATTCTGGGTCCCAGGACATCAGGATATTGAAGGTAATGAGAAAGCAGACGAACTGGCTAGGAAAGGTTCTGCCATGGGTATCGAATATGCCGGATCAGTAGCAACTGCACTTAGTGTGGTTAAGAATGCTGTTAATATTAAATTTCTAAATATCGCAGATTGTAGATGGAAGCGTAACATCATGCATAATCAGCAGGTCGCTGTGGCCTACCTACAACCTCAAACAAACTTCATCGCTGATGAACATGAAAAGAAGGGATGTCTCTATACTCACGGGAGTCATCACCGGTTTCTGGCCTATCGGAGGTCTATGTAGGTTACTTATTGCAGATTTCACTTTCAAACATAATATCGCTATTCTTTCGGATAGTCATGCAGCGATCCAGGCTCTGGACTCGGCCACCACATCCTCCTATCTAGTGGAAGAAAGCAGGAGTCTTACCACTTTGAGCGAACACTACAATGTTACTCTATTCTGGGTCCCAGGACATCAGGATATTGAAGGTAATGAGAAAGCAGACGAACTGGCTAGGAAAGGTTCTGCCATGGGTATCGAATATGCCGGATCAGTGGCAACTGCACTTAGTGTGGTTAAGAATGCTGTTAATATTAAATTTCTAAATATCGCAGATTGTAGATGGAAGCGTCAAACGTCATGCATAATCAACAGGTCGCTGTGGCCTACCTACAACCTCAAACAAACTTCATCGCTGATGAACATGAAAAGAAGGGATGTCTCTATACTCACGGGAGTCATCACCGGTTTCTGGCCTATCGGAGAGCCGGCAGCTAAAATGGGAATACCACACAACACAAACTGCCACAGCTGTAAACTTCCAGACAAAAAGGAAACAGCAGGGATATACTCTCCAAAACTAGGGGTCGAGAAATCTGTGCGCCTCCCAAACACTTCTAGTGTCTTCCAAGCGGAGGTACTAGCAGTAAGGGCAGCTTGTAGGTTACTAATTGCAGATTTCACTTTCAAACATAATATCGCTATTCTTTCGGATAGTCATGCAGCGATCCAGGCTCTGGACTCGGCCACCACATCCTCCTATCTAGTGGAAGAAAGCAGGAGTCTTACCACTTTGAGCGAACACTACAATGTTACTCTATTCTGGGTCCCAGGACATCAGGATATTGAAGGTAATGAGAAAGCAGACGAACTGGCTAGGAAAGGTTCTGCCATGGGTATCGAATATGCCGGATCAGTGGCAACTGCACTTAGTGTGGTTAAGAATGCTGTTAATATTAAATTTCTAAATATCGCAGATTGTAGATGGAAGCGTCAAACGTCATGCATAATCAGCAGGTCGCTGTGGCCTACCTACAACCTCAAATAAACTTCATCGCTGATGAACATGAAAAGAAGGGATGTCTCTATACTCACGGGAGTCATCACCGGTTTCTGGCCTATCGGAGAGCCGGCAGCTAAAATGGGAATACCACACAACACAAACTGCCACAGCTGTAAACTTCCAGACAAAAAGGAAACAGCAGGGATATACTCTCCAAAACTAGGGGTCGAGAAATCTGTGCGCCTCCCAAACACTTCTAGTGTCTTCCAAGCGGAGGTACTAGCAGTAGGGGCAGCTTGTAGGTTACTTATTGCAGATTTCACTTTCAAACATAATATCGCTATTCTTTCGGATAGTCATGCAGCGATCCAGGCTCTGGACTCTCGGCCACCACATCCTCCTATCTAGTGGAAGAAAGCAGGAGTCTTACCACTTTGAGCGAACACTACAATGTTACTCTATTCTGGGTCCCAGGACATCAGGATATTGAAGGTAATGAGAAAGCAGACGAACTGGCTAGGAAAGGTTCTGCCATGGGTATAGAATATGCCGGATCAGTGGCAACTGCACTTAGTGTGGTTAAGAATGCTGTTAATATTAAATTTCTAAATATCGCAGATTGTAGATGGAAGCGTCAAACGTCATGCATAATCAGCAGGTCGCTGTGGCCTACCTACAACCTCAAACAAACTTCATCGCTGATGAACATGAAAAGAAGGGATGTCTCTATACTCACGGGAGTCATCACCGGTTTCTGGCCTATCGGAGAGCCGGCAGCTAAAATGGGAATACCACACAACACAAACTGCCACAGCTGTAAACTTCCAGACAAAAAGGAAACAGCAGGGATATACTCTCCAAAACTAGGGGTCGAGAAATCTGTGCGCCTCCCAAACACTTCTAGTGTCTTCCAAGCGGAGGTACTAGCAGTAGGGGCAGCTTGTAGGTTACTAATTGCAGATTTCACTTTCAAACATAATATCGCTATTCTTTCGGATAGTCATGCAGCGATCCAGGCTCTGGACTCTCGGCCACCACATCCTCCTATCGAGTGGAAGAAAGCAGGAGTCTTACCACTTTGAGCGAACACTACAATGTTACTCTATTCTGGGTCCCAGGACATCAGGATATTGAAGGTAATGAGAAAGCAGACGAACTGGCTAGGAAAGGTTCTGCCATGGGTATCGAATATGCCGGATCAGTGGCAACTGCACTTAGTGTGGTTAAGAATGCTGTTAATATTAAATTTCTAAATATCGCAGATTGTAGATGGAAGCGTAACATCATGCATAATCAGCAGGTCGCTGTGGCCTACCTACAACCTCAAACAAACTTCATCGCTGATGAACATGAAAAGAAGGGATGTCTCTATACTCACGGGAGTCATCACCGGTTTCTGGCCTATCGGAGGTCTATGAAGGTTACTTATTGCAGATTTCACTTTCAAAAATAATATCGCTATTCTTTCGGATAGTCATGCAGCGATCCAGGCTCTGGACTCGGCCACGACATCCTCCTATCTAGTGGAAGAAAGCAGGAGTCTTACCACTTTGAGCGAACACTACAATGATACTCTATTCTGGGTCCCAGGACATCAGGATATTGAAGGTAATGAGAAAGCAGACGAACTGGCTAGGAAAGGTTCTGCCATGGGTATCGAATATGTCGGATCAGTGGCAACTGCACTTAGTGTGGTTAAGAATGCTGTTAATATTAAATTTCTAAATATCGCAGATTGTAGATGGAAGCGTCAAACGTCATGCATAATCAGCAGGTCGCTGTGGCCTACCTACAACCTCAAACAAACTTCATCGCTGATGAACATGAAAAGAATGGATGTCTCTATACTCACGGGAGTCATCATCGGTTTCTGGCCTATCGGAGAGCCGGCAGCTAAAATGGGAATACCACACAACACAAACTGCCACAGCTGTAAACTTCCAGACAAAAAGGAAACAGCAGGGATATACTCTCCAAAACTAGGGGTCGAGAAATCTGTGCGCCTCCCAAACACTTCTAGTGTCTTCCAAGCGGAGGTACTAGCAGTAGGGGCAGCTTGTAGGTTACTTATTGCAGATTTCACTTTCAAACATAATATCGCTATTCTTTCGGATAGTCATGCAGCGATCCACACTCTGGACTCTCGGCCACCACATCCTCCTATCTAGTGGAAGAAAGCAGGAGTCTTACCACTTTGAGCGAACACTACAATGTTACTCTATTCTGGGTCCCAGGACATCAGGATATTGAAGGTAATGAGAAAGCAGACGAACTGGCTAGGAAAGGTTCTGCCATGGGTATCGAATATGTCGGATCAGTGGCAACTGCACTTAGTGTGGTTAAGAATGCTGTTAATATTAAATTTCTAAATATCGCAGATTGTAGATGGAAGCGTCAAACGTCATGCATAATCAGCAGGTCGCTGTGGCCTACCTACAACCTCAAACAAACTTCATCGCTGATGAACATGAAAAGAAGGGATGTCTCTATACTCACGGGAGTCATCACCGGTTTCAGGCCTATCGGAGAGCCGGCAGCTAAAATGGGAATACCACACAACACAAACTGCCACAGCTGTAAACTTCCAGACAAAAAGGAAACAGCAGGGATATACTCTCCAAAACTAGGGGTCGAGAAATCTTTGCGCCTCCCAAACACTTCTAGTGTCTTCCAAGCGGAGGTACTAGCAGTAGGGGCAGCTTGTAGGTTACTTATTGCAGATTTCACTTTCAAACATAATATCGCTATTCTTTCGGATAGTCATGCAGCGATCCAGGCTCTGGACTCGGCCACCACATCCTCCTATCTAGTGGAAGAAAGCAGGAGTCTTACCACTTTGAGCGAACACTACAATGTTACTCTATTCTGGGTCCCAGGACATCAGGATATTGAAGGTAATGAGAAAGCAGACGAACTGGCTAGGAAAGGTTCTGCCATGGGTATCGAATATGTCGGATCAGTGGCAACTGCACTTAGTGTGGTTAAGAATGCTGTTAATATTAAATTTCTAAATATCGCAGATTGTAGATGGAAGCGTCAAACGTCATGCATAATCAGCAGGTCGCTGTGGCCTACCTACAACCTCAAACAAACTTCATCGCTGATGAACATGAAAAGAATGGATGTCTCTATACTCACGGGAGTCATCACCGGTTTCTGGCCTATCGGAGAGCCGGCAGCTAAAATGGGAATACCACACAACACAAACTGCCACAGCTGTAAACTTCCAGACAAAAAGGAAACAGCAGGGATATACTCTCCAAAACTAGGGGTCGAGAAATCTGTGCGCCTCCCAAACACTTCTAGTGTCTTCCAAGCGGAGGTACTAGCAGTAGGGGCAGCTTGTAGGTTACTTATTGCAGATTTCACTTTCAAACATAATATCGCTATTCTTTCGGATAGTCATGCAGCGATCCACACTCTGGACTCTCGGCCACCACATCCTCCTATCTAGTGGAAGAAAGCAGGAGTCTTACCACTTTGAGCGAACACTACAATGTTACTCTATTCTGGGTCCCAGGACATCAGGATATTGAAGGTAATGAGAAAGCAGACGAACTGGCTAGGAAAGGTTCTGCCATGGGTATCGAATATGTCGGATCAGTGGCAACTGCACTTAGTGTGGTTAAGAATGCTGTTAATATTAAATTTCTAAATATCGCAGATTGTAGATGGAAGCGTCAAACGTCATGCATAATCAGCAGGTCGCTGTGGCCTACCTACAACCTCAAACAAACTTCATCGCTGATGAACATGAAAAGAAGGGATGTCTCTATACTCACGGGAGTCATCACCGGTTTCAGGCCTATCGGAGAGCCGGCAGCTAAAATGGGAATACCACACAACACAAACTGCCACAGCTGTAAACTTCCAGACAAAAAGGAAACAGCAGGGATATACTCTCCAAAACTAGGGGTCGAGAAATCTTTGCGCCTCCCAAACACTTCTAGTGTCTTCCAAGCGGAGGTACTAGCAGTAGGGGCAGCTTGTAGGTTACTTATTGCAGATTTCACTTTCAAACATAATATCGCTATTCTTTCGGATAGTCATGCAGCGATCCAGGCTCTGGACTCGGCCACCACATCCTCCTATCTAGTGGAAGAAAGCAGGAGTCTTACCACTTTGAGCGAACACTACAATGTTACTCTATTCTGGGTCCCAGGACATCAGGATATTGAAGGTAATGAGAAAGCAGACGAACTGGCTAGGAAAGGTTCTGCCATGGGTATAGAATATGCCGGATCAGTGGCAACTGCACTTAGTGTGGTTAAGAATGCTGTTAATATTAAATTTCTAAATATCGCAGATTGTAGATGGAAGCGTAACATCATGCATAATCAGCAGGTCGCTGTGGCCTACCTACAACCTCAAACAAACTTCATCGCTGATGAACATGAAAAGAAGGGATGTCTCTATACTCACGGGAGTCATCACCGGTTTCTGGCCTATCGCAGGTCTATGTAGGTTACTTATTGCAGATTTCACTTTCAAACATAATATCGCTATTCTTTCGGATAGTCATGCAGCGATCCAGGCTCTGGACTCGGCCACGACATCCTCCTATCTAGTGGAAGAAAGCAGGAGTCTTACCACTTTGAGCGAACACTACAATGTTACTCTATTCTGGGTCCCAGGACATCAGGATATTGAAGGTAATGAGAAAGCAGACGAACTGGCTAGGAAAGGTTCTGCCATGGGTATCGAATATGTCGGATCAGTGGCAACTGCACTTAGTGTGGTTAAGAATGCTGTTAATATTAAATTTCTAAATATCGCAGATTGTAGATGGAAGCGTCAAACGTCATGCATAATCAGCAGGTCGCTGTGGCCTACCTACAACCTCAAACAAACTTCATCGCTGATGAACATGAAAAGAATGGATGTCTCTATACTCACGGGAGTCATCACCGGTTTCTGGCCTATCGGAGAGCCGGCAGCTAAAATGGGAATACCACACAACACAAACTGCCACAGCTGTAAACTTCCAGACAAAAAGGAAACAGCAGGGATATACTCTCCAAAACTAGGGGTCGAGAAATCTGTGCGCCTCCCAAACACTTCTAGTGTCTTCCAAGCGGAGGTACTAGCAGTAGGGGCAGCTTGTAGGTTACTTATTGCAGATTTCACTTTCAAACATAATATCGCTATTCTTTCGGATAGTCATGCAGCGATCCAGGCTCTGGACTCGGCCACCACATCCTCCTATCTAGTGGAAGAAAGCAGGAGTCTTACCACTTTGAGCGAACACTACAATGTTACTCTATTCTGGGTCCCAGGACATCAGGATATTGAAGGTAATGAGAAAGCAGACGAACTGGCTAGGAAAGGTTCTGCCATGGGTATCGAATATGTCGGATCAGTGGCAACTACACTTAGTGTGGTTAAGAATGCTGTTAATATTAAATTTCTAAATATCGCAGATTGTAGATGGAAGCGTCAAACGTCATGCATAATCAGCAGGTCGCTGTGGCCTACCTACAACCTCAAATAAACTTCATCGCTGATGAACATGAAAAGAAGGGATGTCTCTATACTCACGGGAGTCATCACCGGTTTCTGGCCTATCGTTGAGCCGGCAGCTAAAATGGGAATACCACACAACACAAACTGCCACAGCTGTAAACTTCCAGACAAAAAGGAAACAGCAGGGATATATTCTCCAAAACTAGGGGTCGAGAAATCTGTGCGCCTCCCAAACACTTCTAGTGTCTTCCAAGCGGAGGTACTAGCAGTAGGGGCAGCTTGTAGGTTACTTATTGCAGATTTCACTTTCAAACATAATATCGCTATTCTTTCGGATAGTCATGCAGCGATCCAGGCTCTGGACTCGGCCACGACATCCTCCTATCTAGTGGAAGAAAGCAGGAGTCTTACCACTTTGAGCGAACACTACAATGTTACTCTATTCTGGGTCCCAGGACATCAGGATATTGAAGGTAATGAGAAAGCAGACGAACTGGCTAGGAAAGGTTCTGCCATGGGTATCGAATATGTCGGATCAGTGGCAACTGCACTTAGTGTGGTTAAGAATGCTGTTAATATTAAATTTCTAAATATCGCAGATTGTAGATGGAAGCGTCAAACGTCATGCATAATCAGCAGGTCGCTGTGGCCTACCTACAACCTCAAACAAACTTCATCGCTGATGAACATGAAAAGAAGGGATGTCTCTATACTCACGGGAGTCATCACCGGTTTCTGGCCTATCGGAGAGCCGGCAGCTAAAATGGGAATACCACACAACACAAACTGCCACAGCTGTAAACTTCCAGACAAAAAGGAAACAGCAGGGATATACTCTCCAAAACTAGGGGTCGAGAAATCTGTGCGCCTCCCAAACACTTCTATTGTCTTCCAAGCGGAGGTACTAGCAGTAGGGGCAGCTTGTAGGTTACTTATTGCAGATTTCACTTTCAAACATAATATCGCTATTCTTTCGGATAGTCATGCAGCGATCCAGACTCTGGACTCGGCCACCACATCCTCCTATCTAGTGGAAGAAAGCAGGAGTCTTACCACTTTGAGCGAACACTACAATGTTACTCTATTCTGGGTCCCAGGACATCAGGATATTGAAGGTAATGAGAAAGCAGACGAACTGGCTAGGAAAGGTTCTGCCATGGGTATCGAATATGCCGGATCAGTGGCAACTGCACTTAGTGTGGTTAAGAATGCTGTTAATATTAAATTTCTAAATATCGCAGATTGTAGATGGAAGCGTCAAACGTCATGCATAATCAGCAGGTCGCTGTGGCCTACCTACAACCTCAAATAAACTTCATCGCTGATGAACATGAAAAGAAGGGATGTCTCTATACTCACGGGAGTCATCACCGGTTTCTGGCCTATCGGAGAGCCGGCAGCTAAAATGGGAATACCACACAACACAAACTGCCACAGCTGTAAACTTCCAGACAAAAAGGAAACAGCAGGGATATACTCTCCAAAACTAGGGGTCGAGAAATCTGTGCGCCTCCCAAACACTTCTAGTGTCTTCCAAGCGGAGGTACTAGCAGTAGGGGCAGCTTGTAGGTTACTTATTGCAGATTTCACTTTCAAACATAATATCGCTATTCTTTCGGATAGTCATGCAGCGATCCAGGCTCTGGACTCGGCCACCACATCCTCCTATCTAGTGGAAGAAAGCAGGAGTCTTACCACTTTGAGCGAACACTACAATATTATTCTATTCTGGGTCCCAGGACATCAGGATATTGAAGGTAATGAGAAAGCAGACGAACTGGCTAGGAAAGGTTCTGCCATGGGTATAGAATATGCCGGATCAGTGGCAACTGCACTTAGTGTGGTTAAGAATGCTGTTAATATTAAATTTCTAAATATCACAGATTGTAGATGGAAGCGTCAAACGTCATGCATAATCAGCAGGTCGCTGTGGCCTACCTACAACCTCAAACAAACTTCATCGCTGATGAACATGAAAAGAAGGGATGTCTCTATACTCACGGGAGTCATCACCGGTTTCTGGCCTATCGGAGAGCCGGCAGCTAAAATGGGAATACCACACAACACAAACTGCCACAGCTGTAAACTTCCAGACAAAAAGGAAACAGCAGGGATATACTCTCCAAAACTAGGGGTCGAGAAATCTGTGCGCCTCCCAAACACTTCTAGTGTCTTCCAAGCGGAGGTACTAGCAGTAGGGGCAGCTTGTAGGTTACTAATTGCAGATTTCACTTTCAAACATAATATCGCTATTCTTTCGGATAGTCATGCAGCGATCCACACTCTGGACTCTCGGCCACCACATCCTCCTATCGAGTGGAAGAAAGCAGGAGTCTTACCACTTTGAGCGAACACTACAATGTTACTCTATTCTGGGTCCCAGGACATCAGGATATTGAAGGTAATGAGAAAGCAGACGAACTGGCTAGGAAAGGTTCTGCCATGGGTATCGAATATGCCGGATCAGTGGCAACTGCACTTAGTGTGGTTAAGAATGCTGTTAATATTAAATTTCTAAATATCGCAGATTGTAGATGGAAGCGTAACATCATGCATAATCAGCAGGTCGCTGTGGCCTACCTACAACCTCAAACAAACTTCATCGCTGATGAACATGAAAAGAAGGGATGTCTCTATACTCACGGGAGTCATCACCGGTTTCTGGCCTATCGGAGGTCTATGTAGGTTACTTATTGCAGATTTCACTTTCAAACATAATATCGCTATTCTTTCGGATAGTCATGCAGCGATCCAGGCTCTGGACTCGGCCACGACATCCTCCTATCTAGTGGAAGAAAGCAGGAGTCTTACCACTTTGAGCGAACACTACAATGTTACTCTATTCTGGGTCCCAGGACATCAGGATATTGAAGGTAATGAGAAAGCAGACGAACTGGCTAGGAAAGGTTCTGCCATGGGTATCGAATATGTCGGATCAATGGCAACTGCACTTAGTGTGGTTAAGAATGCTGTTAATATTACATTTCTAAATATCGCAGATTGTAGATGCAAGCGTCAAACGTCATGCATAATCAGCAGGTCGCTGTGGCCTACCTACAACCTCAAACAAACTTCATCGCTGATGAACATGAAAAGAAGGGATGTCTCTATACTCACGGGAGTCATCACCGGTTTCTGGCCTATCGGAGAGCCGGCAGCTAAAATGGGAATACCACACAACACAAACTGCCACAGCTGTAAACTTCCAGACAAAAAGGAAACAGCAGGGTTATACTCTCCAAAACTAGGGGTCGAGAAATCTGTGCGCCTCCCAAACACTTCTAGTGTCTTCCAAGCGGAGGTACTAGCAGTAGGGGCAGCTTGTAGGTTACTTATTGCAGATTTCACTTTCAAACATAATATCGCTATTCTTTCGGATAGTCATGCAGCGATCCAGGCTCTGGACTCGGCCACCACATCCTCCTATCTAGTGGAAGAAAGCAGGAGTCTTACCACTTTGAGCGAACACTACAATGTTACTCTATTCTGGGTCCCAGGACATCAGGCTATTGAAGGTAATGAGAAAGCAGACGAACTGGCTAGGAAAGGTTCTGCCATGGGTATCGAATATGCCGGATCAGTGGCAACTGCACTTAGTGTGGTTAAGTATGCTGTTAATATTAAATTTCTAAATATCGCAGATTGTAGATGGAAGCGTCAAACGTCATGCATAATCAGCAGGTCGTTGTGGCCTACCTACAACCTCAAATAAACTTCTTCGCTGATGAACATGAAAAGAAGGGATGTCTCTATACTCACGGGAGTCATCACCGGTTTCTGGCCTATCGGAGAGCCGGCAGCTAAAATGGGAATACCACACAACACAAACTGCCACAGCTGTAAACTTCCAGACAAAAAGGAAACAGCAGGGATATACTCTCCAAAACTAGGGGTCGAGAAATCTGTGCGCCTCCCAAACACTTCTAGTGTCTTCCAAGCGGAGGTACTAGCAGTAGGGGCAGCTTGTAGGTTACTTATTGCAGATTTCACTTTCAAACATAATATCGCTATTCTTTCGGATAGTCATGCAGCGATCCAGGCTCTGGACTCGGCCACCACATCCTCCTATCTAGTGGAAGAAAGCAGGAGTCTTACCACTTTGAGCGAACACTACAATGTTTCTCTATTCTGGGTCCCAAGACATCAGGATATTGAAGGTAATGAGAAAGCAGACGAACTGGCTAGGAAAGGTTCTGCCATGGGTATAGAATATGCCGGATCAGTGGCAACTGCACTTAGTGTGGTTAAGAATGCTGTTAATATTAAATTTCTAAATATCGCAGATTGTAGATGGAAGCGTCAAACGTCATGCATAATCAGCAGGTCGCTGTGGCCTACCTACAACCTCAAACAAACTTCATCGCTGATGAACATGAAAAGAAGGGATGTCTCTATACTCACGGGAGTCATCACCGGTTTCTGGCCTATCGGAGAGCCGGCAGCTAAAATGGGAATACCACACAACACAAACTGCCACAGCTGTAAACTTCCAGACAAAAAGGAAACAGCAGGGATATACTCTCCAAAACTAGGGGTCGAGAAATCTGTGCGCCTCCCAAACACTTCTAGTGTCTTCCAAGCGGAGGTACTAGCAGTAGGGGCAGCTTGTAGGTTACTTATTGCAGATTTCACTTTCAAACATAATATCGCTATTCTTTCGGATAGTCATGCAGCGATCCAGGCTCTGGACTCGGCCACCACATCCTCCTATCTAGTGGAAGAAAGCAGGAGTCTTACCACTTTGAGCGAACACTACAATGTTTCTCTATTCTGGGTCCCAGGACATCAGGATATTGAAGGTAATGAGAAAGCAGACGAACTGGCTAGGAAAGGTTCTGCCATGGGTATCGAATATGCCGGATCAGTGGCAACTGCACTTAGTGTGGTTAAGAATACTGTTAATATTAAATTTCTAAATATCGCAGATTGTAGATGGAAGCGTCAAACGTCATGCATAATCAGCAGGTCGCTGTGGCCTACCTACAACCTCAAACAAACTTCATCGCTGATGAACATGAAAAGAAGGGATGTCTCTATACTCACGGGAGTCATCACCGGTTTCTGGCCTATCGGAGAGCCGGCAGCTAAAATGGGAATACCACACAACACAAACTGCCACAGCTGTAAACTTCCAGACAAAAAGGAAACATCAGGGATATACTCTCCAAAACTAGGGGTCGAGAAATCTATGCGCCTCCCAAACACTTCTAGTGTCTTCCAAGCGGAGGTACTAGCAGTAGGGGCAGCTTGTAGGTTACTTATTGCAGATTTCACTTTCAAACATAATATCGCTATTCTTTCGGATAGTCATGTAGCGATCCAGGCTCTGGACTCGGCCACCACATCCTCCTATCTAGTGGAAGAAAGCAGGAGTCTTACCACTTTGAGCGAACACTACAATGTTTCTCTATTCTGGGTCCCAGGACATCAGGATATTGAAGGTAATGAGAAAGCAGACGAACTGGCTAGGAAAGGTTCTGCCATGGGTATCGAATATGCCGGATCAGTGGCAACTGCACTTAGTGTGGTTAAGAATGCTGTTAATATTAAATTTCTAAATATCGCAGATTGTAGATGGAAGCGTCAAACGTCATGCATAATCAGCAGGTCGCTGTGGCCTACCTACAACCTCAAACAAACTTCATCGCTGATGAACATGAAAAGAAGGGATGTCTCTATACTCACGGGAGTCATCACCGGTTTCTGGCCTATCGGAGGTCTATGTAGGTTACTTATTGCAGATTTCACTTTCAAACATAATATCGCTATTCTTTCGGATAGTCATGCAGCGATCCAGGCTCTGGAATCTCGGCCACCACATCCTCCTATCTAGTGGAAGAAAGCAGGAGTCTTACCACTTTGAGCGAACACTACAATGTTACTCTATTCTGTGTCCCAGGACATCAGGATATTGAAGGTAATGAGAAAGCAGACGAACTGGCTAGGAAAGGTTCTGCCATGGGTATCGAATATGTCGGATCAGTGGCAACTGCACTTAGTGTGGTTAAGAATGCTGTTAATATTAAATTTCTAAATATCGCAGATTGTAGATGGAAGCGTCAAACGTCATGCATAATCAGCAGGTCGCTGTGGCCTACCTACAACCTCAAACAAACTTCATCGCTGATGAACATGAAAAGAAGGGATGTCTCTATACTCACGGGAGTCATCACCGGTTTCTGGCCTATCGGAGAGCCGGCAGCTAAAATGGGAATACCACACAACACAAACTGCCACAGCTGTAAACTTCCAGACAAAAAGGAAACAGCAGGGATATACTCTCCAAAACTAGGGGTCGAGAAATCTGTGCGCCTCCCAAACACTTCTAGTGTCTTCCAAGCGGAGGTACTAGCAGTAGGGGCAGCTTGTAGGTTACTTATTGCAGATTTCACTTTCAAACATAATATCGCTATTCTTTCGGATAGTCATGCAGCGATCCAGGCTCTGGACTCGGCCACCACATCCTCCTATCTAGTGGAAGAAAGCAGGAGTCTTACCACTTTGAGCGAACACTACAATGTTACTCTATTCTGGGTCCCAGGACATCAGGATATTGAAGGTAATGAGAAAGCAGACGAACTGGCTAGGAAAGGTTCTGCCATGGGTATCGAATATGCCGGATCAGTGGCAACTGCACTTAGTGTGGTTAAGAATGCTGTTAATATTAAATTTCTAAATATCGCAGATTGTAGATGGAAGCGTCAAACGTCATGCATAATCAGCAGGTCGCTGTGGCCTACCTACAACCTCAAACAAACTTCATCGCTGATGAACATGAAAAGAAGGGATGTCTCTATACTCACGGGAGTCATCACCGGTTTCTGGCCTATCGGAGAGCCGGCAGCTAAAATGGGAATACCACACAACACAAACTGCCACAGCTGTAAACTTCCAGACAAAAAGGAAACAGCAGGGATATACTCTCCAAAACTAGGGGTCGAGAAATCTGTGCGCCTCCCAAACACTTCTAGTGTCTTCCAAGCGGAGGTACTAGCAGTAGGGGCAGCTTGTAGGTTACTTATTGCAGATTTCACTTTCAAACATAATATCGCTATTCTTTCGGATAGTCATGCAGCGATCCAGGCTCTGGACTCGGCCACCACATCCTCCTATCTAGTGGAAGAAAGCAGGAGTCTTACCACTTTGAGCGAACACTACAAAGTTACTCTATTCTGGGTCCCAGGACATCAGGATATTGAAGGTAATGAGAAAGCAGACGAACTGATTAGGAAAGGTTCTGCCATGGGTATCGAATATGCCGGATCAGTGGCAACTGCACTTAGTGTGGTTAAGAATGCTGTTAATATTAAATTTCTAAATATCGCAGATTGTAGATGGAAGCGTCAAACGTCATGCATAATCAGCAGGTCGCTGTGGCCTACCTACAACCTCAAACAAACTTCATCGCTGATGAACATGAAAAGAAGGGATGTCTCTATACTCACGGGAGTCATCACCGGTTTCTGGCCTATCGGAGGTCTATGTAGGTTACTTATTGCAGATTTCACTTTCAAACATAATATCGCTATTCTTTCGGATAGTCATGCAGCGATCCAGGCTCTGGAATCTCGGCCACCACATCCTCCTATCTAGTGGAAGAAAGCAGGAGTCTTACCACTTTGAGCGAACACTACAATGTTACTCTATTCTGGGTCCCAGGACATCAGGATATTGAAGGTAATGAGAAAGCAGACGAACTGGCTAGGAAAGGTTCTGCCATGGGTATCGAATATGTCGGATCAGTGGCAACTGCACTTAGTGTGGTTAAGAATGCTGTTAATATTAAATTTCTAAATATCGCAGATTGTAGATGGAAGCGTCAAACGTCATGCATAATCAGCAGGTCGCTGTGGCCTACCTACAACCTCAAACAAACTTCATCGCTGATGAATATGAAAAGAAGGGATGTCTCTATACTCACGGGAGTCATCACCGGTTTCTGGCCTATCGGAGAGCCGGCAGCTAAAATGGGAATACCACACAACACAAACTGCCACAGCTGTAAACTTCCAGACAAAAAGGAAACAGCAGGGATATACTCTCCAAAACTAGGGGTCGAGAAATCTGTGCGCCTCCCAAACACTTCTAGTGTCTTCCAAGTGGAGGTACTAGCAGTAGGGGCAGCTTGTAGGTTACTTATTGCAGATTTCACTTTCAAACATAATATCGCTATTCTTTCGGATAGTCATGCAGCGATCCAGGCTCTGGACTCGGCCACCACATCCTCCTATCAAGTGGAAGAAAGCAGGCTCTGGACTCGGCCACCACATCCTCCTATCTAGTGGAAGAAAGCAGGAGTCTTACCACTTTGAGCGAACACTACAATGTTACTCTATTCTGGGTCCCAGGACATCAGGATATTGAAGGTAATGAGAAAGCAGACGAACTGGCTAGGAAAGGTTCTGCCATGGGTATCGAATATGCCGGATCAGTGGCAACTGCACTTAGTGTGGTTAAGAATGCTGTTAATATTAAATTTCTAAATATCGCAGATTGTAGATGGAAGCGTCAAACGTCATGCATAATCAGCAGGTCGCTGTGGCGTACCTACAACCTCAAACAAACGTCATCGCTGATGAACATGAAAAGAAGGGATGTCTCTATACTCACGGGAGTCATCACCGGTTTCTGGCCTATCGGAGAGCCGGCAGCTAAAATGGGAATACCACACAACACAAACTGCCACAGCTGTAAACTTCCAGACAAAAAGGAAACAGCAGGGATATACTCTCCAAAACTAGGGGTCGAGAAATCTGTGCGCCTCCCAAACACTTCTAGTGTCTTCCAAGCGGAGGTACTAGCAGTAGGGGCAGCTTGTAGGTTACTTATTGCAGATTTCACTTTCAAACATAATATCGCTATTCTTTCGGATAGTCATGTAGCGATCCAGGCTCTGGACTCGGCCACCACATCCTCCTATCTAGTGGAAGAAAGCAGGAGTCTTACCACTTTGAGCGAACACTACAATGTTTCTCTATTCTGGGTCCCAGGACATCAGGATATTGAAGGTAATGAGAAAGCAGACGAACTGGCTAGGAAAGGTTCTGCCATGGGTATCGAATATGCCGGATCAGTGGCAACTGCACTTAGTGTGGTTAAGAATGCTGTTAATATTAAATTTCTAAATATCGCAGATTGTAGATGGAAGCGTCAAACGTCATGCATAATCAGCAGGTCGCTGTGGCCTACCTACAACCTCAAACAAACTTCATCGCTGATGAACATGAAAAGAAGGGATGTCTCTATACTCACGGGAGTCATCACCGGTTTCTGGCCTATCGGAGAGCCGGCAGCTAAAATGGGAATACCACACAACACAAACTGCCACAGCTGTAAACTTCCAGACAAAAAGGAAACATCAGGGATATACTCTCCAAAACTAGGGGTCGAGAAATCTATGCGCCTCCCAAACACTTCTAGTGTCTTCCAAGCGGAGGTACTAGCAGTAGGGGCAGCTTGTAGGTTACTTATTGCAGATTTCACTTTCAAACATAATATCGCTATTCTTTCGGATAGTCATGCAGCGATCCAGGCTCTGGACTCGGCCACCACATCCTCCTATCAAGTGGAAGAAAGCAGGAGTCTTACCACTTTGAGCGAACACTACAATGTTACTCTATTCTGGGTCCCAGGACATCAGGATATTGAAGGTAATGAGAAAGCAGACGAACTGGCTAGGAAAGGTTCTGCCATGGGTATCGAATATGCCGGATCAGTGGCAACTGCACTTAGTGTGGTTAAGAATGCTGTTAATATTAAATTTCTAAATATCGCAGATTGTAGATGGAAGCGTCAAACGTCATGCATAATCAGCAGGTCGCTGTGGCCTACCTACAACCTCAAACAAACTTCATCGCTGATGAACATGAAAAGCAGGGATGTCTCTATACTCACGGGAGTCATCACCGGTTTCTGGCCTATCGGAGAGCCGGCAGCTAAAATGGGAATACCACACAACACAAACTGCCACAGCTGTAAACTTCCAGACAAAAAGGAAACAGCAGGGATATACTCTCCAAAACTAGGGGTCGAGAAATCTGTGCGCCTCCCAAACACTTCTAGTGTCTTCCAAGCGGAGGTACTAGCAGTAGGGGCAGCTTGTAAGTACTTATTGCAGATTTCACTTTCAAACATAATATCGCTATTCTTTCGGATAGTCATGCAGCGATCCAGGCTCTGGACTCGGCCACCACATCCTCCTATCTAGTGGAAGAAAGCAGGAGTCTTACCACTTTGAGCGAACACTACAATGTTACTCTATTCTGGGTCCCAGGACATCAGGATATTGAAGGTAATGAGAAAGCAGACGAACTGGCTAGGAAAGGTTCTGCC
This sequence comes from Suillia variegata, assembly GCA_949127995.1. NCBI lineage: Eukaryota > Metazoa > Arthropoda > Insecta > Diptera > Heleomyzidae > Suillia > Suillia variegata. The sequence continues at coordinate 40,651 of OX421848.1, forward strand.
ATGGGTATCGAATATGCCGGATCAGTGGCAACTGCACTTAGTGTGGTTAAGAATGCTGTTAATATTAAATTTCTAAATATCGCAGATTGTAGATGGAAGCGTCAAACGTCATGCATAATCAGCAGGTCGCTGTGGCCTACCTACAACCTCAAACAAACTTCATCGCTGATGAACATGAAAAGCAGGGATGTCTCTATACTCACGGGAGTCATCACCGGTTTCTGGCCTATCGGAGAGCCGGCAGCTAAAATGGGAATACCACACAACACAGACTGCCACAGCTGTAAACTTCCAGACAAAAAGGAAACAGCAGGGATATACTCTCCAAAACTAGGGGTCGAGAAATCTGTGCGCCTCCCAAACACTTCTAGTGTCTTCCAAGCGGAGGTACTAGCAGTAGGGGCAGCTTGTAGGTTACTTATTGCAGATTTCACTTTCAAACATAATATCGCTATTCTTTCGGATAGTCATGCAGCGATCCAGGCTCTGGACTCGGCCACCACATCCTCCTATCTAGTGGAAGAAAGCAGGAGTCTTACCACTTTGAGCGAACACTACAATGCTACTCTATTCTGGGTCCCAGGACATCAGGATATTTAAGGTAATGAGAAAGCAGACGAACTGGCTAGGAAAGGTTCTGCCATGGGTATCGAATATGCCGGATCAGTGGCAACTGCACTTAGTGTGGTTAAGAATGCTGTTAATATTAAATTTCTAAATATCGCAGATTGTAGATGGAAGCGTCAAACGTCATGCATAATCAGCAGGTCGCTGTGGCCTACCTACAACCTCAAATAAACTTCATCGCTGATGTACATGAAAAGTAGGGATGTCTCTATACTCACGGGAGTCATCACCGGTTTCTGGCCTATCGGAGAGCCGGCAGCTAAAATGGGAATACCACACAACACAAACTGCCACAGCTGTAAACTTCCAGACAAAAAGGAAACAGCAGGGATATACTCTCCAAAACTAGGGGTCGAGAAATCTGTGCGCCTCCCAAACACTTCTAGTGTCTTCCAAGCGGAGGTACTAGCAGTAGGGGCAGCTTGTAGGTTACTTATTGCAGATTTCACTTTCAAACATAATATCGCTATTCTTTCGGATAGTCATGCAGCGATCCAGGCTCTGGACTAGGCCACCACATCCTCCTATCAAGTGGAAGAAAGCAGGCTCTGGACTCGGCCACCACATCCTCCTATCTAGTGGAAGAAAGCAGGAGTCTTACCACTTTGAGCGAACACTACAAAGTTACTCTATTAGGATACTTATTGCAGATTTCACTTTCAAACATAATATCGCTATTCTTTCGGATAGTCATGCAGCGATCCAGGCTCTGGACTCGGCCACCACATCCTCCTATCAAGTGGAAGAAAGCAGGAGTCTTACCACTTTGAGCGAACACTACAATGTTACTCTATTCTGGGTCCCAGGACATCAGGATATTGAAGGTAATGAGAAAGCAGACGAACTGGCTAGGAAAGGTTCTGCCATGGGTATCGAATATGCCGGATCAGTGGCAACTGCACTTAGTGTGGTTAAGAATGCTGTTAATATTAAATTTCTAAATATCGCAGATTGTAGATGGAAGCGTCAAACGTCATGCATAATCAGCAGGTCGCTGTGGCCTACCTACAACCTCAAACAAACTTCATCGCTGATGAACATGAAAAGCAGGGATGTCTCTATACTCACGGGAGTCATCACCGGTTTCTGGCCTATCGGAGAGCCGGCAGCTAAAATGGGAATACCACACAACACAGACTGCCACAGCTGTAAACTTCCAGACAAAAAGGAAACAGCAGGGATATACTCTCCAAAACTAGGGGTCGAGAAATCTGTGCGCCTCCCAAACACTTCTAGTGTCTTCCAAGCGGAGGTACTAGCAGTAGGGGCAGCTTGTAGGTTACTTATTGCAGATTTCACTTTCAAACATAATATCCCTATTCTTTCGGATAGTCATGCAGCGATCCAGGCTCTGGACTCGGCCACCACATCCTCCTATCTAGTGGAAGAAAGCAGGAGTCTTACCACTTTGAGCGAACACTACAATGTTACTCTATTCTGGGTCCCAGGACATCAGGATATTGAAGGTAATGAGAAAGCAGACGAACTGGCTAGGAAAGGTTCTGCCATGGGTATCGAATATGCCGGATCAGTGGCAACTGCACTTAGTGTGGTTAAGAATGCTGTTAATATTAAATTTCTAAATATCGCAGATTGTAGATGGAAGCGTCAAACGTCATGCATAATCAGCAGGTCGCTGTGGCCTACCTACAACCTCAAATAAACTTCATCGCTGATGAACATGAAAAGTAGGGATGTCTCTATACTCACGGGAGTCATCTCCGGTTTCTGGCCTATCGGAGAGCCGGCAGCTAAAATGGGAATACCACACAACACAAACTGCCACAGCTGTAAACTTCCAGACAAAAAGGAAACAGCAGGGATATACTCTCCAAAACTAGGGGTCGAGAAATCTGTGCGCCTCCCAAACACTTCTAGTGTCTTCCAAGCGGAGGTACTAGCAGTAGGGGCAGCTTGTAGGTTACTTATTGCAGATTTCACTTTCAAACATAATATCGCTATTCTTTCGGATAGTCATGCAGCGATCCAGGCTCTGGACTCGGCCACCACATCCTCCTATCTAGTGGAAGAAAGCAGGAGTCTTACCACTTTGAGCGAACACTACAATGTTTCTCTATTCTGGGTCCCAGGACATCAGGATATTGAAGGTAATGAGAAAGCAGACGAACTGGCTAGGAAAGGTTCTGCCATGGGTATCGAATATGCCGGATCAGTGGCAACTGCACTTAGTGTGGTTAAGAATGCTGTTAATATTAAATTTCTTAATATCGCAGATTGTAGATGGAAGCGTCAAACGTCATGCATAATCAGCAGGTCGCTGTGGCCTACCTACAACCTCAAACAAACTTCATCGCTGATGAACATGAAAAGAAGGGATGTCTCTATACTCACGGGAGTCATCACCGGTTTCTGGCCTATCGGAGAGCCGGCAGCTAAAATGGGAATACCACACAACACAAACTGCCACAGCTGTAAACTTCCAGACAAAAAGGAAACATCAGGGATATACTCTCCAAAACTAGGGGTCGAGAAATCTATGCGCCTCCCAAACACTTCTAGTGTCTTCCAAGCGGAGGTACTAGCAGTAGGGGCAGCTTGTAGGTTACTTATTGCAGATTTCACTTTCAAACATAATATCGCTATTCTTTCGGATAGTCATGTAGCGATTCAGGCTCTGGACTCGGCCACCACATCCTCCTATCTAGTGGAAGAAAGCAGGAGTCTTACCACTTTGAGCGAACACTACAATGTTTCTCTATTCTGGGTCCCAGGACATCAGGATATTGAAGGTAATGAGAAAGCAGACGAACTGGCTAGGAAAGGTTCTGCCATGGGTATCGAATATGCCGGATCAGTGGCAACTGCACTTAGTGTGGTTAAGAATGCTGTTAATATTAAATTTCTAAATATCGCAGATTGTAGATGGAAGCGTCAAACGTCATGCATAATCAGCAGGTCGCTGTGGCCTACCTACAACCTCAAACAAACTTCATCGCTGATGAACATGAAAAGAAGGGATGTCTCTATACTCACGGGAGTCATCACCGGTTTCTGGCCTATCGGAGAGCCGGCAGCTAAAATGGGAATACCACACAACACAAACTGCCACAGCTGTAAACTTCCAGACAAAAAGGAAACAGCAGGGATATACTCTCCAAAACTAGGGGTCGAGAAATCTGTTTGCCTCCCAAACACTTCTAGTGTCTTCCAAGCGGAGGTACTAGCAGTAGGGGCAGCTTGTAGGTTACTTATTGCAGATTTCACTTTCAAACATAATATCGCTATTCTTTCGGATAGTCATGCAGCGATCCAGGCTCTGGACTCGGCCACCACATCCTCCTATCTAGTGGAAGAAAGCAGGAGTCTTACCACTTTGAGCGAACACTACAAAGTTACTCTATTCTGGGTCCCAGGACATCAGGATATTGAAGGTAATGAGAAAGCAGACGAACTGGCTAGGAAAGGTTCTGCCATGGGTATCGAATATGCCGGATCAGTGGCAACTGCACTTAGTGTGGTTAAGAATGCTGTTAATATTAAATTTCTAAATATCGCAGATTGTAGATGGAAGCGTCAAACGTCATGCATAATCAGCAGGTCGCTGTGGCCTACCTACAACCTCAAATAAACTTCATCGCTGATGAACATGAAAAGAAGGGATGTCTCTATACTCACGGGAGTCATCACCGGTTTCTGGCCTATCGGAGAGCCGGCAGCTAAAATGGGAATACCACACAACACAAACTGCCACAGCTGTAAACTTCCGGACAAAAAGGAAACAGCAGGGATATACTCTCCAAAACTAGGGGTCGAGAAATCTGTGCGCCTCCCAAACACTTCTAGTGTCTTCCAAGCGGAGGTACTAGCAGTAGGGGCAGCTTGTAGGTTACTTATTGCAGATTTCACTTTCAAACATAATATCCCTATTCTTTCGGATAGTCATGCAGCGATCCAGGCTCTGGACTCGGCCACCACATCCTCCTATCTAGTGGAAGAAAGCAGGAGTCTTACCACTTTGAGCGAACACTACAATGTTACTCTATTCTGGGTCCCAGGACATCAGGATATTGAAGGTAATGAGAAAGCAGACGAACTGGCTAGGAAAGGTTCTGCCATGGGTATCGAATATGCCGGATCAGTGGCAACTGCACTTAGTGTGGTTAAGAATGCTGTTAATATTAAATTTCTAAATATCGCAGATTGTAGATGGAAGCGTCAAACGTCATGCATAATCAGCAGGTCGCTGTGGCCTACCTACAACCTCAAACAAACTTCATCGCTGATGAACATGAAAAGAAGGGATGTCTCTATACTCACGGGAGTCATCACCGGTTTCTGGCCTATCGGAGGTCTATGTAGGATACTTATTGCAGATTTCACTTTCAAACATAATATCGCTATTCTTTCGGATAGTCATGTAGCGATCCAGGCTCTGGACTCGGCCACCACATCCTCCTATCTAGTGGAAGAAAGCAGGAGTCTTACCACTTTGAGCGAACACTACAATGTTTCTCTATTCTGGGTCCCAGGACATCAGGATATTGAAGGTAATGAGAAAGCAGACGAACTGGCTAGGAAAGGTTCTGCCATGGGTATCGAATATGCCGGATCAGTGGCAACTGCACTTAGTGTGGTTAAGAATGCTGTTAATATTAAATTTCTAAATATCGCAGATTGTAGATGGAAGCGTCAAACGTCATGCATAATCAGCAGGTCGCTGTGGCCTACCTACAACCTCAAACAAACTTCATCGCTGATGAACATGAAAAGAAGGGATGTCTCTATACTCACGGGAGTCATCACCGGTTTCTGGCCTATCGGAGAGCCGGCAGCTAAAATGGGAATACCACACAACACAAACTGCCACAGCTGTAAACTTCCAGACAAAAAGGAAACATCAGGGATATACTCTCCAAAACTAGGGGTCGAGAAATCTATGCGCCTCCCAAACACTTCTAGTGTCTTCCAAGCGGAGGTACTAGCAGTAGGAGCAGCTTGTAGGTTACTTATTGCAGATTTCACTTTCAAACATAATATCGCTATTCTTTCGGATAGTCATGCAGCGATCCAGGCTCTGGACTCGGCCACCACATCCTCCTATCAAGTGGAAGAAAGCAGGAGTCTTACCACTTTGAGCGAACACTACAATGTTACTCTATTCTGGGTCCCAGGACATCAGGATATTGAAGGTAATGAGAAAGCAGACGAACTGGCTAGGAAAGGTTCTGCCATGGGTATCGAATATGCCGGATCAGTGGCAACTGCACTTAGTGTGGTTAAGAATGCTGTTAATATTAAATTTCTAAATATCGCAGATTGTAGATGGAAGCGTCAAACGTCATGCATAATCAGCAGGTCGCTGTGGCCTACCTACAACCTCAAACAAACTTCATCGCTGATGAACATGAAAAGCAGGGATGTCTCTATACTCACGGGAGTCATCACCGGTTTCTGGCCTATCGGAGAGCCGGCAGCTAAAATGGGAATACCACACAACACAGACTGCCACAGCTGTAAACTTCCAGACAAAAAGGAAACAGCAGGGATATACTCTCCAAAACTAGGGGTCGAGAAATCTTTGCGCCTCCCAAACACTTCTAGTGTCTTCCAAGCGGAGGTACTAGCAGTAGGGGCAGCTTGTAGGTTACTTATTGCAGATTTCACTTTCAAACATAATATCGCTATTCTTTCGGATAGTCATGCAGCGATCCAGGCTCTGGACTCGGCCACCACATCCTCCTATCTAGTGGAAGAAAGCAGGAGTCTTACCACTTTGAGCGAACACTACAATGTTACTCTATTCTGGGTCCCAGGACATCAGGATATTGAAGGTAATGAGAAAGCAGACGAACTGGCTAGGAAAGGTTCTGCCATGGGTATCGAATATGCCGGATCAGTGGCAACTGCACTTAGTGTGGTTAAGAATGCTGTTAATATTAAATTTCTAAATATCGCAGATTGTAGATGGAAGCGTCAAACGTCATGCATAATCAGCAGGTCGCTGTGGCCTACCTACAACCTCAAACAAACTTCATCGCTGATGAACATGAAAAGCAGGGATGTCTCTATACTCACGGGAGTCATCACCGGTTTCTGGCCTATCGGAGAGCCGGCAGCTAAAATGGGAATACCACACAACACAGACTGCCACAGCTGTAAACTTCCAGACAAAAAGGAAACAGCAGGGATATACTCTCCAAAACTAGGGGTCGAGAAATCTGTGCGCCTCCCAAACACTTCTAGTGTCTTCCAAGCGGAGGTACTAGCAGTAGGGGCAGCTTGTAGGTTACTTATTGCAGATTTCACTTTCAAACATAATATCGCTATTCTTTCGGATAGTCATGCAGCGATCCAGGCTCTGGACTCGGTCACCACATCCTCCTATCTAGTGGAAGAAAGCAGGAGTCTTACCACTTTGAGCGAACACTACAATGTTACTCTATTCTGGGTCCCAGGACATCAGGATATTGAAGGTAATGAGAAAGCAGACGAACTGGCTAGGAAAGGTTCTGCCATGGGTATCGAATATGCCGGATCAGTGGCAACTGCACTTAGTGTGGTTAAGAATGCTGTTAATATTAAATTTCTAAATATCGCAGATTGTAGATGGAAGCGTCAAACGTCATGCATAATCAGCAGGTCGCTGTGGCCTACCTACAACCTCAAACAAACTTCATCGCTGATGAACATGAAAAGCAGGGATGTCTCTATACTCACGGGAGTCATCACCGGTTTCTGGCCTATCGGAGAGCCGGCAGCTAAAATGGGAATACCACACAACACAGACTGCCACAGCTGTAAACTTCCAGACAAAAAGGAAACAGCAGGGATATACTCTCCAAAACTAGGGGTCGAGAAATCTGTGCGCCTCCCAAACACTTCTAGTGTCTTCCAAGCGGAGGTACTAGCAGTAGGGGCAGCTTGTAGGTTACTTATTGCAGATTTCACTTTCAAACATAATATCGCTATTCTTTCGGATAGTCATGCAGCGATCCAGGCTCTGGACTCGGCCACCACATCCTCCTATCTAGTGGAAGAAAGCAGGAGTCTTACCACTTTGAGCGAACACTACAATGTTACTCTATTCTGGGTCCCAGGACATCAGGATATTGAAGGTAATGAGAAAGCAGACGAACTGGCTAGGAAAGGTTCTGCCATGGGTATCGAATATGCCGGATCAGTGGCAACTGCACTTAGTGTGGTTAAGAATGCTGTTAATATTAAATTTCTAAATATCGCAGATTGTAAATGGAAGCGTCAAACGTCATGCATAATCAGCAGGTCGCTGTGGCCTACCTACAACCTCAAACAAACTTCATCGCTGATGAACATGAAAAGAAGGGATGTCTCTATACTCACGGGAGTCATCACCGGTTTCTGGCCTATCGGAGAGCCGGCAGCTAAAATGGGAATACCACACAACACAAACTGCCACAGCTGTAAACTTCCAGACAAAAAGGAAACAGCAGGGATATACTCTCCAAAACTAGGGGTCGAGAAATCTGTGCGCCTCCCAAACACTTCTAGTGTCTTCCAAGCGGAGGTACTAGCAGTAGGGGCAGCTTGTAGGTTACTTATTGCAGATTTCACTTTCAAACATAATATCGCTATTCTTTCGGATAGTCATGCAGCGATCCAGGCTCTGGACTCGGCCACCACATCCTCCTATCTAGTGGAAGAAAGCAGGAGTCTTACCACTTTGAGCGAACACTACAAAGTTACTCTATGCTGGGTCCCAGGACATCAGGATATTGAAGGTAATGAGAAAGCAGACGAACTGGCTAGGAAAGGTTCTGCCATGGGTATCGAATATGTCGGATCAGTGGCAACTGCACTTAGTGTGGTTAAGAATGCTGTTAATATTAAATTTCTAAATATCGCAGATTGTAGATGGAAGCGTCAAACGTCATGCATAATCAGCAGGTCGCTGTGGCCTACCTACAACCTCAAACAAACTTCATCGCTGATGAACATGAAAAGAAGGGATGTCTCTATACTCACGGGAGTCATCACCGGTTTCTGGCCTATCGGAGGTCTATGTAGGTTACTTATTGCAGATTTCACTTTCAAACATAATATCGCTATTCTTTCGGATAGTCATGCAGCGATCCAGGCTCTGGAATCTCGGCCACCACATCCTCCTATCTAGTGGAAGAAAGCAGGAGTCTTACCACTTTGAGCGAACACTACAATGTTACTCTATTCTGGGTCCCAGGACATCAGGATATTGAAGGTAATGAGAAAGCAGACGAACTGGCTAGGAAAGGTTCTGCCATGGGTATCGAATATGTCGGATCAGTGGCAACTGCACTTAGTGTGGTTAAGAATGCTGTTAATATTAAATTTCTAAATATCGCAGATTGTAGATGGAAGCGTCAAACGTCATGCATAATCAGCAGGTCGCTGTGGCCTACCTACAACCTCAAACAAACTTCATCGCTGATGAACATGAAAAGAAGGGATGTCTCTATACTCACGGGAGTCATCACCGGTTTCTGGCCTATCGGAGAGCCGGCAGCTAAAATGGGAATACCACACAACACAAACTGCCACAGCTGTAAACTTCCAGACAAAAAGGAAACAGCAGGGATATACTCTCCAAAACTAGGGGTCGAGAAATCTGTGCGCCTCCCAAACACTTCTAGTGTCTTCCAAGCGGAGGTACTAGCAGTAGGGGCAGCTTGTAGGTTACTTATTGCAGATTTCACTTTCAAACATAATATCGCTATTCTTTCGGATAGTCATGCAGCGATCCAGGCTCTGGACTCGGCCACCACATCCTCCTATCTAGTGGAAGAAAGCAGGAGTCTTACCACTTTGAGCGAACACTACAATGTTTCTCTATTCTGGGTCCCAGGACATCAGGATATTGAAGGTAATGAGAAAGCAGACGAACTGGCTAGGAAAGGTTCTGCCATGGGTATCGAATATGCCGGATCAGTGGCAACTGCACTTAGTGTGGTTAAGAATGCTGTTAATATTAAATTTCTAAATATCGCAGATTGTAGATGGAAGCGTCAAACGTCATGCATAATCAGCAGGTCGCTGTGGCCTACCTACAACCTCAAACAAACTTCATCGCTGATGAACATGAAAAGAAGGGATGTCTCTATACTCACGGGAGTCATCACCGGTTTCTGGCCTATCGGAGAGCCGGCAGCTAAAATGGGAATACCACACAACACAAACTGCCATAGCTGTAAACTTCCAGACAAAAAGAAAACATCAGGGATATACTCTCCAAAACTAGGGGTCGAGAAATCTATGCGCCTCCCAAACACTTCTAGTGTCTTCCAAGCGGAGGTACTAGCAGTAGGGGCAGCTTGTAGGTTACTTATTGCAGATTTCACTTTCAAACATAATATCGCTATTCTTTCGGATAGCCATGCAGCGATCCAGGCTCTGGACTCGGCCACCACATCCTCCTATCAAGTGGAAGAAAGCAGGCTCTGGACTCGGCCACCACATCCTCCTATCTAGTGGAAGAAAGCAGGAGTCTTACCACTTTGAGCGAACACTACAATGTTACTCTATTCTGGGTCCCAGGACATCAGGATATTGAAGGTAATGAGAAAGCAGACGAACTGGCTAGGAAAGGTTCTGCCATGGGTATCGAATATGCCGGATCAGTGGCAACTGCACTTAGTGTGGTTAAGAATGCTGTTAATATTAAATTTCTAAATATCGCAGATTGTAGATGGAAGCGTCAAACGTCATGCATAATCAGCAGGTCGCTGTGGCGTACCTACAACCTCAAACAAACGTCATCGCTGATGAACATGAAAAGAAGGGATGTCTCTATACTCACGGGAGTCATCACCGGTTTCTGGCCTATCGGAGAGCCGGCAGCTAAAATGGGAATACCACACAACACAAACTGCCACAGCTGTAAACTTCCAGACAAAAAGGAAACAGCAGGGATATACTCTCCAAAACTAGGGGTCGAGAAATCTGTGCGCCTCCCAAACACTTCTAGTGTCTTCCAAGCGGAGGTACTAGCAGTAGGGGCAGCTTGTAGGTTACTTATTGCAGATTTCACTTTCAAACATAATATCCCTATTCTTTCGGATAGTCATGCAGCGATCCAGGCTCTGGACTCGGCCACCACATCCTCCTATCTAGTGGAAGAAAGCAGGAGTCTTACCACTTTGAGCGAACACTACAATGTTTTTCTATTCTGGGTCCCAGGACATCAGGATATTGAAGGTAATGAGAAAGCAGACGAACTGGCTAGGAAAGGTTCTGCCATGGGTATCGAATATGCCGGATCAGTGGCAACTGCACTTAGTGTGGTTAAGAATGCTGTTAATATTAAATTTCTAAATATCGCAGATTGTAGATGGAAGCGTCAAACGTCATGCATAATCAGCAGGTCGCTGTGGCCTACCTACAACCTCAAACAACCTTCATCGCTGATGAACATGAAAAGAAGGGATGTCTCTATACTCACGGGAGTCATCACCGGTTTCTGGCCTATCGGAGAGCCGGCAGCTAAAATGGGAATACCACACAACACAAACTGCCACAGCTGTAAACTTCCAGACAAAAAGGAAACAGCAGGGATATACTCTCCAAAACTAGGGGTCGAGAAATCTATGCGCCTCCCAAACACTTCTAGTGTCTTCCAAGCGGAGGTACTAGCAGTAGGGGCAGCTTGTAGGTTACTTATTGCAGATTTCACTTTCAAACATAATATCCCTATTCTTTCGGATAGTCATGCAGCGATCCAGGCTCTGGACTCGGCCACCACATCCTCCTATCTAGTGGAAGAAAGCAGGAGTCTTACCACTTTGAGCGAACACTACAATGTTTCTCTATTCTGGGTCCCAGGACATCAGGATATTGAAGGTAATGAGAAAGCAGACGAACTGGCTAGGAAAGGTTCTGCCATGGGTATCGAATATGCCGGATCAGTGGCAACTGCACTTAGTGTGGTTAAGAATGCTGTTAATATTAAATTTCTAAATATCGCAGATTGTAGATGGAAGCGTCAAACGTCATGCATAATCAGCAGGTCGCTGTGGCCTACCTACAACCTCAAACAAACTTCATCGCTGATGAACATGAAAAGAAGGGATGTCTCTATACTCACTGGAGTCATCACCGGTTTCTGGCCTATCGGAGAGCCGGCAGCTAAAATGGGAATACCACACAACACAAACTGCCACAGCTGTAAACTTCCAGACAAAAAGGAAACAGCAGGGATATACTCTCCAAAACTAGGGGTCGAGAAATCTGTGCGCCTCCCAAACACTTCTAGTGTCTTCCAAGCGGAGGTACTAGCAGTAGGGGCAGCTTGTAGGTTACTTATTGCAGATTTCACTTTCAAACTTAATATCGCTATTCTTTCGGATAGTCATGCAGCGATCCAGGCTCTGGACTCGGCCACCACATCCTCCTATCTAGTGGAAGAAAGCAGGAGTCTTACCACTTTGAGCGAACACTACAATGTTACTCTATTCTGGGTCCCAGGACATCAGGATATTGAAGGTAATGAGAAAGCAGACGAACTGGCTAGGAAAGGTTCTGCCATGGGTATCGAATATGTCGGATCAGTGGCAACTGCACTTAGTGTGGTTAAGAATGCTGTTAATATTAAATTTCTAAATATCGCAGATTGTAGATGGAAGCGTCAAACGTCATGCATAATCAGCAGGTCGCTGTGGCCTACCTACAACCTCAAACAAACTTCATCGCTGATGAACATGAAAAGAAGGGATGTCTCTATACTCACGGGAGTCATCACCGGTTTCTGGCCTATCGGAGAGCCGGCAGCTAAAATGGGAATACCACACAACACAAACTGCCACAGCTGTAAACTTCCAGACAAAAAGGAAACAGCAGGGATATACTCTCCAAAACTAGGGGTCGAGAAATCTGTGCGCCTCCCAAACACTTCTAGTGTCTTCCAAGCGGAGGTACTAGCAGTAGGGGCAGCTTGTAGGTTACTTATTGCAGATTTCCCTTTCAAACATAATATCGCTATTCTTTCGGATAGTCATGCAGCGATCCAGGCTCTGGACTCGGCCACCACATCCTCCTATCTAGTGGAAGAAAGCAGGAGTCTTACCACTTTGAGCGAACACTACAATGTTACTCTATTCTGGGTCCCAGGACATCAGGATATTGAAGGTAATGAGAAAGCAGACGAACTGGCTGGGAAAGGTTCTGCCATGGGTATCGAATATGCCGGATCAGTGGCAACTGCACTTAGTGTGGTTAAGAATGCTGTTAATATTAAATTTCTAAATATCGCAGATTATAGATGGAAGCGTCAAACGTCATGCATAATCAGCAGGTCGCTGTGGCCTACCTACAACCTCAAACAAACTTCATCGCTGATGAACATGAAAAGAAGGGATGTCTCTATACTCACGGGAGTCATCACCGGTTTCTGGCCTATCGGAGAGCCGGCAGCTAAAATGGGAATACCACACAACACAAACTGCCACAGCTGTAAACTTCCAGACAAAAAGGAAACAGCAGGGATATACTCTCCAAAACTAGGGGTCGAGAAATCTGTGCGCCTCCCAAACACTTCTAGTGTCTTCCAAGCGGAGGTACTAGCAGTAGGGGCAGCTTGTAGGTTACTTATTGCAGATTTCACTTTCAAACATAATATCGCTATTCTTTCGGATAGTCATGCAGCGATCCAGGCTCTGGACTCTCGGCCACCACATCCTCCTATCTAGTGGAAGAAAGCAGGAGTCTTACCACTTTGAGCGAACACTACAATGTTACTCTATTCTGGGTCCCAGGACATCAGGATATTGACGGTAATGAGAAAGCAGACGAACTGGCTAGGAAAGGTTCTGCCATGGGTATCGAATATGCCGGATCAGTGGCAACTGCACTTAGTGTGGTTAAGAATGCTGTTAATATTAAATTTCTAAATATCGCAGATTGTAGATGGAAGCGTCAAACGTCATGCATAATCAGCAGGTCGCTGTGGCCTACCTACAACCTCAAACAAACTTCATCGCTGATGAACATGAAAAGAAGGGATGTCTCTATACTCACGGGAGTCATCACCGGTTTCTGGCCTATCGGAGGTCTATGTAGGTTACTTATTGCAGATTTCACTTTCAAACATAATATCGCTATTCTTTCGGATAGTCATGCAGCGATCCAGGCTCTGGACTCGGCCACCACATCCTCCTATCTAGTGGAAGAAAGCAGGAGTCTTACCACTTTGAGCGAACACTACAATGTTACTCTATTCTGGGTCCCAGGACATCAGGATATTGAAGGTAATGAGAAAGCAGACGAACTGGCTAGGAAAGGTTCTGCCATGGGTATCGAATATGCCGGATCAGTGGCAACTGCACTTAGTGTGGTTAAGAATGCTGTTAATATTAAATTTCTAAATATCGCAGATTGTAGATGGAAGCGTCAAACGTCATGCATAATCAGCAGGTCGCTGTGGCGTACCTACAACCTCAAACAAACGTCATCGCTGATGAACATGAAAAGAAGGGATGTCTCTATACTCACGGGAGTCATCACCGGTTTCTGGCCTATCGGAGAGCCGGCAGCTAAAATGGGAATACCACACAACACAAACTGCCACAACTGTAAACTTCCAGACAAAAAGGAAACAGCAGGGATATACTCTCCAAAACTAGGGGTCGAGAAATCTGTGCGCCTCCCAAACACTTCTAGTGTCTTCCAAGCGGAGGTACTAGCAGTAGGGGCAGCTTGTAGGTTACTTATTGCAGATTTCACTTTCAAACATAATATCCCTATTCTTTCGGATAGTCATGCAGCGATCCAGGCTCTGGACTCGGCCACCACATCCTCCTATCTAGTGGAAGAAAGCAGGAGTCTTACCACTTTGAGCGAACACTACAATGTTACTCTATTCTGGGTCCCAGGACATCAGGATATTGAAGGTAATGAGAAAGCAGACGAACTGGCTAGGAAAGGTTCTGCCATGGGTATCGAATATGCCGGATCAGTGGCAACTGCACTTAGTGTGGTTAAGAATGCTGTTAATATTAAATTTCTAAATATCGCAGATTGTAGATGGAAGCGTCAAACGTCATGCATAATCAGCAGGTCGCTGTGGCCTACCTACAACCTCAAACAACCTTCATCGCTGATGAACATGAAAAGAAGGGATGTCTCTATACTCACGGGAGTCATCACCGGTTTCTGGCCTATCGGAGAGCCGGCAGCTAAAATGGGAATACCACACAACACAAACTGCCACAGCTGTAAACTTCCAGACAAAAAGGAAACAGCAGGGATATACTCTCCAAAACTAGGGGTCGAGAAATCTATGCGCCTCCCAAACACTTCTAGTGTCTTCCAAGCGGAGGTACTAGCAGTAGGGGCAGCTTGTAGGTTACTTATTGCAGATTTCACTTTCAAACATAATATCCCTATTCTTTCGGATAGTCATGCAGCGATCCAGGCTCTGGACTCGGCCACCACATCCTCCTATCTAGTGGAAGAAAGCAGGAGTCTTACCACTTTGAGCGAACACTACAATGTTTCTCTATTCTGGGTCCCCGGACATCAGGATATTGAAGGTAATGAGAAAGCAGACGAACTGGCTAGGAAAGGTTCTGCCATGGGTATCGAATATGCCGGATCAGTGGCAACTGCACTTAGTGTGGTTAAGAATGCTGTTAATATTAAATTTCTAAATATCGCAGATTGTAGATGGAAGCGTCAAACGTCATGCATAATCAGCAGGTCGCTGTGGCCTACCTACAACCTCAAACAAACTTCATCGCTGATGAACATGAAAAGAAGGGATGTCTCTATACTCACTGGAGTCATCACCGGTTTCTGGCCTATCGGAGAGCCGGCAGCTAAAATGGGAATACCACACAACACAAACTGCCACAGCTGTAAACTTCCAGACAAAAAGGAAACAGCAGGGATATACTCTCCAAAACTAGGGGTCGAGAAATCTGTGCGCCTCCCAAACACTTCTAGTGTCTTCCAAGCGGAGGTACTAGCAGTAGGGGCAGCTTGTAGGTTACTTATTGCAGATTTCACTTTCAAACTTAATATCGCTATTCTTTCGGATAGTCATGCAGCGATCCAGGCTCTGGACTCGGCCACCACATCCTCCTATCTAGTGGAAGAAAGCAGGAGTCTTACCACTTTGAGCGAACACTACAATGTTACTCTATTCTGGGTCCCAGGACATCAGGATATTGAAGGTAATGAGAAAGCAGACGAACTGGCTAGGAAAGGTTCTGCCATGGGTATCGAATATGTCGGATCAGTGGCAACTGCACTTAGTGTGGTTAAGAATGCTGTTAATATTAAATTTCTAAATATCGCAGATTGTAGATGGAAGCGTCAAACGTCATGCATAATCAGCAGGTCGCTGTGGCCTACCTACAACCTCAAACAAACTTCATCGCTGATGAACATGAAAAGAAGGGATGTCTCTATACTCACGGGAGTCATCACCGGTTTCTGGCCTATCGGAGAGCCGGCAGCTAAAATGGGAATACCACACAACACAAACTGCCACAGCTGTAAACTTCCAGACAAAAAGGAAACAGCAGGGATATACTCTCCAAAACTAGGGGTCGAGAAATCTGTGCGCCTCCCAAACACTTCTAGTGTCTTCCAAGCGGAGGTACTAGCAGTAGGGGCAGCTTGTAGGTTACTTATTGCAGATTTCCCTTTCAAACATAATATCGCTATTCTTTCGGATAGTCATGCAGCGATCCAGGCTCTGGACTCGGCCACCACATCCTCCTATCTAGTGGAAGAAAGCAGGAGTCTTACCACTTTGAGCGAACACTACAATGTTACTCTATTCTGGGTCCCAGGACATCAGGATATTGAAGGTAATGAGAAAGCAGACGAACTGGCTGGGAAAGGTTCTGCCATGGGTATCGAATATGCCGGATCAGTGGCAACTGCACTTAGTGTGGTTAAGAATGCTGTTAATATTAAATTTCTAAATATCGCAGATTATAGATGGAAGCGTCAAACGTCATGCATAATCAGCAGGTCGCTGTGGCCTACCTACAACCTCAAACAAACTTCATCGCTGATGAACATGAAAAGAAGGGATGTCTCTATACTCACGGGAGTCATCACCGGTTTCTGGCCTATCGGAGAGCCGGCAGCTAAAATGGGAATACCACACAACACAAACTGCCACAGCTGTAAACTTCCAGACAAAAAGGAAACAGCAGGGATATACTCTCCAAAACTAGGGGTCGAGAAATCTGTGCGCCTCCCAAACACTTCTAGTGTCTTCCAAGCGGAGGTACTAGCAGTAGGGGCAGCTTGTAGGTTACTTATTGCAGATTTCACTTTCAAACATAATATCGCTATTCTTTCGGATAGTCATGCAGCGATCCAGGCTCTGGACTCTCGGCCACCACATCCTCCTATCTAGTGGAAGAAAGCAGGAGTCTTACCACTTTGAGCGAACACTACAATGTTACTCTATTCTGGGTCCCAGGACATCAGGATATTGACGGTAATGAGAAAGCAGACGAACTGGCTAGGAAAGGTTCTGCCATGGGTATCGAATATGCCGGATCAGTGGCAACTGCACTTAGTGTGGTTAAGAATGCTGTTAATATTAAATTTCTAAATATCGCAGATTGTAGATGAAAGCGTCAAACGTCATGCATAATCAGCAGGTCGCTGTGGCCTACCTACAACCTCAAACAAACTTCATCGCTGATGAACATGAAAAGAAGGGATGTCTCTATACTCACGGGAGTCATCACCGGTTTCTGGCCTATCGGAGGTCTATGTAGGTTAATTATTGCAGATTTCACTTTCAAACATAATATCGCTATTCTTTCGGATAGTCATGCAGCGATCCAGGCTCTGGACTCGGCCACCACATCCTCCTATCTAGTGGAAGAAAGCAGGAGTCTTACCACTTTGAGCAAACACTACAATGTTACTCTATTCTGGGTCCCAGGACATCAGGATATTGAAGGTAATGAGAAAGCAGACGAACTGGCTAGGAAAGGTTCTGCCATGGGTATCGAATATGCCGGATCAGTGGCAACTGCACTTAGTGTGGTTAAGAATGCTGTTAATATTAAATTTCTAAATATCGCAGATTGTAGATGGAAGCGTCAAACGTCATGCATAATCAGCAGGTCGCTGTGGCCTACCTACAACCTCAAACAAACTTCATCGCTGATGAACATGAAAAGAAGGGATGTCTCTATACTCACGGGAGTCATCACCGGTTGCTGGCCTATCGGAGAGCCGGCAGCTAAAATGGGAATACCACACAATACAGACTGCCACAGCTGTAAACTTCCAGACAAAAAGGAAACATCAGGGATATACTCTCCAAAACTAGGGGTCGAGAAATCTGTGCGCCTCCCAAACACTTCTAGTGTCTTCCAAGCGGAGGTACTAGCAGTAGGGGCAGCTTGTAGGTTACTTATTGCAGATTTTACTTTCAAACATAATATCGCTATTCTTTCGGATAGTCATGCAGCGATCCAGGCTCTGGACTCGGCCACCACATCCTCCTATCTAGTGGAAGAAAGCAGGAGTCTTACCACTGTGAGCGAACACTACAATGTTACTCTATTCTGGGTCCCAGGACATCAGGATATTGAAGGTAATGAGAAAGCAGACGAACTGGCTAGGAAAGGTTCTGCCATGGGTATCGAATATGCCGGATCAGTGGCAACTGCACTTAGTGTGGTTAAGAATGCTGTTAATATTAAATTTCTAAATATCGCAGATTGTAGATGAAAGCGTCAAACGTCATGCATAATCAGCAGGTCGCTGTGGCCTACCTACAACCTCAAACAAACTTCATCGCTGATGAACATGAAAAGAAGGGATGTCTCTATACTCACGGGAGTCATCACCGGTTGCTGGCCTATCGGAGAGCCGGCAGCTAAAATGGGAATACCACACAACACAGACTGCCACAGCTGTAAACTTCCAGACAAAAAGGAAACAGCAGGGATATACTCTCCAAAACTAGGGGTCGAGAAATCTGTGCGCCTCCCAAACACTTCTAGTGTCTTCCAAGCGGAGGTACTAGCAGTCGGGGCAACTTGTAGGTTACTTATTGCAGATTTCACTTTCAAACATAATATCGCTATTCTTTCGGATAGTCATGCAGCGATCCAGGCTCTGGACTCGGCTACCACATCCTCCTATCTAGTGGAAGAAAGCAGGAGTCTTACCACTTTGAGCGAACACTACAATGTTACTCTATTCTGGGTCCCAGGACATCAGGATATTGAAGGTAATGAGAAAGCAGACGAACTGGCTAGGAAAGGTCCTGCCATGGGTATCGAATATGCCGGATCAGTGGCAACTGCACTTAGTGTGGTTAAGAATGCTGTTAATATTAAATTTCTAAATATCGCAGATTGTAGATGGAAGCGTCAAACGTCATGCATAATCAGCAGGTCGCTGTGGCCTACCTACAACCTCAAACAAACTTCATCGCTGATGAACATGAAAAGAAGGGATGTCTCTAAACTCACGGGAGTCATCACCGGTTTCTGGCCTATCGGAGAGCCGGCAGCTAAAATGGGAATACCACACAACACAAACTGCCACAGCTGTAAACTTCCAGACAAAAAGGAAACAGCAGGGATATACTCTCCAAAACTAGGGGTCGAGAAATCTGTGCGCCTCCCAAACACTTCTAGTGTCTTCCAAGCGGAGGTACTAGCAGTAGGGGCAGCTTGTAGGTTACTTATTGCAGATTTCACTTTCAAACATAATATCGCTATTCTTTCGGATAGTCATGCAGCGATCCAGGCTCTGGACTCGGCCACCACATCCTCCTATCTAGTGGAAGAAAGCAGGAGTCTTACCACTTTGAGCGAACACTACAATGTTACTCTATTCTGGGTCCCAGGACATCAGGATATTGAAGGTAATGAGAAAGCAGACGAACTGGCTAGGAAAGGTTCTGCCATGGGTATCGAATATGCCGGATCAGTGGCAACTGCACTTAGTGTGGTTAAGAATGCTGTTAATATTAAATTTCTAAATATCGCAGATTGTAGATGGAAGCGTCAAACGTCATGCATAATCAGCAGGTCGCTGTGGCCTACCTACAACCTCAAACAAACTTCATCGCTGATGAACATGAAAAGAAGGGATGTCTCTATACTCACGGGAGTCATCACCGGTTTCTGGCCTATCGGAGAGCCGGCAGCTAAAATGGGAATACCACACAACACAAACTGCCACAGCTGTAAACTTCCAGACAAAAAGGAAACAGCAGGGATATACTCTCCAAAACTAGGGGTCGAGAAATCTGTGCGCCTCCCAAACACTTCTAGTGTCTTCCAAGCGGAGGTACTAGCAGTAGGGGCAGCTTGTAGGTTACTTATTGCAGATTTCACTTTCAAACATAATATCGCTATTCTTTCGGATAGTCATGCAGCGATCCAGGCTCTGGACTCGGCCACCACATCCTCCTATCTAGTGGAAGAAAGCAGGAGTCTTACCACTTTGAGCGAACACTACAATGTTACTCTATTCTGGGTCCCAGGACATCAGGATATTGACGGTAATGAGAAAGCAGACGAACTGGCTAGGAAAGGTTCTGCCATGGGTATCGAATATGCCGGATCAGTGGCAACTGCACTTAGTGTGGTTAAGAATGCTGTTAATATTAAATTTCTAAATATCGCAGATTGTAGATGGAAGCGTCAAACGTCATGCATAATCAGCAGGTCGCTGTGGCCTACCTACAACCTCAAACAAACTTCATCGCTGATGAACATGAAAAGAAGGGATGTCTCTATACTCACGGGAGTCATCACCGGTTTCTGGCCTATCGGAGAGCCGGCAGCTAAAATGGGAATACCACACAACACAGACTGCCACAGCTGTAAACTTCCAGACAAAAAGGAAACAGCAGGGATATACTCTCCAAAACTAGGGGTCGAGAAATCTGTGCGCCTCCCAAACACTTCTAGTGTCTTCCAAGCGGAGGTACTAGCAGTAGGGGCAGCTTGTAGGTTACTTATTGCAGATTTCCCTTTCAAACATAATATCGCTATTCCTTCGGATAGTCATGCAGCGATCCAGGCTCTGGACTCGGCCACCACATCCTCCTATCTAGTGGAAGAAAGCAGGAGTCTTACCACTTTGAGCGAACACTACAATGTTACTCTATTCTGGGTCCCAGGACATCAGGATATTGAAGGTAATGAGAAAGCAGACGAACTGGCTAGGAAAGGTTCTGCCATGGGTATCGAATATGCCGGATCAGTGGCAACTGCACTTAGTGTGGTTAAGAATGCTGTTAATATTAAATTTCTAAATATCGCAGATTATAGATGGAAGCGTCAAACGTCATGCATAATCAGCAGGTCGCTGTGGCCTACCTACAACCTCAAACAAACTTCATCGCTGATGAACATGAAAAGAAGGGATGTCTCTATACTCACGGGAGTCATCACCGGTTTCTGGCCTATCGTAGAGCCGGCAGCTAAAATGGGAATACCACACAACACAAACTGCCACAGCTGTAAACTTCCAGACAAAAAGGAAACAGCAGGGATATACTCTCCAAAACTAGGGGTCGAGAAATCTGTGCGCCTCCCAAACACTTATAGTGTCTTCCAAGCGGAGGTACTAGCAGTAGGGGCAGCTTGTAGGTTACTTATTGCAGATTTCACTTTCAAACATAATATCGCTATTCTTTCGGATAGTCATGCAGCGATCCAGGCTCTGGACTCGGCCACCACATCCTCCTATCTAGTGGAAGAAAGCAGGAGTCTTACCACTTTGAGCGAACACTACAATGTTACTCTATTCTGGGTCCCAGGACATCAGGATATTGAAGGTAATGAGAAAGCAGACGAACTGGCTAGGAAAGGTTCTGCCATGGGTATCGAATATGTCGGATCAGTGGCAACTGCACTTAGTGTGGTTAAGAATGCTGTTAATATAAAATTTCTAAATATCGCAGATTGTAGATGGAAGCGTCAAACGTCATGCATAATCAGCAGGTCGCTGTGGCCTACCTACAACCTCAAACAAACTTCATCGCTGATGAACATGAAAAGAAGGGATGTCTCTATACTCACGGGAGTCATCACCGGTTTCTGGCCTATCGGAGGTCTATGTAGGTTACTAATTGCAGATTTCACTTTCAAACATAATATCGCTATTCTTTCGGATAGTCATGCAGCGATCCAGGCTCTGGACTCGGCCACGACATCCTCCTATCTAGTGGAAGAAAGCAGGAGTCTTACCACTTTGAGCGAACACTACAATGTTACTCTATTCTGGGTCCCAGGACATCAGGATATTGAAGGTAATGAGAAAGCAGACGAACTGGCTAGGAAAGGTTCTGCCATGGGTATCGAATATGTCGGATCAGTGGCAACTGCACTTAGTGTGGTTAAGAATGCTGTTAATATTAAATTTCTAAATTTCGCAGATTGTATATGGAAGCGTCAAACGTCATGCATAATCAGCAGGTCGCTGTGGCCTACCTACAACCTCAAACAAACTTCATCGCTGATGAACATGAAAAGAAGGGATGTCTCTATACTCACGGGAGTCATCACCGGTTGCTGGCCTATCGGAGAGCCGGCAGCTAAAATGGGAATACCACACAACACAAACTGCCACAGCTGTAAACTTCCAGACAAAAAGGAAACAGCAGGGATATACTCTCCAAAACTAGGGGTCGAGAAATCTGTGCGCCTCCCAAACACTTCTAGTGTCTTCCAAGCGGAGGTACTAGCAGTAGGGGCAGCTTGTAGGTTACTTATTGCAGATTTCACTTTCAAACATAATATCGCTATTCTTTCGGATAGTCATGCAGCGATCCAGGCTCTGGACTCGGCCACCACATCCTCCTATCTAGTGGAAGAAAGCAGGAGTCTTACCACTTTGAGCGAACACTACAATGTTACTCTATTCTGGGTCCCAGGACATCAGGATATTGAAGGTAATGAGAAAGCAGACGAACTGGCTAGGAAAGGTTCTGCCATGGGTATCGAATATGCCGGATCAGTGGCAACTGCACTTAGTGTGGTTAAGAATGCTGTTAATATTAAATTTCTAAATATCGCAGATTGTAGATGGAAGCGTCAAACGTCATGCATAATCAGCAGGTCGCTGTGGCCTACCTACAACCTCAAACAAACTTCATCGCTGATGAACATGAAAAGAAGGGATGTCTCTATACTCACGGGAGTCATCACCGGTTTCTGGCCTATCGGAGAGCCGGCAGCTAAAATGGGAATACCACACAACACAGACTGCCACAGCTGTAAACTTCCAGACAAAAAGGAAACAGCAGGGATATACTCTCCAAAACTAGGGGTCGAGAAATCTGTGCGCCTCCCAAACACTTCTAGTGTCTTCCAAGCGGAGGTACTAGCAGTAGGGGCAGCTTGTAGGTTACTTATTGCAGATTTCCCTTTCAAACATAATATCGCTATTCCTTCGGATAGTCATGCAGCGATCCAGGCTCTGGACTCGGCCACCACATCCTCCTATCTAGTGGAAGAAAGCAGGAGTCTTACCACTTTGAGCGAACACTACAATGTTACTCTATTCTGGGTCCCAGGACATCAGGATATTGAAGGTAATGAGAAAGCAGACGAACTGGCTAGGAAAGGTCCTGCCATGGGTATCGAATATGCCGGATCAGTGGCAACTGCACTTAGTGTGGTTAAGAATGCTGTTAATATTAAATTTCTAAATATCGCAGATTATAGATGGAAGCGTCAAACGTCATGCATAATCAGCAGGTCGCTGTGGCCTACCTACAACCTCAAACAAACTTCATCGCTGATGAACATGAAAAGAAGGGATGTCTCTATACTCACGGGAGTCATCACCGGTTTCTGGCCTATCGTAGAGCCGGCAGCTAAAATGGGAATACCACACAACACAAACTGCCACAGCTGTAAACTTCCAGACAAAAAGGAAACAGCAGGGATATACTCTCCAAAACTAGGGGTCGAGAAATCTGTGCGCCTCCCAAACACTTCTAGTGTCTTCCAAGCGGAGGTACTAGCAGTAGGGGCAGCTTGTAGGTTACTTATTGCAGATTTCACTTTCAAACATAATATCGCTATTCTTTCGGATAGTCATGCAGCGATCCAGGCTCTGGACTCGGCCACCACATCCTCCTATCTAGTGGAAGAAAGCAGGAGTCTTACCACTTTGAGCGAACACTACAATGTTACTCTATTCTGGGTCCCAGGACATCAGGATATTGAAGGTAATGAGAAAGCAGACGAACTGGCTAGGAAAGGTCCTGCCATGGGTATCGAATATGCCGGATCAGTGGCAACTGCACTTAGTGTGGTTAAGAATGCTGTTAATATTAAATTTCTAAATATCGCAGATTGTAGATGGAAGCGTCAAACGATATGCATAATCAGCAGGTCGCTGTGGCCTACCTACAACCTCAAACAAACTTCATCGCTGATGAACATGAAAAGAAGGGATGTCTCTATACTCACGGGAGTCATCACCGGTTTCTGGCCTATCGTAGAGCCGGCAGCTAAAATGGGAATACCACACAACACAAACTGCCACAGCTGTAAACTTCCAGACAAAAAGGAAACAGCAGGGATATACTCTCCAAAACTAGGGGTCGAGAAATCTGTGCGCCTCCCAAACACTTCTAGTGTCTTCCAAGCGGAGGTACCAGCAGTCGGGGCAACTTGTAGGTTACTTATTGCAGATTTCACTTTCAAACATAATATCGCTATTCTTTCGGATAGTCATGCAGCGATCCAGGCTCTGGACTCGGCTACCACATCCTCCTATCTAGTGGAAGAAAGCAGGAGTCTTACCACTTTGAGCGAACACTACAATGTTACTCTATTCTGGGTCCCAGGACATCAGGATATTGAAGGTAATGAGAAAGCAGACGAACTGGCTAGGAAAGGTCCTGCCATGGGTATCGAATATGCCGGATCAGTGGCAACTGCACTTAGTGTGGTTAAGAATGCTGTTAATATTAAATTTCTAAATATCGCAGATTGTAGATGGAAGCGTCAAACGTCATGCATAATCAGCAGGTCGCTGTGGCCTACCTACAACCTCAAACAAACTTCATCGCTGATGAACATGAAAAGAAGGGATGTCTCTAAACTCACGGGAGTCATCACCGGTTTCTGGCCTATCGGAGAGCCGGCAGCTAAAATGGGAATACCACACAACACAAACTGCCACAGCTGTAAACTTCCAGACAAAAAGGAAACAGCAGGGATATACTCTCCAAAACTAGGGGTCGAGAAATCTGTGCGCCTCCCAAACACTTCTAGTGTCTTCCAAGCGGAGGTACTAGCAGTAGGGGCAGCTTGTAGGTTACTTATTGCAGATTTCACTTTCAAACATAATATCGCTATTCTTTCGGATAGTCATGCAGCGATCCAGGCTCTGGACTCGGCCACCACATCCTCCTATCTAGTGGAAGAAAGCAGGAGTCTTACCACTTTGAGCGAACACTACAATGTTACTCTATTCTGGGTCCCAGGACATCAGGATATTGAAGGTAATGAGAAAGCAGACGAACTGGCTAGGAAAGGTTCTGCCATGGGTATCGAATATGCCGGATCAGTGGCAACTGCACTTAGTGTGGTTAAGAATGCTGTTAATATTAAATTTCTAAATATCGCAGATTGTAGATGGAAGCGTCAAACGTCATGCATAATCAGCAGGTCGCTGTGGCCTACCTACAACCTCAAACAAACTTCATCGCTGATGAACATGAAAAGAAGGGATGTCTCTATACTCACGGGAGTCATCACCGGTTTCTGGCCTATCGGAGAGCCGGCAGCTAAAATGGGAATACCACACAACACAAACTGCCACAGCTGTAAACTTCCAGACAAAAAGGAAACAGCAGGGATATACTCTCCAAAACTAGGGGTCGAGAAATCTGTGCGCCTCCCAAACACTTCTAGTGTCTTCCAAGCGGAGGTACTAGCAGTAGGGGCAGCTTGTAGGTTACTTATTGCAGATTTCACTTTCAAACATAATATCGCTATTCTTTCGGATAGTCATGCAGCGATCCAGGCTCTGGACTCGGCCACCACATCCTCCTATCTAGTGGAAGAAAGCAGGAGTCTTACCACTTTGAGCGAACACTACAATGTTACTCTATTCTGGGTCCCAGGACATCAGGATATTGAAGGTAATGAGAAAGCAGACGAACTGGCTAGGAAAGGTCCTGCCATGGGTATCGAATATGCCGGATCAGTGGCAACTGCACTTAGTGTGGTTAAGAATGCTGTTAATATTAAAATTTCTAAATATCGCAGATTGTAGATGGAAGCGTCAAACGTCATGCATAATCAGCAGGTCGCTGTGGCCTACCTACAACCTCAAACAAACTTCATCGCTGATGAACATGAAAAGAAGGGATGTCTCTATACTCACGGGAGTCATCACCGGTTTCTGGCCTATCGGAGAGCCGGCAGCTAAAATGGGAATACCACACAACACAGACTGCCACAGCTGTAAACTTCCAGACAAAAAGGAAACAGCAGGGATATACTCTCCAAAACTAGGGGTCGAGAAATCTGTGCGCCTCCCAAACACTTCTAGTGTCTTCCAAGCGGAGGTACTAGCAGTAGGGGCAGCTTGTAGGTTACTTATTGCAGATTTCCCTTTCAAACATAATATCGCTATTCCTTCGGATAGTCATGCAGCGATCCAGGCTCTGGACTCGGCCACCACATCCTCCTATCTAGTGGAAGAAAGCAGGAGTCTTACCACTTTGAGCGAACACTACAATGTTACTCTATTCTGGGTCCCAGGACATCAGGATATTGAAGGTAATGAGAAAGCAGACGAACTGGCTAGGAAAGGTCCTGCCATGGGTATCGAATATGCCGGATCAGTGGCAACTGCACTTAGTGTGGTTAAGAATGCTGTTAATATTAAATTTCTAAATATCGCAGATTGTAGATGGAAGCGTCAAACGTCATGCATAATCAGCAGGTCGCTGTGGCCTACCTACAACCTCAAACAAACTTCATCGCTGATGAACATGAAAAGAAGGGATGTCTCTAAACTCACGGGAGTCATCACCGGTTTCTGGCCTATCGGAGAGCCGGCAGCTAAAATGGGAATACCACACAACACAAACTGCCACAGCTGTAAACTTCCAGACAAAAAGGAAACAGCAGGGATATACTCTCCAAAACTAGGGGTCGAGAAATCTGTGCGCCTCCCAAACACTTCTAGTGTCTTCCAAGCGGAGGTACTAGCAGTAGGGGCAGCTTGTAGGTTACTTATTGCAGATTTCACTTTCAAACATAATATCGCTATTCTTTCGGATAGTCATGCAGCGATCCAGGCTCTGGACTCGGCCACCACATCCTCCTATCTAGTGGAAGAAAGCAGGAGTCTTACCACTTTGAGCGAACACTACAATGTTACTCTATTCTGGGTCCCAGGACATCAGGATATTGAAGGTAATGAGAAAGCAGACGAACTGGCTAGGAAAGGTCCTGCCATGGGTATCGAATATGCCGGATCAGTGGCAACTGCACTTAGTGTGGTTAAGAATGCTGTTAATATTAAATTTCTAAATATCGCAGATTGTAGATGGAAGCGTCAAACGTCATGCATAATCAGCAGGTCGCTGTGGCCTACCTACAACCTCAAACAAACTTCATCGCTGATGAACATGAAAAGAAGGGATGTCTCTAAACTCACGGGAGTCATCACCGGTTTCTGGCCTATCGGAGAGCCGGCAGCTAAAATGGGAATACCACACAACACAAACTGCCACAGCTGTAAACTTCCAGACAAAAAGGAAACAGCAGGGATATACTCTCCAAAACTAGGGGTCGAGAAATCTGTGCGCCTCCCAAACACTTCTAGTGTCTTCCAAGCGGAGGTACTAGCAGTAGGGGCAGCTTGTAGGTTACTTATTGCAGATTTCACTTTCAAACATAATATCGCTATTCTTTCGGATAGTCATGCAGCGATCCAGGCTCTGGACTCGGCCACCACATCCTCCTATCTAGTGGAAGAAAGCAGGAGTCTTACCACTTTGAGCGAACACTACAATGTTACTCTATTCTGGGTCCCAGGACATCAGGATATTGAAGGTAATGAGAAAGCAGACGAACTGGCTAGGAAAGGTTCTGCCATGGGTATCGAATATGCCGGATCAGTGGCAACTGCACTTAGTGTGGTTAAGAATGCTGTTAATATTAAATTTCTAAATATCGCAGATTGTAGATGGAAGCGTCAAACGTCATGCATAATCAGCAGGTCGCTGTGGCCTACCTACAACCTCAAACAAACTTCATCGCTGATGAACATGAAAAGAAGGGATGTCTCTATACTCACGGGAGTCATCACCGGTTTCTGGCCTATCGGAGAGCCGGCAGCTAAAATGGGAATACCACACAACACAAACTGCCACAGCTGTAAACTTCCAGACAAAAAGGAAACAGCAGGGATATACTCTCCAAAACTAGGGGTCGAGAAATCTGTGCGCCTCCCAAACACTTCTAGTGTCTTCCAAGCGGAGGTACTAGCAGTAGGGGCAGCTTGTAGGTTACTTATTGCAGATTTCACTTTCAAACATAATATCGCTATTCTTTCGGATAGTCATGCAGCGATCCAGGCTCTGGACTCGGCCACCACATCCTCCTATCTAGTGGAAGAAAGCAGGAGTCTTACCACTTTGAGCGAACACTACAATGTTACTCTATTCTGGGTCCCAGGACATCAGGATATTGACGGTAATGAGAAAGCAGACGAACTGGCTAGGAAAGGTTCTGCCATGGGTATCGAATATGCCGGATCAGTGGCAACTGCACTTAGTGTGGTTAAGAATGCTGTTAATATTAAATTTCTAAATATCGCAGATTGTAGATGGAAGCGTCAAACGTCATGCATAATCAGCAGGTCGCTGTGGCCTACCTACAACCTCAAACAAACTTCATCGCTGATGAACATGAAAAGAAGGGATGTCTCTATACTCACGGGAGTCATCACCGGTTTCTGGCCTATCGGAGAGCCGGCAGCTAAAATGGGAATACCACACAACACAGACTGCCACAGCTGTAAACTTCCAGACAAAAAGGAAACAGCAGGGATATACTCTCCAAAACTAGGGGTCGAGAAATCTGTGCGCCTCCCAAACACTTCTAGTGTCTTCCAAGCGGAGGTACTAGCAGTAGGGGCAGCTTGTAGGTTACTTATTGCAGATTTCCCTTTCAAACATAATATCGCTATTCCTTCGGATAGTCATGCAGCGATCCAGGCTCTGGACTCGGCCACCACATCCTCCTATCTAGTGGAAGAAAGCAGGAGTCTTACCACTTTGAGCGAACACTACAATGTTACTCTATTCTGGGTCCCAGGACATCAGGATATTGAAGGTAATGAGAAAGCAGACGAACTGGCTAGGAAAGGTTCTGCCATGGGTATCGAATATGCCGGATCAGTGGCAACTGCACTTAGTGTGGTTAAGAATGCTGTTAATATTAAATTTCTAAATATCGCAGATTATAGATGGAAGCGTCAAACGTCATGCATAATCAGCAGGTCGCTGTGGCCTACCTACAACCTCAAACAAACTTCATCGCTGATGAACATGAAAAGAAGGGATGTCTCTATACTCACGGGAGTCATCACCGGTTTCTGGCCTATCGTAGAGCCGGCAGCTAAAATGGGAATACCACACAACACAAACTGCCACAGCTGTAAACTTCCAGACAAAAAGGAAACAGCAGGGATATACTCTCCAAAACTAGGGGTCGAGAAATCTGTGCGCCTCCCAAACACTTATAGTGTCTTCCAAGCGGAGGTACTAGCAGTAGGGGCAGCTTGTAGGTTACTTATTGCAGATTTCACTTTCAAACATAATATCGCTATTCTTTCGGATAGTCATGCAGCGATCCAGGCTCTGGACTCGGCCACCACATCCTCCTATCTAGTGGAAGAAAGCAGGAGTCTTACCACTTTGAGCGAACACTACAATGTTACTCTATTCTGGGTCCCAGGACATCAGGATATTGAAGGTAATGAGAAAGCAGACGAACTGGCTAGGAAAGGTTCTGCCATGGGTATCGAATATGTCGGATCAGTGGCAACTGCACTTAGTGTGGTTAAGAATGCTGTTAATATAAAATTTCTAAATATCGCAGATTGTAGATGGAAGCGTCAAACGTCATGCATAATCAGCAGGTCGCTGTGGCCTACCTACAACCTCAAACAAACTTCATCGCTGATGAACATGAAAAGAAGGGATGTCTCTATACTCACGGGAGTCATCACCGGTTTCTGGCCTATCGGAGGTCTATGTAGGTTACTAATTGCAGATTTCACTTTCAAACATAATATCGCTATTCTTTCGGATAGTCATGCAGCGATCCAGGCTCTGGACTCGGCCACGACATCCTCCTATCTAGTGGAAGAAAGCAGGAGTCTTACCACTTTGAGCGAACACTACAATGTTACTCTATTCTGGGTCCCAGGACATCAGGATATTGAAGGTAATGAGAAAGCAGACGAACTGGCTAGGAAAGGTTCTGCCATGGGTATCGAATATGTCGGATCAGTGGCAACTGCACTTAGTGTGGTTAAGAATGCTGTTAATATTAAATTTCTAAATTTCGCAGATTGTATATGGAAGCGTCAAACGTCATGCATAATCAGCAGGTCGCTGTGGCCTACCTACAACCTCAAACAAACTTCATCGCTGATGAACATGAAAAGAAGGGATGTCTCTATACTCACGGGAGTCATCACCGGTTGCTGGCCTATCGGAGAGCCGGCAGCTAAAATGGGAATACCACACAACACAAACTGCCACAGCTGTAAACTTCCAGACAAAAAGGAAACAGCAGGGATATACTCTCCAAAACTAGGGGTCGAGAAATCTGTGCGCCTCCCAAACACTTCTAGTGTCTTCCAAGCGGAGGTACTAGCAGTAGGGGCAGCTTGTAGGTTACTTATTGCAGATTTCACTTTCAAACATAATATCGCTATTCTTTCGGATAGTCATGCAGCGATCCAGGCTCTGGACTCGGCCACCACATCCTCCTATCTAGTGGAAGAAAGCAGGAGTCTTACCACTTTGAGCGAACACTACAATGTTACTCTATTCTGGGTCCCAGGACATCAGGATATTGAAGGTAATGAGAAAGCAGACGAACTGGCTAGGAAAGGTTCTGCCATGGGTATCGAATATGCCGGATCAGTGGCAACTGCACTTAGTGTGGTTAAGAATGCTGTTAATATTAAATTTCTAAATATCGCAGATTGTAGATGGAAGCGTCAAACGTCATGCATAATCAGCAGGTCGCTGTGGCCTACCTACAACCTCAAACAAACTTCATCGCTGATGAACATGAAAAGAAGGGATGTCTCTATACTCACGGGAGTCATCACCGGTTTCTGGCCTATCGGAGAGCCGGCAGCTAAAATGGGAATACCACACAACACAGACTGCCACAGCTGTAAACTTCCAGACAAAAAGGAAACAGCAGGGATATACTCTCCAAAACTAGGGGTCGAGAAATCTGTGCGCCTCCCAAACACTTCTAGTGTCTTCCAAGCGGAGGTACTAGCAGTAGGGGCAGCTTGTAGGTTACTTATTGCAGATTTCCCTTTCAAACATAATATCGCTATTCCTTCGGATAGTCATGCAGCGATCCAGGCTCTGGACTCGGCCACCACATCCTCCTATCTAGTGGAAGAAAGCAGGAGTCTTACCACTTTGAGCGAACACTACAATGTTACTCTATTCTGGGTCCCAGGACATCAGGATATTGAAGGTAATGAGAAAGCAGACGAACTGGCTAGGAAAGGTCCTGCCATGGGTATCGAATATGCCGGATCAGTGGCAACTGCACTTAGTGTGGTTAAGAATGCTGTTAATATTAAATTTCTAAATATCGCAGATTATAGATGGAAGCGTCAAACGTCATGCATAATCAGCAGGTCGCTGTGGCCTACCTACAACCTCAAACAAACTTCATCGCTGATGAACATGAAAAGAAGGGATGTCTCTATACTCACGGGAGTCATCACCGGTTTCTGGCCTATCGTAGAGCCGGCAGCTAAAATGGGAATACCACACAACACAAACTGCCACAGCTGTAAACTTCCAGACAAAAAGGAAACAGCAGGGATATACTCTCCAAAACTAGGGGTCGAGAAATCTGTGCGCCTCCCAAACACTTCTAGTGTCTTCCAAGCGGAGGTACTAGCAGTAGGGGCAGCTTGTAGGTTACTTATTGCAGATTTCACTTTCAAACATAATATCGCTATTCTTTCGGATAGTCATGCAGCGATCCAGGCTCTGGACTCGGCCACCACATCCTCCTATCTAGTGGAAGAAAGCAGGAGTCTTACCACTTTGAGCGAACACTACAATGTTACTCTATTCTGGGTCCCAGGACATCAGGATATTGAAGGTAATGAGAAAGCAGACGAACTGGCTAGGAAAGGTCCTGCCATGGGTATCGAATATGCCGGATCAGTGGCAACTGCACTTAGTGTGGTTAAGAATGCTGTTAATATTAAATTTCTAAATATCGCAGATTGTAGATGGAAGCGTCAAACGATATGCATAATCAGCAGGTCGCTGTGGCCTACCTACAACCTCAAACAAACTTCATCGCTGATGAACATGAAAAGAAGGGATGTCTCTATACTCACGGGAGTCATCACCGGTTTCTGGCCTATTGGAGAGCCGGCTGCTAAAATGGGAATACCACACAACACAAACTGCCACAGCTGTAAACTTCCAGACAAAAAGGAAACAGCAGGGATATACTCTCCAAAACTAGGGGTCGAGAAATCTGTGCGCCTCCCAAACACTTCTAGTGTCTTCCAAGCGGAGGTACTAGCAGTAGGGGCAGCTTGTAGGTTACTTATTGCAGATTTCACTTTCAAACATAATATCCCTATTCTTTCGGATAGTCATGCAGCGATCCAGGCTCTGGACTCGGCCACCACATCCTCCTATCTAGTGGAAGAAAGCAGGAGTCTTACCACTTTGAGCGAACACTACAATGTTACTCTATTCTGGGTCCCAGGACATCAGGATATTGAAGGTAATGAGAAAGCAGACGAACTGGCTAGGAAAGGTTCTGCCATGGGTATCGAATATGCCGGATCAGTGGCAACTGCACTTAGTGTGGTTAAGAATGCTGTTAATATTAAATTTCTAAATATCGCAGATTGTAGATGGAAGCGTCAAACGTCATGCATAATCAGCAGGTCGCTGTGGCCTACCTACAACCTCAAACAAACTTCATCGCTGATGAACATGAAAAGAAGGGATGTCTCTATACTCACGGGAGTCATCACCGGTTTCTGGCCTATCGGAGAGCCGGCAGCTAAAATGGGTATACCACACAACACAGACTGCCACAGCTGTAAACTTCCAGACAAAAAGGAAACAGCAGGGATATACTCTCCAAAACTAGGGGTCGAGAAATCTGTGCGCCTCCCAAACACTTCTAGTGTCTTCCAAGCGGAGGTACTAGCAGTAGGGGCAGCTTGTAGGTTACTTATTGCAGATTTCCCTTTCAAACATAATATCGCTATTCCTTCGGATAGTCATGCAGCGATCCAGGCTCTGGACTCGGCCACCACATCCTCCTATCTAGTGGAAGAAAGCAGGAGTCTTACCACTTTGAGCGAACACTACAATGTTACTCTATTCTGGGTCCCAGGACATCAGGATATTGAAGGTAATGAGAAAGCAGACGAACTGGCTAGGAAAGGTCCTGCCATGGGTATCGAATATGCCGGATCAGTGGCAACTGCACTTAGTGTGGTTAAGAATGCTGTTAATATTAAATTTCTAAATATCGCAGATTGTAGATGGAAGCGTCAAACGATATGCATAATCAGCAGGTCGCTGTGGCCTACCTACAACCTCAAACAAACTTCATCGCTGATGAACATGAAAAGAAGGGATGTCTCTATACTCACGGGAGTCATCACCGGTTTCTGGCCTATCGGAGAGCCGGCAGCTAAAATGGGAATACCACACAACACAAACTGCCACAGCTGTAAACTTCCAGACAAAAAGGAAACAGCAGGGATATACTCTCCAAAACTAGGGGTCGAGAAATCTGTGCGCCTCCCAAACACTTCTAGTGTCTTCCAAGCGGAGGTACTAGCAGTAGGGGCAGCTTGTAGGTTACTTATTGCAGATTTCACTTTCAAACATAATATCCCTATTCTTTCGGATAGTCATGCAGCGATCCAGGCTCTGGACTCGGCCACCACATCCTCCTATCTAGTGGAAGAAAGCAGGAGTCTTACCACTTTGAGCGAACACTACAATGTTACTCTATTCTGGGTCCCAGGACATCAGGATATTGAAGGTAATGAGAAAGCAGACGAACTGGCTAGGAAAGGTTCTGCCATGGGTATCGAATATGCCGGATCAGTGGCAACTGCACTTAGTGTGGTTAAGAATGCTGTTAATATTAAATTTCTAAATATCGCAGATTGTAGATGGAAGCGTCAAACGTCATGCATAATCAGCAGGTCGCTGTGGCCTACCTACAACCTCAAACAAACTTCATCGCTGATGAACATGAAAAGAAGGGATGTCTCTATACTCACGGGAGTCATCACCGGTTTCTGGCCTATCGGAGAGCCGGCAGCTAAAATGGGAATACCACACAACACAGACTGCCACAGCTGTAAACTTCCAGACAAAAAGGAAACAGCAGGGATATACTCTCCAAAACTAGGGGTCGAGAAATCTGTGCGCCTCCCAAACACTTCTAGTGTCTTCCAAGCGGAGGTACTAGCAGTAGGGGCAGCTTGTAGGTTACTTATTGCAGATTTCCCTTTCAAACATAATATCGCTATTCCTTCGGATAGTCATGCAGCGATCCAGGCTCTGGACTCGGCCACCACATCCTCCTATCTAGTGGAAGAAAGCAGGAGTCTTACCACTTTGAGCGAACACTACAATGTTACTCTATTCTGGGTCCCAGGACATCAGGATATTGAAGGTAATGAGAAAGCAGACGAACTGGCTAGGAAAGGTTCTGCCATGGGTATCGAATATGCCGGATCAGTGGCAACTGCACTTAGTGTGGTTAAGAATGCTGTTAATATTAAATTTCTAAATATCGCAGATTATAGATGGAAGCGTCAAACGTCATGCATAATCAGCAGGTCGCTGTGGCCTACCTACAACCTCAAACAAACTTCATCGCTGATGAACATGAAAAGAAGGGATGTCTCTATACTCACGGGAGTCATAAATATCGCAGATTATAGATGGAAGCGTCAAACGTCATGCATAATCAGCAGGTCGCTGTGGCCTACCTACAACCTCAAACAAACTTCATCGCTGATGAACATGAAAAGAAGGGATGTCTCTATACTCACGGGAGTCATCACCGGTTTCTGGCCTATCGGAGAGCCGGCAGCTAAAATGGGAATACCACACAACACAAACTGCCACAGCTGTAAACTTCCAGACAAAAAGGAAACAGCAGGGATATACTCTCCAAAACTAGGGGTCGAGAAATCTGTGCGCCTCCCAAACACTTCTAGTGTTTTCCAAGCGGAGGTACTAGCAGTAGGGGCAGCTTGTAGGTTACTTATTGCAGATTTCACTTTCAAACATAATATCGCTATTCTTTCGGATAGTCATGCAGCGATCCAGGCTCTGGACTCGGCCACCACATCCTCCTATCTAGTGGAAGAAAGCAGGAGTCTTACCACTTTGAGCGAACACTACAATGTTACTCTATTCTGGGTCCCAGGACATCAGGATATTGAAGGTAATGAGAAAGCAGACGAACTGGCTAGGAAAGGTTCTGCCATGGGTATCGAATATGCCGGATCAGTGGCAACTGCACTTAGTGTGGTTAAGAATGCTGTTAATATTAAATTTCTAAATATCGCAGATTGTAGATGGAAGCGTCAAACGATATGCATAATCAGCAGGTCGCTGTGGCCTACCTACAACCTCAAACAAACTTCATCGCTGATGAACATGAAAAGAAGGGATGTCTCTATACTCACGGGAGTCATCACCGGTTTCTGGCCTATCGGAGAGCCGGCAGCTAAAATGGGATACCACACAACACAAACTGCCACAGCTGTAAACTTCCAGACAAAAAGGAAACAGCAGGGATATACTCTCCAAAACTAGGGGTCGAGAAATCTGTGCGCCTCCCAAACACTTCTAGTGTCTTCCAAGCGGAGGTACTAGCAGTAGGGGCAGCTTGTAGGTTACTTATTGCAGATTTCACTTTCAAACATAATATCGCTATTCTTTCGGATAGTCATGCAGCGATCCAGGCTCTGGACTCGGCCACGACATCCTCCTATCTAGTGGAAGAAAGCAGGAGTCTTACCACTTTGAGCGAACACTACAATGTTACTCTATTCTGGGTCCCAGGACATCAGGATATTGAAGGTAATGAAAAAGCAGACGAACTGGCTAGGAAAGGTTCTGCCATGGGTATCGAATATGTCGGATCAGTGGCAACTGCACTTAGTGTGGTTAAGAATGCTGTTAATATTAAATTTCTAAATATCGCAGATTGTAGATGGAAGCGTCAAACGTCATGCATAATCAGCAGGTCGCTGTGGCCTACCTACAACCTCAAACAAACTTCATCGCTGATGAACATGAAAAGAAGGGATGTCTCTATACTCACGAGAGTCATCACCGGTTTCTGGCCTATCGGAGAGCCGGCAGCTAAAATGGGAATACCACACAACACAAACTGCCACAGCTGTAAACTTCCAGACAAAAAGGAAACAGCAGGGATATACTCTCCAAAACTAGGGGTCGAGAAATCTGTGCGCCTCCCAAACACTTCTAGTGTCTTCCAAGCGGAGGTACTAGCAGTAGGGGCAGCTTGTAGGTTACTTATTGCAGATTTCCCTTTCAAACATAATATCGCTATTCCTTCGGATAGTCATGCAGCGATCCAGGCTCTGGACTCGGCCACCACATCCTCCTATCTAGTGGAAGAAAGCAGGAGTCTTACCACTTTGAGCGAACACTACAATGTTACTCTATTCTGGGTCCCAGGACATCAGGATATTGAAGGTAATGAGAAAGCAGACGAACTGGCTAGGAAAGGTTCTGCCATGGGTATCGAATATGCCGGATCAGTGGCAACTGCACTTAGTGTGGTTAAGAATGCTGTTAATATTAAATTTCTAAATATCGCAGATTGTAGATGGAAGCGTCAAACGTCATGCATAATCAGCAGGTCGCTGTGGCCTACCTACAACCTCAAACAAACTTCATCGCTGATGAACATGAAAAGAAGGGATGTCTCTATACTCACGGGAGTCATCACCGGTTTCTGGCCTATCGTAGAGCCGGCAGCTAAAATGGGAATACCACACAACACAAACTGCCACAGCTGTAAACTTCCAGACAAAAAGGAAACAGCAGGGATATACTCTCCAAAACTAGGGGTCGAGAAATCTGTGCGCCTCCCAAACACTTCTAGTGTCTTCCAAGCGGAGGTACTAGCAGTAGGGGCAGCTTGTAGGTTACTTATTGCAGATTTCACTTTCAAATATAATATCGCTATTCTTTCGGATAGTCATGCAGCGATCCAGGCTCTGGACTCGGCCACCACATCCTCCTATCTAGTGGAAGAAAGCAGGAGTCTTACCACTTTGAGCGAACACTACAATGTTACTCTATTCTGGGTCCCAGGACATCAGGATATTGAAGGTAATGAGAAAGCAGACGAACTGGCTAGGAAAGGTTCTGCCATGGGTATCGAATATGCCGGATCAGTGGCAACTGCACTTAGTGTGGTTAAGAATGCTGTTAATATTAAATTTCTAAATATCGCAGATTGTAGATGGAAGCGTAACATCATGCATAATCAGCAGGTCGCTGTGGCCTACCTACAACCTCAAACAAACTTCATCGCTGATGAACATGAAAAGAAGGGATGTCTCTATACTCACGGGAGTCATCACCGGTTTCTGGCCTAACGGAGGTCTATGTAGGTTACTTATTGCAGATTTCACTTTCAAACATAATATCGCTATTCTTTCGGATAGTCATGCAGCGATCCAGGCTCTGGACTCGGCCACGACATCCTCCTATCTAGTGGAAGAAAGCAGGAGTCTTACCACTTTGAGCGAACACTACAATGTTACTCTATTCTGGGTCCCAGGACATCAGGATATTGAAGGTAATGAGAAAGCAGACGAACTGGCTAGGAAAGGTTCTGCCATGGGTATCGAATATGTCGGATCAGTGGCAACTGCACTTAGTGTGGTTAAGAATGCTGTTAATATTAAATTTATAAATATCGCAGATTGTAGATGGAAGCGTCAAACGTCATGCATAATCAGCAGGTCGCTGTGGCCTACCTACAACCTCAGACAAAAAGGAAACAGCAGGGATATACTCTCCAAAACTAGGGGTCGAGAAATCTGTGCGCCTCCCAAACACTTCTAGTGTCTTCCAAGCGGAGGTACTAGCAGTAGGGGCAGCTTGTAGGTTACTTATTGCAGATTTCACTTTCAAACATAATATCGCTATTCTTTCGGATAGTCATGCAGCGATCCATGCTCTGGACTCGGCCACCACATCCTCCTATCTAGTGGAAGAAAGCAGGAGTCTTACCACTTTGAGCGAACACTACAATGTTACTCTATTCTGGGTCCCAGGACATCAGGATATTGAAGGTAATGAGAAAGCAGACGAACTGGCTTGGAAAGGTTCTGCCATGGGTATCGAATATGTCGGATCAGTGGCAACTGCACTTAGTGTGGTTAAGAATGCTGTTAATATTAAATTTCTAAATATCGCAGATTGTAGATGGAAGCGTCAAACGTCATGCATAATCAGCAGGTCGCTGTGGCCTACCTACAACCTCAAACAAACTTCATCGCTGATGAACATGAAAAGAAGGGATGTCTCTATACTCACGGGAGTCATCACCGGTTTCTGGCCTATCGGAGAGCCGGCAGCTAAAATGGGAATACCACACAACACAAACTGCCACAGCTGTAAACTTCCAGACAAAAAGGAAACAGCAGGGATATACTCTCCAAAACTAGGGGTCGAGAAATCTGTGCGCCTCCCAAACACTTCTAGTGTCTTCCAAGCGGAGGTACTAGCAGTAGGGGCAGCTTGTAGGTTACTTATTGCAGATTTCACTTTCAAACATAATATCGCTATTCTTTCGGATAGTCATGCAGCGATCCAGGCTCTGGACTCTCGGCCACCACATCCTCCTATCTAGTGGAAGAAAGCAGGAGTCTTACCACTTTGAGCGAACACTACAATGTTACTCTATTCTGGGTCCCAGGACATCAGGATATTGAAGGTAATGAGAAAGCAGACGAACTGGCTAGGAAAGGTTCTGCCATGGGTATCGAATATGCCGGATCAGTGGCAACTGCACTTAGTGTGGTTAAGAATGCTGTTAATATTAAATTTCTAAATATCGCAGATTGTAGATGGAAGCGTCAAACGTCATGCATAATCAGCAGGTCGCTGTGGCCTACCTACAACCTCAAACAAACTTCATCGCTGATGAACATGAAAAGAAGGGATGTCTCTATACTCACGGGAGTCATCACCGGTTTCTGGCCTATCGGAGAGCCGGCAGCTAAAATGGGAATACCACACAACACAAACTGCCACAGCTGTAAACTTCCAGACAAAAAGGAAACAGCAGGGATATACTCTCCAAAACTAGGGGTCGAGAAATCTGTGCGCCTCCCAAACACTTCTAGTGTCTTCCAAGCGGAGGTACTAGCAGTAGGGGCAGCTTGTAGGTTACTTATTGCAGATTTCACTTTCAAACATAATATCGCTATTCTTTCGGATAGTCATGCAGCGATCCAGGCTCTGGACTCGGCCACCACATCCTCCTATTTAGTGGAAGAAAGCAGGAGTCTTACCACTTTGAGCGAACACTACAATGTTACTCTATTCTGGGTCCCAGGACATCAGGATATTGAAGGTAATGAGAAAGCAGACGAACTGGCTAGGAAAGGTTCTGCCATGGGTATCGAATATGCCGGATCAGTGGCAACTGCACTTAGTGTGGTTAAGAATGCTGTTAATATTAAATTTCTAAATATCGCAGATTGTAGATGGAAGCGTCAAACGTCATGCATAATCAGCAGGTCACTGTGGCCTACCTACAACCTCAAACAAACTTCATCGCTGATGAACATGAAAAGAAGGGATGTCTCTATACTCACGGGAGTCATCACCGGTTTCTGGCCTATCGGAGAGCCGGCAGCTAAAATGGGAATACCACACAACACAAACTGCCACAGCTGTAAACTTCCAGACAAAAAGGAAACAGCAGGGATATACTCTCCAAAACTAGGGGTCGAGAAATCTGTGCGCCTCCCAAACACTTCTAGTGTCTTCCAAGCGGAGGTACTAGCAGTAGGGGCAGCTTGTAGGTTACTTATTGCAGATTTCACTTTCAAACATAATATCGCTATTCTTTCGGATAGTCATGCAGCGATCCAGGCTCTGGACTCGGCCACCACATCCTCCTATCTAGTGGAAGAAAGCAGGAGTCTTACCACTTTGAGCGAACACTACAATGTTACTCTATTCTGGGTCCCAGGACATCAGGATATTGAAGGTAATGAGAAAGCAGACGAACTGGCTAGGAAAGGTTCTGCCATGGGTATCGAATATGCCGGATCAGTGGCAACTGCACTTAGTGTGGTTAAGAATGCTGTTAATATTAAATTTCTAAATATCGCAGATTGTAGATGGAAGCGTAACATCATGCATAATCAGCAGGTCGCTGTGGCCTACCTACAACCTCAAACAAACTTCATCGCTGATGAACATGAAAAGAAGGGATGTCTCTATACTCACGGGAGTCATCACCGGTTTCTGGCCTATCGTAGAGCCGGCAGCTAAAATGGGAATACCACACAACACAAACTGCCACAGCTGTAAACTTCCAGACAAAAAGGAAACAGCAGGGATATACTCTCCAAAACTAGGGGTCGAGAAATCTGTGCGCCTCCCAAACACTTCTAGTGTCTTCCAAGCGGAGGTACTAGCAGTAGGGGCAGCTTGTAGGTTACTTATTGCAGATTTCACTTTCAAACATAATATCGCTATTCTTTCGGATAGTCATGCAGCGATCCAGGCTCTGGACTCGGCCACCACATCCTCCTATCTAGTGGAAGAAAGCAGGAGTCTTACCACTTTGAGCGAACACTACAATGTTACTCTATTCTGGGTCCCAGGACATCAGGATATTGAAGGTAATGAGAAAGCAGACGAACTGGCTAGGAAAGGTTCTGCCATGGGTATCGAATATGCCGGATCAGTGGCAACTGCACTTAGTGTGGTTAAGAATGCTGTTAATATTAAATTTCTAAATATCGCAGATTGTAGATGGAAGCGTAACATCATGCATAATCAGCAGGTCGCTGTGGCCTACCTACAACCTCAAACAAACTTCATCGCTGATGAACATGAAAAGAAGGGATGTCTCTATACTCACGGGAGTCATCACCGGTTTCTGGCCTAACGGAGGTCTATGTAGGTTACTTATTGCAGATTTCACTTTCAAACATAATATCGCTATTCTTTCGGATAGTCATGCAGCGATCCAGGCTCTGGACTCGGCCACGACATCCTCCTATCTAGTGGAAGAAAGCAGGAGTCTTACCACTTTGAGCGAACACTACAATGTTACTCTATTCTGGGTCCCAGGACATCAGGATATTGAAGGTAATGAGAAAGCAGACGAACTGGCTAGGAAAGGTTCTGCCATGGGTATCGAATATGTCGGATCAGTGGCAACTGCACTTAGTGTGGTTAAGAATGCTGTTAATATTAAATTTATAAATATCGCAGATTGTAGATGGAAGCGTCAAACGTCATGCATAATCAGCAGGTCGCTGTGGCCTACCTACAACCTCAGACAAAAAGGAAACAGCAGGGATATACTCTCCAAAACTAGGGGTCGAGAAATCTGTGCGCCTCCCAAACACTTCTAGTGTCTTCCAAGCGGAGGTACTAGCAGTAGGGGCAGCTTGTAGGTTACTTATTGCAGATTTCACTTTCAAACATAATATCGCTATTCTTTCGGATAGTCATGCAGCGATCCATGCTCTGGACTCGGCCACCACATCCTCCTATCTAGTGGAAGAAAGCAGGAGTCTTACCACTTTGAGCGAACACTACAATGTTACTCTATTCTGGGTCCCAGGACATCAGGATATTGAAGGTAATGAGAAAGCAGACGAACTGGCTTGGAAAGGTTCTGCCATGGGTATCGAATATGTCGGATCAGTGGCAACT
The DNA here is from genome assembly GCA_949127995.1 of Suillia variegata. Taxonomy (NCBI): domain Eukaryota; kingdom Metazoa; phylum Arthropoda; class Insecta; order Diptera; family Heleomyzidae; genus Suillia; species Suillia variegata. Next base: position 82,463 of record OX421848.1, read on the forward strand.
GCACTTAGTGTGGTTAAGAATGCTGTTAATATTAAATTTCTAAATATCGCAGATTGTAGATGGAAGCGTCAAACGTCATGCATAATCAGCAGGTCGCTGTGGCCTACCTACAACCTCAAACAAACTTCATCGCTGATGAACATGAAAAGAAGGGATGTCTCTATACTCACGGGAGTCATCACCGGTTTCTGGCCTATCGGAGAGCCGGCAGCTAAAATGGGAATACCACACAACACAAACTGCCACAGCTGTAAACTTCCAGACAAAAAGGAAACAGCAGGGATATACTCTCCAAAACTAGGGGTCGAGAAATCTGTGCGCCTCCCAAACACTTCTAGTGTCTTCCAAGCGGAGGTACTAGCAGTAGGGGCAGCTTGTAGGTTACTTATTGCAGATTTCACTTTCAAACATAATATCGCTATTCTTTCGGATAGTCATGCAGCGATCCAGGCTCTGGACTCTCGGCCACCACATCCTCCTATCTAGTGGAAGAAAGCAGGAGTCTTACCACTTTGAGCGAACACTACAATGTTACTCTATTCTGGGTCCCAGGACATCAGGATATTGAAGGTAATGAGAAAGCAGACGAACTGGCTAGGAAAGGTTCTGCCATGGGTATCGAATATGCCGGATCAGTGGCAACTGCACTTAGTGTGGTTAAGAATGCTGTTAATATTAAATTTCTAAATATCGCAGATTGTAGATGGAAGCGTCAAACGTCATGCATAATCAGCAGGTCGCTGTGGCCTACCTACAACCTCAAACAAACTTCATCGCTGATGAACATGAAAAGAAGGGATGTCTCTATACTCACGGGAGTCATCACCGGTTTCTGGCCTATCGGAGAGCCGGCAGCTAAAATGGGAATACCACACAACACAAACTGCCACAGCTGTAAACTTCCAGACAAAAAGGAAACAGCAGGGATATACTCTCCAAAACTAGGGGTCGAGAAATCTGTGCGCCTCCCAAACACTTCTAGTGTCTTCCAAGCGGAGGTACTAGCAGTAGGGGCAGCTTGTAGGTTACTTATTGCAGATTTCACTTTCAAACATAATATCGCTATTCTTTCGGATAGTCATGCAGCGATCCAGGCTCTGGACTCGGCCACCACATCCTCCTATTTAGTGGAAGAAAGCAGGAGTCTTACCACTTTGAGCGAACACTACAATGTTACTCTATTCTGGGTCCCAGGACATCAGGATATTGAAGGTAATGAGAAAGCAGACGAACTGGCTAGGAAAGGTTCTGCCATGGGTATCGAATATGCCGGATCAGTGGCAACTGCACTTAGTGTGGTTAAGAATGCTGTTAATATTAAATTTCTAAATATCGCAGATTGTAGATGGAAGCGTCAAACGTCATGCATAATCAGCAGGTCACTGTGGCCTACCTACAACCTCAAACAAACTTCATCGCTGATGAACATGAAAAGAAGGGATGTCTCTATACTCACGGGAGTCATCACCGGTTTCTGGCCTATCGGAGAGCCGGCAGCTAAAATGGGAATACCACACAACACAAACTGCCACAGCTGTAAACTTCCAGACAAAAAGGAAACAGCAGGGATATACTCTCCAAAACTAGGGGTCGAGAAATCTGTGCGCCTCCCAAACACTTCTAGTGTCTTCCAAGCGGAGGTACTAGCAGTAGGGGCAGCTTGTAGGTTACTTATTGCAGATTTCACTTTCAAACATAATATCGCTATTCTTTCGGATAGTCATGCAGCGATCCAGGCTCTGGACTCGGCCACCACATCCTCCTATCTAGTGGAAGAAAGCAGGAGTCTTACCACTTTGAGCGAACACTACAATGTTACTCTATTCTGGGTCCCAGGACATCAGGATATTGAAGGTAATGAGAAAGCAGACGAACTGGCTAGGAAAGGTTCTGCCATGGGTATCGAATATGCCGGATCAGTGGCAACTGCACTTAGTGTGGTTAAGAATGCTGTTAATATTAAATTTCTAAATATCGCAGATTGTAGATGGAAGCGTCAAACGTCATGCATAATCAGCAGGTCGCTGTGGCCTACCTACAACCTCAAACAAACTTCATCGCTGATGAACATGAAAAGAAGGGATGTCTCTATACTCACGGGAGTCATCACCGGTTTCTGGCCTATCGGAGAGCCGACAGCTAAAATGGGAATACCACACAACACAAACTGCCACAGCTGTAAACTTCCAGACAAAAAGGAAACAGCAGGGATATACTCTCCAAAACTAGGGGTCGAGAAATCTGTGCACCTCCCAAACACTTCTAGTGTCTTCCAAGCGGAGGTACTAGCAGTAGGGGCAGCTTGTAGGTTACTTATTGCAGATTTCACTTTCAAACATAATATCGCTATTCTTTCGGATAGTCATGCAGCGATCCAGGCTCTGGACTCGGCCACCACATCCTCCTATTTAGTGGAAGAAAGCAGGAGTCTTACCACTTTGAGCGAACACTACAATGTTACTCTATTCTGGGTCCCAGGACATCAGGATATTGAAGGTAATGAGAAAGCAGACGAACTGGCTAGGAAAGGTTCTGCCATGGGTATCGAATATGCCGGATCAGTGGCAACTGCACTTAGTGTGGTTAAGAATGCTGTTAATATTAAATTTCTAAATATCGCAGATTGTAGATGGAAGCGTCAAACGTCATGCATAATCAGCAGGTCACTGTGGCCTACCTACAACCTCAAACAAACTTCATCGCTGATGAACATGAAAAGAAGGGATGTCTCTATACTCACGGGAGTCATCACCGGTTTCTGGCCTATCGGAGAGCCGGCAGCTAAAATGGGAATACCACACAACACAAACTGCCACAGCTGTAAACTTCCAGACAAAAAGGAAACAGCAGGGATATACTCTCCAAAACTAGGGGTCGAGAAATCTGTGCGCCTCCCAAACACTTCTAGTGTCTTCCAAGCGGAGGTACTAGCAGTAGGGGCAGCTTGTAGGTTACTTATTGCAGATTTCACTTTCAAACATAATATCGCTATTCTTTCGGATAGTCATGCAGCGATCCAGGCTCTGGACTCGGCCACCACATCCTCCTATTTAGTGGAAGAAAGCAGGAGTCTTACCACTTTGAGCGAACACTACAATGTTACTCTATTCTGGGTCCCAGGACATCAGGATATTGAAGGTAATGAGAAAGCAGACGAACTGGCTAGGAAAGGTTCTGCCATGGGTATCGAATATGCCGGATCAGTGGCAACTGTACTTAGTGTGGTTAAGAATGCTGTTAATATTAAATTTCTAAATATCGCAGATTGTAGATGGAAGCGTCAAACGTCATGCATAATCAGCAGGTCGCTGTGGCCTACCTACAACCTCAAACAAACTTCATCGCTGATGAACATGAAAAGAAGGGATGTCTCTATACTCACGGGAGTCATCACCGGTTTCTGGCCTATCGGAGAGCCGGCAGCTAAAATGGGAATACCACACAAGACAAACTGCCACAGCTGTAAACTTCCAGACAAAAAGGAAACAGCAGGGATATACTCTCCAAAACTAGGGGTCGAGAAATCTGTGCGCCTCCCAAACACTTCTAGTGTCTTCCAAGCGGAGGTACTAGCAATAGGGGCAGCTTGTAGGTTACTTATTGCAGATTTCACTTTCAAACATAATATCGCTATTCTTTCGGATAGTCATGCAGCGATCCAGGCTCTGGACTCGGCCACCACATCCTCCTATTTAGTGGAAGAAAGCAGGAGTCTTACCACTTTGAGCGAACACTACAATGTTACTCTATTCTGGGTCCCAGGACATCAGGATATTGAAGGTAATGAGAAAGCAGACGAACTGGCTAGGAAAGGTTCTGCCATGGGTATCGAATATGCCGGATCAGTGGCAACTGCACTTAGTGTGGTTAAGAATGCTGTTAATATTAAATTTCTAAATATCGCAGATTGTAGATGGAAGCGTCAAACGTCATGCATAATCAGCAGGTCACTGTGGCCTACCTACAACCTCAAACAAACTTCATCGCTGATGAACATGAAAAGAAGGGATGTCTCTATACTCACGGGAGTCATCACCGGTTTCTGGCCTATCGGAGAGCCGGCAGCTAAAATGGGAATACCACACAACACAAACTGCCACAGCTGTAAACTTCCAGACAAAAAGGAAACAGCAGGGATATACTCTCCAAAACTAGGGGTCGAGAAATCTGTGCGCCTCCCAAACACTTCTAGTGTCTTCCAAGCGGAGGTACTAGCAGTAGGGGCAGCTTGTAGGTTACTTATTGCAGATTTCACTTTCAAACATAATATCGCTATTCTTTCGGATAGTCATGCAGCGATCCAGGCTCTGGACTCGGCCACCACATCCTCCTATCAAGTGGAAGAAAGCAGGAGTCTTACCACTTTGAGCGAACACTACAATGTTACTCTATTCTGGGTCCCAGGACATCAGGATATTGAAGGTAATGAGAAAGCAGACGAACTGGCTAGGAAAGGTTCTGCCATGGGTATCGAATATGCCGGATCAGTGGCAACTGCACTTAGTGTGGTTAAGAATGCTGTTAATATTAAATTTCTAAATATCGCAGATTGTAGATGGAAGCGTCAAACGTCATGCATAATCAGCAGGTCGCTGTGGCCTACCTACAACCTCAAACAAACTTCATCGCTGATGAACATGAAAAGAAGGGATGTCTCTATACTCACGGGAGTCATCACCGGTTTCTGGCCTATCGGAGAGCCGACAGCTAAAATGGGAATACCACACAACACAAACTGCCACAGCTGTAAACTTCCAGACAAAAAGGAAACAGCAGGGATATACTCTCCAAAACTAGGGGTCGAGAAATCTGTGCACCTCCCAAACACTTCTAGTGTCTTCCAAGCGGAGGTACTAGCAGTAGGGGCAGCTTGTAGGTTACTTATTGCAGATTTCACTTTCAAACATAATATCGCTATTCTTTCGGATAGTCATGCAGCGATCCACACTCTGGACTCTCGGCCACCACATCCTCCTATCTAGTGGAAGAAAGCAGGAGTCTTACCACTTTGAGCGAACACTACAATGTTACTCTATTCTGGGTCCCAGGACATCAGGATATTGAAGGTAATGAGAAAGCAGACGAACTGGCTAGGAAAGGTTCTGCCATGGGTATCGAATATGCCGGATCAGTGGCAACTGCACTTAGTGTGGTTAAGAATGCTGTTAATATTAAATTTCTAAATATCGCAGATTGTAGATGGAAGCGTCAAACGTCATGCATAATCAGCAGGTCGCTGTGGCCTACCTACAACCTCAAACAAACTTCATCGCTGATGAACATGAAAAGAAGGGATGTCTCTATACTCACGGGAGTCATCACCGGTTTCTGGCCTATCGGAGAGCCGGCAGCTAAAATGGGAATACCACACAACACAAACTGCCACAGCTGTAAACTTCCAGACAAAAAGGAAACAGCAGGGATATACTCTCCAAAACTAGGGGTCGAGAAATCTGTGCGCCTCCCAAACACTTCTAGTGTCTTCCAAGCGGAAGTACTAGCAGTAGGGGCAGCTTGTAGGTTACTTATTGCAGATTTCACTTTCAAACATAATATCGCTATTCTTTCGGATAGTCATGCAGCGATCCAGGCTCTGGACTCGGCCACCACATCCTCCTATCTAGTGGAAGAAAGCAGGAGTCTTACCACTTTGAGCGAACACTACAATGTTACTCTATTCTGGGTCCCAGGACATCAGGATATTGAAGGTAATGAGAAAGCAGACGAACTGGCTAGGAAAGGTTCTGACATGGGTATCGAATATGCCGGATCAGTGGCAACTGCACTTAGTGTGGTTAAGAATGCTGTTAATATTAAATTTCTAAATATCGCAGATTGTAGATGGAAGCGTCAAACGTCATGCATAATCAGCAGGTCGCTGTGGCCTACCTACAACCTCAAACAAACTTCATCGCTGATGAACATGAAAAGAAGGGATGTCTCTATACTCACGGGAGTCATCACCGGTTTCTGGCCTATCGGAGAGCCGGCAGCTAAAATGGGAATACCACACAACACAAACTGCCACAGCTGTAAACTTCCAGACAAAAAGGAAACAGCAGGGATATACTCTCCAAAACTAGGGGTCGAGAAATCTGTGCGTCCAGGCTCTGGACTCGGCCACCACATCCTCCTATCTAGTGGAAGAAAGCAGGAGTCTTACCACTTTGAGCGAACACTACAATGTTACTCTATTCTGGATCCCAGGACATCAGGATATTGAAGGTAATGAGAAAGCAGACGAACTGGCTAGGAAAGGTTCTGCCATGGGTATCGAATATGCCGGATCAGTGGCAACTGCACTTAGTGTGGTTATGAATGCTGTTAATATTAAATTTCTAAATATCGCAGATTATAGATGGAAGCTTCAAACGTCATGCATAATCAGCAGGTCGCTGTGGCCTACCTACAACCTCAAACAAACTTCATCGCTGATGAACATGAAAAGAAGGGATGTCTCTATACTCACGGGAGTCATCACCGGTTTCTGGCCTATCGGAGAGCCGGCAGCTAAAATGGGAATACCACACAACACAAACTGCCACAGCTGTAAACTTCCAGACAAAAAGGAAACAGCAGGGATATACTCTCCAAAACTAGGGGTCGAGAAATCTGTGCGTCTCCCAAACACTTCTAGTGTCTTCCAAGCGGAGGTACTAGCAGTAGGGGCAGCTTGTAGGTTACTTATTGCAGATTTCACTTTCAAACATAATATCGCTATTCTTTCGGATAGTCATGCAGCGATCCAGGCTCTGGACTCGGCCACCATATCCTCCTATCTAGTGGAAGAAAGCAGGAGTCTTACCACTTTGAGCGAACACTACAATGTTACTCTATTCTGGGTCCCAGGACATCAGGATATTGAAGGTAATGAGAAAGCAGACGAACTGGCTAGGAAAGGTTCTGCAATGGGTATCGAATATGCCGGATCAGTGGCAACTGCACTTAGTGTGGTTAAGAATGCTGTTAATATTAAATTTCTAAATATCGCAGATTGTAGATGGAAGCGTCAAACGTCATGCATAATCAGCAGGTCGCTGTGGCCTACCTACAACCTCAAACAAACTTCATCGCTGATGAACATGAAAAGAAGGGATGTCTCTATACTCACGGGAGTCATCACCGGTTTCTGGCCTATCGGAGAGCCGGCAGCTAAAATGGGAATACCACACAACACAAACTGCCACAGCTGTAAACTTCCAGACAAAAAGGAAACAGCAGGGATATACTCTCCAAAACTAGGGGTCGAGAAATCTGTGCGCCTCCCAAACACTTCTAGTGTCTTCCAAGCGGAGGTACTAGCAGTAGGGGCAGCTTGTAGGTTACTTATTGCAGATTTCACTTTCAAACATAATATCGCTATTCTTTCGGATAGTCATGCAGCGATCCACACTCTGGACTCTCGGCCACCACATCCTCCTATCTAGTGGAAGAAAGCAGGAGTCTTACCACTTTGAGCGAACACTACAATGTTACTCTATTCTGGGTCCCAGGACATCAGGATATTGAAGGTAATGAGAAAGCAGACGAACTGGCTAGGAAAGGTTCTGCCATGGGTATCGAATATGCCGGATCAGTGGCAACTGCACTTAGTGTGGTTAAGAATGCTGTTAATATTAAATTTCTAAATATCGCAGATTGTAGATGGAAGCGTCAAACGTCATGCATAATCAGCAGGTCGCTGTGGCCTACCTACAACCTCAAACAAACTTCATCGCTGATGAACATGAAAAGAAGGGATGTCTCTATACTCACGGGAGTCATCACCGGTTTCTGGCCTATCGGAGAGCCGGCAGCTAAAATGGGAATACCACACAACACAAACTGCCACAGCTGTAAACTTCCAGACAAAAAGGAAACAGCAGGGATATACTCTCCAAAACTAGGGGCCGAGAAATCTGTGCGCCTCCCAAACACTTCTAGTGTCTTCCAAGCGGAGGTACTAGCAGTAGGGGCAGCTTGTAGGTTACTTATTGCAGATTTCACTTTCAAACATAATATCGCTATTCTTTCGGATAGTCATGCAGCGATCCAGGCTCTGGACTCGGCCACCACATCCTCCTATCTAGTGGAAGAAAGCAGGAGTCTTACCACTTTGAGCAAACACTACAATGTTACTCTATTCTTGGTCCCAGGACATCAGGATATTGAAGGTAATGAGAAAGCAGACGAACTGGCTAAAAAAGGTTCTGCCATGGGTATGGAATATGCCGGATCAGTGGCAACTGCACTTAGTGTGGTTAAGAATGATGTTAATATTAAATTTCTAAATATCGCAGATTGTAGATGGAAGCGTCAAACGTCATGCATAATCAGCAGGTCGCTGTGGCCTACCTACAACCTTAAACAAACTTCATCGCTGATGAACATGAAAAGAAGGGATGTCTCTATACTCACGGGAGTCATCACCGGTTTCTGGCCTATCGGAGAGCCGGCAGCTAAAATGGGAATACCACACAACACAAACTGCCACAGCTGTAAACTTCCAGACAAAAAGGAAACAGCAGGGATATACTCTCCAAAACTAGGGGTCGAGAAATCTGTGCGTCCAGGCTCTGGACTCGGCCACCACATCCTCCTATCTAGTGGAAGAAAGCAGGAGTCTTACCACTTTGAGCGAACACTACAATGTTACTCTATTCTGGGTCCCAGGACATCAGGATATTGAAGGTAATGAGAAAGCAGACGAACTGGCTAGGAAAGGTTCTGCCATGGGTATCGAATATGCCGGATCAGTGGCAACTGCACTTAGTGTGGTTAAGAATGCTGTTAATATTAAATTTCTAAATATCGCAGATTGTAGATGGAAGCGTCAAACGTCATGCATAATCAGCAGGTCGCTGTGGCCTACCTACAACCTCAAACAAACTTCATCGCTGATGAACATGAAAAGAAGGGATGTCTCTATACTCACGGGAGTCATCACCGGTTTTTGGCCTATCGGAGAGCCGGCAGCTAAAATGGGAATACCACACAACACAAACTGCCACAGCTGTAAACTTCCAGACAAAAAGGAAACAGCAGGGATATACTCTCCAAAACTAGGGGTCGAGAAATCTGTGCGTCCAGGCTCTGGACTCGGCCACCACATCCTCCTATCTAGTGGAAGAAAGCAGGAGTCTTACCACTTTGAGCGAACACTACAATGTTACTCTATTCTGGGTCCCAGGACATCAGGATATTGAAGGTAATGAGAAAGCAGACGAACTGGCTAGGAAAGGTTCTGCCATGGGTATCGAATATGCCGGATCAGTGGCAACTGCACTTAGTGTGGTTAAGAATGCTGTTAATATTAAATTTCTAAATATCGCAGATTGTAGATGGAAGCGTCAAACGTCATGCATAATCAGCAGGTCGCTGTGGCCTACCTACAACCTCAAACAAACTTCATCGCTGATGAACATGAAAAGAAGGGATGTCTCTATACTCACGGGAGTCATCACCGGTTTCTGGCCTATCGGAGAGCCGGCAGCTAAAATGGGAATACCACACAACACAAACTGCCACAGCTGTAAACTTCCAGACAAAAAGGAAACAGCAGGGATATACTCTCCAAAACTAGGGGTCGAGAAATCTGTGCGCCTCCCAAACACTTCTAGTGTCTTCCAAGCGGAGGTACTAGCAGTAGGGGCAGCTTGTAGGTTACTTATTGCAGATTTCACTTTCAAACATAATATCGCTATTCTTTCGGATAGTCATGCAGCGATCCACACTCTGGACTCTCGGCCACCACATCCTCCTATCTAGTGGAAGAAAGCAGGAGTCTTACCACTTTGAGCGAACACTACAATGTTACTCTATTCTGGGTCCCAGGACATCAGGATATTGAAGGTAATGAGAAAGCAGACGAACTGGCTAGGAAAGGTTCTGCCATGGGTATCGAATATGCCGGATCAGTGGCAACTGCACTTAGTGTGGTTAAGAATGCTGTTAATATTAAATTTCTAAATATCGCAGATTGTAGATGGAAGCGTCAAACGTCATGCATAATCAGCAGGTCGCTGTGGCCTACCTACAACCTCAAACAAACTTCATCGCTGATGAACATGAAAAGAAGGGATGTCTCTATACTCACGGGAGTCATCACCGGTTTCTGGCCTATCGGAGAGCCGGCAGCTAAAATGGGAATACCACACAACACAAACTGCCACAGCTGTAAACTTCCAGACAAAAAGGAAACAGCAGGGATATACTCTCCAAAACTAGGGGCCGAGAAATCTGTGCGCCTCCCAAACACTTCTAGTGTCTTCCAAGCGGAGGTACTAGCAGTAGGGGCAGCTTGTAGGTTACTTATTGCAGATTTCACTTTCAAACATAATATCGCTATTCTTTCGGATAGTCATGCAGCGATCCAGGCTCTGGACTCGGCCACCACATCCTCCTATCTAGTGGAAGAAAGCAGGAGTCTTACCACTTTGAGCAAACACTACAATGTTACTCTATTCTTGGTCCCAGGACATCAGGATATTGAAGGTAATTAGAAAGCAGACGAACTGGCTAAAAAAGGTTCTGCCATGGGTATCGAATATGCCGGATCAGTGGCAACTGCACTTAGTGTGGTTAAGAATGATGTTAATATTAAATTTCTAAATATCGCAGATTGTAGATGGAAGCGTCAAACGTCATGCATAATCAGCAGGTCGCTGTGGCCTACCTACAACCTTAAACAAACTTCATCGCTGATGAACATGAAAAGAAGGGATGTCTCTATACTCACGGGAGTCATCACCGGTTTCTGGCCTATCGGAGAGCCGGCAGCTAAAATGGGAATACCACACAACACAAACTGCCACAGCTGTAAACTTCCAGACAAAAAGGAAACAGCAGGGATATACTCTCCAAAACTAGGGGTCGAGAAATCTGTGCGCCTCCCAAACACTTCTAGTGTCTTCCAAGCGGAGGTACTAGCAGTAGGGGCAGCTTGTAGGTTACTTATTGCAGATTTCACTTTCAAACATAATATCGCTATTCTTTCGGATAGTCATGCAGCGATCCAGGCTCTGGACTCTCGGCCACCACATCCTCCTATCTAGTGGAAGAAAGCAGGAGTCTTACCACTTTGAGCGAACACTACAATGTTACTCTATTCTGGGTCCCAGGACATCAGGATATTGAAGGTAATGAGAAAGCAGACGAACTGGCTAGGAAAGGTTCTGCCATGGGTATCGAATATGCCGGATCAGTGGCAACTGCACTTAGTGTGGTTAAGAATGCTGTTAATATTAAATTTCTAAATATCGCAGATTGTAGATGGAAGCGTCAAACGTCATGCATAATCAGCAGGTCGCTGTGGCCTACCTACAACCTCAAACAAACTTCATCGCTGATGAACATGAAAAGAAGGGATGTCTCTATACTCACGGGAGTCATCACCGGTTTCTGGCCTATCGGAGAGCCGGCAGCTAAAATGGGAATACCACACAACACAAACTGCCACAGCTGTAAACTTCCAGACAAAAAGGAAACAGCAGGGATATACTCTCCAAAACTAGGGGTCGAGAAATCTGTGCGTCCAGGCTCTGGACTCGGCCACCACATCCTCCTATCTAGTGGAAGAAAGCAGGAGTCTTACCACTTTGAGCGAACACTACAATGTTACTCTATTCTGGATCCCAGGACATCAGGATATTGAAGGTAATGAGAAAGCAGACGAACTGGCTAGGAAAGGTTCTGCCATGGGTATCGAATATGCCGGATCAGTGGCAACTGCACTTAGTGTGGTTATGAATGCTGTTAATATTAAATTTCTAAATATCGCAGATTATAGATGGAAGCGTCAAACGTCATGCATAATCAGCAGGTCGCTGTGGCCTACCTACAACCTCAAACAAACTTCATCGCTGATGAACATGAAAAGAAGGGATGTCTCTATACTCACGGGAGTCATCACCGGTTTCTGGCCTATCGGAGAGCCGGCAGCTAAAATGGGAATACCACACAACACAAACTGCCACAGCTGTAAACTTCCAGACAAAAAGGAAACAGCAGGGATATACTCTCCAAAACTAGGGGTCGAGAAATCTGTGCGCCTCCCAAACACTTCTAGTGTCTTCCAAGCGGAGGTACTAGCAGTAGGGGCAGCTTGTAGGTTACTTATTGCAGATTTCACTTTCAAACATAATATCGCTATTCTTTCGGATAGTCATGCAGCGATCCAGGCTCTGGACTCGGCCACCACATCCTCCTATCTAGTGGAAGAAAGCAGGAGTCTTACCACTTTGAGCGAACACTACAATGTTACTCTATTCTGGGTCCCAGGACATCAGGATATTGAAGGTAATGAGAAAGCAGACGAACTGGCTAGGAAAGGTTCTGACATGGGTATCGAATATGCCGGATCAGTGGCAACTGCACTTAGTGTGGTTAAGAATGCTGTTAATATTAAATTTCTAAATATCGCAGATTGTAGATGGAAGCGTCAAACGTCATGCATAATCAGCAGGTCGCTGTGGCCTACCTACAACCTCAAACAAACTTCATCGCTGATGAACATGAAAAGAAGGGATGTCTCTATACTCACGGGAGTCATCACCGGTTTCTGGCCTATCGGAGAGCCGGCAGCTAAAATGGGAATACCACACAACACAAACTGCCACAGCTGTAAACTTCCAGACAAAAAGGAAACAGCAGGGATATACTCTCCAAAACTAGGGGTCGAGAAATCTGTGCGCCTCCCAAACACTTCTAGTGTCTTCCAAGCGGAGGTACTAGCAGTAGGGGCAGCTTGTAGGTTACTTATTGCAGATTTCACTTTCAAACATAATATCGCTATTCTTTCGGATAGTCATGCAGCGATCCACACTCTGGACTCTCGGCCACCACATCCTCCTATCTAGTGGAAGAAAGCAGGAGTCTTACCACTTTGAGCGAACACTACAATGTTACTCTATTCTGGGTCCCAGGACATCAGGATATTGAAGGTAATGAGAAAGCAGACGAACTGGCTAGGAAAGGTTCTGCCATGGGTATCGAATATGCCGGATCAGTGGCAACTGCACTTAGTGTGGTTAAGAATGCTGTTAATATTAAATTTCTAAATATCGCAGATTGTAGATGGAAGCGTCAAACGTCATGCATAATCAGCAGGTCGCTGTGGCCTACCTACAACCTCAAACAAACTTCATCGCTGATGAACATGAAAAGAAGGGATGTCTCTATACTCACGGGAGTCATCACCGGTTTCTGGCCTATCGGAGAGCCGGCAGCTAAAATGGGAATACCACACAACACAAACTGCCACAGCTGTAAACTTCCAGACAAAAAGGAAACAGCAGGGATATACTCTCCAAAACTAGGGGTCGAGAAATCTGTGCACCTCCCAAACACTTCTAGTGTCTTCCAAGCGGAGGTACTAGCAGTAGGGGCAGCTTGTAGGTTACTTATTGCAGATTTCACTTTCAAACATAATATCGCTATTCTTTCGGATAGTCATGCAGCGATCCACACTCTGGACTCTCGGCCACCACATCCTCCTATCTAGTGGAAGAAAGCAGGAGTCTTACCACTTTGAGCGAACACTACAATGTTACTCTATTCTGGGTCCCAGGACATCAGGATATTGAAGGTAATGAGAAAGCAGACGAACTGGCTAGGAAAGGTTCTGCCATGGGTATCGAATATGCCGGATCAGTGGCAACTGCACTTAGTGTGGTTAAGAATGCTGTTAATATTAAATTTCTAAATATCGCAGATTGTAGATGGAAGCGTCAAACGTCATGCATAATCAGCAGGTCGCTGTGGCCTACCTACAACCTCAAACAAACTTCATCGCTGATGAACATGAAAAGAAGGGATGTCTCTATACTCACGGGAGTCATCACCGGTTTCTGGCCTAACGGAGAACCGGCAGCTAAAATGGGAATACCACACAACACAAACTGCCACAGCTGTAAACTTCCAGACAAAAAGGAAACAGCAGGGATATACTCTCCAAAACTAGGGGTCGAGAAATCTGTGCGCCTCCCAAATACTTCTAGTGTCTTCCAAGCGGAGGTACTAGCAGTAGGGGCAGCTTGTATGTTACTTATTGCAGATTTCACTTTCAAACATAATATCGCTATTCTTTCGGATAGTCATGCAGCGATCCAGGCTCTGGACTCGGCCACCACATCCTCCTATCTAGTGGAAGTAAGCAGGAGTCTTACCACTTTGAGCGAACACTACAATGTTACTCTATTCTGGGTCCCAGGACATCAGGATATTGAAGGTAATGAGAAAGCAGACGAACTGGCTAGGAAAGGTTCTGCCATGGGTATCGAATATGCCGGATCAGTGGCAACTGCACTTAGTGTGGTTAAGAATGCTGTTAATATTAAATTTCTAAATATCGCAGATTGTAGATGGAAGCGTCAAACGTCATGCATAATCAGCAGGTCGCTGTGGCCTACCTACAACCTCAAACAAACTTCATCGCTGATGAACATGAAAAGAAGGGATGTCTCTATACTCACGGGAGTCATCACCGGTTTCTGGCCTATCGGAGAGCCGGCAGCTAAAATGGGAATACCACACAACACAAACTGCCACAGCTGTAAACTTCCAGACAAAAAGGAAACAGCAGGGATATACTCTCCAAAACTAGGGGCCGAGAAATCTGTGCGCCTCCCAAACACTTCTAGTGTCTTCCAAGCGGAGGTACTAGCAGTAGGGGCAGCTTGTAGGTTACTTATTGCAGATTTCACTTTCAAACATAATATCGCTATTCTTTCGGATAGTCATGCAGCGATCCAGGCTCTGGACTCGGCCACCACATCCTCCTATCTAGTGGCAGAAAGCAGGAGTCTTACCACTTTGAGCAAACACTACAATGTTACTCTATTCTTGGTCCCAGGACATCAGGATATTGAAGGTAATGAGAAAGCAGACGAACTGGCTAAAAAAGGTTCTGCCATGGGTATCGAATATGCCGGATCAGTGGCAACTGCACTTAGTGTGGTTAAGAATGATGTTAATATTAAATTTCTAAATATCGCAGATTGTAGATGGAAGCGTCAAACGTCATGCATAATCAGCAGGTCGCTGTGGCCTACCTACAACCTTAAACAAACTTCATCGCTGATGAACATGAAAAGAAGGGATGTCTCTATACTCACGGGAGTCATCACCGGTTTCTGGCCTATCGGAGAGCCGGCAGCTAAAATGGGAATACCACACAACACAAACTGCCACAGCTGTAAACTTCCAGACAAAAAGGAAACAGCAGGGATATACTCTCCAAAACTAGGGGTCGAGAAATCTGTGCGCCTCCCAAACACTTCTAGTGTCTTCCACGCGGAGGTACTAGCAGTAGGGGCAGCTTGTAGGTTACTTAGTGCAGATTTCACTTTCAAACATAATATTGCTATTCTTTCGGATAGTCATGCAGCGATCCAGGCTCTGGACTCTCGGCCACCACATCCTCCTATCTAGTGGAAGAAAGCAGGAGTCTTACCACTTTGAGCGAACACTACAATGTTACTCTATTCTGGGTCCCAGGACATCAGGATATTGAAGGTAATGAGAAAGCAGACGAACTGGCTAGGAAAGGTTCTGCCATGGGTATCGAATATGCCGGATCAGTGGCAACTGCACTTAGTGTGGTTAAGAATGCTGTTAATATTAAATTTCTAAATATCGCAGATTGTAGATGGAAGCGTCAAACGTCATGCATAATCAGCAGGTCGCTGTGGCCTACCTACAACCTCAAACAAACTTCATCGCTGATGAACATGAAAAGAAGGGATGTCTCTATACTCACGGGAGTCATCACCGGTTTCTGGCCTATCGGAGAGCCGGCAGCTAAAATGGGAATACCACACAACACAAACTGCCACAGCTGTAAACTTCCAGACAAAAAGGAAACAGCAGGGATATACTCTCCAAAACGAGGGGTCGAGAAATCTGTGCGCCTCCCAAACACTTCTAGTGTCTTCCAAGCGGAGGTACTAGCAGTAGGGGCAGCTTGTAGGTTACTTATTGCAGATTTCACTTTCAAACATAATATCGCTATTCTTTCGGATAGTCATGCAGCGATCCAGGCTCTGGACTCTCGGCCACCACATCCTCCTATCTAGTGGAAGAAAGCAGGAGTCTTACCACTTTGAGCGAACACTACAATGTTACTCTATTCTGGGTCCCAGGACATCAGGATATTGAAGGTAATGAGAAAGCAGACGAACTGGCTAGGAAAGGTTCTGCCATGGGTATCGAATATGCCGGATCAGTGGCAACTGCACTTAGTGTGGTTAAGAATGCTGTTAATATTAAATTTCTAAATATCGCAGATTGTAGATGGAAGCGTCAAACGTCATGCATAATCAGCAGGTCGCTGTGGCCTACCTACAACCTCAAACAAACTTCATCGCTGATGAACATGAAAAGAAGGGATGTCTCTATACTCACGGGAGTCATCACCGGTTTCTGGCCTATCGGAGAGCCGGCAGCTAAAATGGGAATACCACACAACACAAACTGCCACAGCTGTAAACTTCCAGACAAAAAGGAAACAGCAGGGATATACTCTCCAAAACTAGGGGTCGAGAAATCTGTGCGTCCAGGCTCTGGACTCGGCCACCACATCCTCCTATCTAGTGGAAGAAAGCAGGAGTCTTACCACTTTGAGCGAACACTACAATGTTACTCTATTCTGGATCCCAGGACATCAGGATATTGAAGGTAATGAGAAAGCAGACGAACTGGCTAGGAAAGGTTCTGCCATGGGTATCGAATATGCCGGATCAGTGGCAACTGCACTTAGTGTGGTTATGAATGCTGTTAATATTAAATTTCTAAATATCGCAGATTATAGATGGAAGCGTCAAACGTCATGCATAATCAGCAGGTCGCTGTGGCCTACCTACAACCTCAAACAAACTTCATCGCTGATGAACATGAAAAGAAGGGATGTCTCTATACTCACGGGAGTCATCACCGGTTTCTGGCCTATCGGAGAGCCGGCAGCTAAAATGGGAATACCACACAACACAAACTGCCACAGCTGTAAACTTCCAGACAAAAAGGAAACAGCAGGGATATACTCTCCAAAACTAGGGGTCGAGAAATCTGTGCGCCTCCCAAACACTTCTAGTGTCTTCCAAGCGGAGGTACTAGCAGTAGGGGCAGCTTGTAGGTTACTTATTGCAGATTTCACTTTCAAACATAATATCGCTATTCTTTCGGATAGTCATGCAGCGATCCAGGCTCTGGACTCGGCCACCACATCCTCCTATCTAGTGGAAGAAAGCAGGAGTCTTACCACTTTGAGCGAACACTACAATGTTACTCTATTCTGGGTCCCAGGACATCAGGATATTGAAGGTAATGAGAAAGCAGACGAACTGGCTAGGAAAGGTTCTGACATGGGTATCGAATATGCCGGATCAGTGGCAACTGCACTTAGTGTGGTTAAGAATGCTGTTAATATTAAATTTCTAAATATCGCAGATTGTAGATGGAAGCGTCAAACGTCATGCATAATCAGCAGGTCGCTGTGGCCTACCTACAACCTCAAACAAACTTCATCGCTGATGAACATGAAAAGAAGGGATGTCTCTATACTCACGGGAGTCATCACCGGTTTCTGGCCTATCGGAGAGCCGGCAGCTAAAATGGGAATACCACACAACACAAACTGCCACAGCTGTAAACTTCCAGACAAAAAGGAAACAGCAGGGATATACTCTCCAAAACTAGGGGTCGAGAAATCTGTGCGCCTCCCAAACACTTCTAGTGTCTTCCAAGCGGAGGTACTAGCAGTAGGGGCAGCTTGTAGGTTACTTATTGCAGATTTCACTTTCAAACATAATATCGCTATTCTTTCGGATAGTCATGCAGCGATCCACACTCTGGACTCTCGGCCACCACATCCTCCTATCTAGTGGAAGAAAGCAGGAGTCTTACCACTTTGAGCGAACACTACAATGTTACTCTATTCTGGGTCCCAGGACATCAGGATATTGAAGGTAATGAGAAAGCAGACGAACTGGCTAGGAAAGGTTCTGCCATGGGTATCGAATATGCCGGATCAGTGGCAACTGCACTTAGTGTGGTTAAGAATGCTGTTAATATTAAATTTCTAAATATCGCAGATTGTAGATGGAAGCGTCAAACGTCATGCATAATCAGCAGGTCGCTGTGGCCTACCTACAACCTCAAACAAACTTCATCGCTGATGAACATGAAAAGAAGGGATGTCTCTATACTCACGGGAGTCATCACCGGTTTCTGGCCTATCGGAGAGCCGGCAGCTAAAATGGGAATACCACACAACACAAACTGCCACAGCTGTAAACTTCCAGACAAAAAGGAAACAGCAGGGATATACTCTCCAAAACTAGGGGTCGAGAAATCTGTGCACCTCCCAAACACTTCTAGTGTCTTCCAAGCGGAGGTACTAGCAGTAGGGGCAGCTTGTAGGTTACTTATTGCAGATTTCACTTTCAAACATAATATCGCTATTCTTTCGGATAGTCATGCAGCGATCCACACTCTGGACTCTCGGCCACCACATCCTCCTATCTAGTGGAAGAAAGCAGGAGTCTTACCACTTTGAGCGAACACTACAATGTTACTCTATTCTGGGTCCCAGGACATCAGGATATTGAAGGTAATGAGAAAGCAGACGAACTGGCTAGGAAAGGTTCTGCCATGGGTATCGAATATGCCGGATCAGTGGCAACTGCACTTAGTGTGGTTAAGAATGCTGTTAATATTAAATTTCTAAATATCGCAGATTGTAGATGGAAGCGTCAAACGTCATGCATAATCAGCAGGTCGCTGTGGCCTACCTACAACCTCAAACAAACTTCATCGCTGATGAACATGAAAAGAAGGGATGTCTCTATACTCACGGGAGTCATCACCGGTTTCTGGCCTATCGGAGAACCGGCAGCTAAAATGGGAATACCACACAACACAAACTGCCACAGCTGTAAACTTCCAGACAAAAAGGAAACAGCAGGGATATACTCTCCAAAACTAGGGGTCGAGAAATCTGTGCGCCTCCCAAATACTTCTAGTGTCTTCCAAGCGGAGGTACTAGCAGTAGGGGCAGCTTGTATGTTACTTATTGCAGATTTCACTTTCAAACATAATATCGCTATTCTTTCGGATAGTCATGCAGCGATCCAGGCTCTGGACTCGGCCACCACATCCTCCTATCTAGTGGAAGTAAGCAGGAGTCTTACCACTTTGAGCGAACACTACAATGTTACTCTATTCTGGGTTCCAGGACATCAGGATATTGAAGGTAATGAGAAAGCAGACGAACTGGCTAGGAAAGGTTCTGCCATGGGTATCGAATATGCCGGATCAGTGGCAACTGCACTTAGTGTGGTTAAGAATGCTGTTAATATTAAATTTCTAAATATCGCAGATTGTAGATGGAAGCGTCAAACGTCATGCATAATCAGCAGGTCGCTGTGGCCTACCTACAACCTCAAACAAACTTCATCGCTGATGAACATGAAAAGAAGGGATGTCTCTATACTCACGGGAGTCATCACCGGTTTCTGGCCTATCGGAGAGCCGGCAGCTAAAATGGGAATACCACACAACACAAACTGCCACAGCTGTAAACTTCCAGACAAAAAGGCAACAGCAGGGATATACTCTCCAAAACTAGGGGTCGAGAAATCTGTGCGCCTCCCAAACACTTCTAGTGTCTTCCAAGCGGAGGTACTAGCAGTAGGGGCAGCTTGTAGGTTACTTATTGCAGATTTCACTTTCAAACATAATATCGCTATTCTTTCGGATAGTCATGCAGCGATCCAGGCTCTGGACTCGGCCACCACATCCTCCTATCTAGTGGAAGAAAGCAGAAGTCTTACCACTTTGAGCGAACACTACAATGTTACTCTATTCTGGGTCCCAGGACATCAGGATATTGAAGGTAATGAGAAAGCAGACGAACTGGCTAGGAAAGGTTCTGCCATGGGTATCGAATATGCCGGATCAGTGGCAACTGCACTTAGTGTGGTTAAGAATGCTGTTAATATTAAATTTCTAAATATCGCAGATTGTAGATGGAAGCGTCAAACGTCATGCATAATCAGCAGGTCGCTGTGGCCTACCTACAACCTCAAACAAACTTCATCGCTGATGAACATGAAAAGAAGGGATGCCTCTATACTCACGGGAGTCATCACCGGTTTCTGGCCTATCGGAGAGCCGGCAGCTAAAATGGGAATACCACACAACACAAACTGCCACAGCTGTAAATATCCAGACAAAAAGGAAACAGCAGGGATATACTCTCCAAAACTAGGGGTCGAGAAATCTGTGCGCCTCCCAAACACTTCTAGTGTCTTCCAAGCGGAGGTACTAGCAGTAGGGGCAGCTTGTAGGTTACTTATTGCAGATTTCACTTTCAAACATAATATCGCTATTCTTTCGGATAGTCATGTAGCGATCCAGGCTCTGGACTCGGCCACCACATCCTCCTATCTAGTGGAAGAAAGCAGGAGTCTTACCACTTTGAGCGAACACTACAATGTTACTCTATTCTGGGTCCCAGGACATCAGGATATTGAAGGTAATGAGAAAGCAGACGAACTGGCTAGGAAAGGTTCTGCCATGGGTATCGAATATGCCGGATCAGTGGCAACTGCACTTAGTGTGGTTAAGAATGCTGTTAATATTAAATTTCTAAATATCGCAGATTGTAGATGGAAGCGTCAAACGTCATGCATAATCAGCAGGTCGCTGTGGCCTACCTACAACCTCAAACAAACTTCATCGCTGATGAACATGAAAAGAAGGGATGTCTCTATACTCACGGGAGTCATCACCGGTTTCTGGCCTATCGGAGAGCCGGCAGCTAAAATGGGAATACCACACAACACAAACTGCCACAGCTGTAAACTTCCAGACAAAAAGGAAACAGCAGGGATATACTCTCCAAAACTAGGGGTCGAGAAATCTGTGCGCCTCCCAAACACTTCTAGTGTCTTCCAAGCGGAGGTACTAGCAGTAGGGGCAGCTTGTAGGTTACTTATTGCAGATTTCACTTTCAAACATAATATCGCTATTCTTTCGGATAGTCATGCAGCGATCCAGGCTCTGGACTCGGCCACCACATCCTCCTATCTAGTGGAAGAAAGCAGGAGTCTTACCACTTTGAGCGAACACTACAATGTTACTCTATTCTGGGTCCCAGGACATCAGGATATTGAAGGTAATGAGAAAGCAGACGAACTGGCTAGGAAAGGTTCTGACATGGGTATCGAATATGCCGGATCAGTGGCAACTGCACTTAGTGTGGTTAAGAATGCTGTTAATATTAAATTTCTAAATATCGCAGATTGTAGATGGAAGCGTCAAACGTCATGCATAATCAGCAGGTCGCTGTGGCCTACCTACAACCTCAAACAATCTTCATCGCTGATGAACATGAAAAGAAGGGATGTCTCTATACTCACGGGAGTCATCACCGGTTTCTGGCCTATCGGAGAGCCGGCAGCTAAAATGGGAATACCACACAACACAAACTGCCACAGCTGTAAACTTCCAGACAAAAAGGAAACATCAGGGATATACTCTCCAAAACTAGGGGTCGAGAAATCTGTGCGCCTCCCAAACACTTCTAGTGTCTTCCAAGCGGAGGTACTAGCAGTAGGGGCAGCTTGTAGGTTACTTATTGCAGATTTCACTTTCAAACATAATATCGCTATTCTTTCGGATAGTCATGCAGCGATCCAGGCTCTGGACTCGGCCACCACATCCTCCTATCTAGTGGAAGAAAGCAGGAGTCTTACCACTTTGAGCGAACACTACAATGTTACTCTATTCTGGGTCCCAGGACATCAGGATATTGAAGGTAATGAGAAAGCAGACGAACTGGCTAGGAAAGGTTCTGCCATGGGTATCGAATATGCCGGATCAGTGGCAACTGCACTTAGTGTGGTTAAGAATGCTGTTAATATTAAATTTCTAAATATCGCAGATTGTAGATGGAAGCGTCAAACGTCATGCATAATCAGCAGGTCGCTGTGGCCTACCTACAACCTCAAACAAACTTCATCGCTGATGAACATGAAAAGAAGGGATGTCTCTATACTCACGGGAGTCATCACCGGTTTCTGGCCTATCGGAGAGCCGGCAGCTAAAATGGGAATACCACACAACACAAACTGCCACAGCTGTAAACTTCCAGACAAAAAGGAAACAGCAGGGATATACTCTCCAAAACTAGGGGTCGAGAAATCTGTGCGCCTCCCAAACACTTCTAGTGCCTTCCAAGCGGAGGTACTAGCAGTAGGGGCAGCTTGTAGGTTACTTATTGCAGATTTCACTTTCAAACATAATATCGCTATTCTTTTGGATAGTCATGCAGCGATCCAGGCTCTGGACTCGGCCACCACATCCTCCTATCTAGTGGAAGAAAGCAGGAGTCTTACCACTTTGAGCGAACACTACAATGTTACTCTATTCTGGGTCCCAGGACATCAGGATATTGAAGGTAATGAGAAAGCAGACGAACTGGCTAGGAAAGGTTCTGCCATGGGTATCGAATATGCCGGATCAGTGGCAACTGCACTTAGTGTGGTTAAGAATGCTGTTAATATTAAATTTCTAAATATCGCAGATTGTAGATGGAAGCGTCAAACGTCATGCATAATCAGCAGGTCGCTGTGGCCTACCTACAACCTCAAACAAACTTCATCGCTGATGAACATGAAAAGAAGGGATGCCTCTATACTCACGGGAGTCATCACCGGTTTCTGGCCTATCGGAGAGCCGGCAGCTAAAATGGGAATACCACACAACACAAACTGCCACAGCTGTAAACTTCCAGACAAAAAGGAAACAGCAGGGATATACTCTCCAAAACTAGGGGTCGAGAAATCTGTGCGCCTCCCAAACACTTCTAGTGTCTTCCAAGCGGAGGTACTAGCAGTAGGGGCAGCTTGTAGGTTACTTATTGCAGATTTCACTTTCAAACATAATATCGCTATTCTTTCGGATAGTCATGCAGCGATCCAGGCTCTGGACTCGGCCACCACATCCTCCTATCTAGTGGAAAAAAGCAGGAGTCTTACCACTTTGAGCGAACACTACAATGTTACTCTATTCTGGGTCCCAGGACATCAGGATATTGAAGGTAATGAGAAAGCAGACTAACTGGCTAGGAAAGGTTCTGCCATGGGTATCGAATATGCCGGATCAGTGGCAACTGCACTTAGTGTGGTTAAGAATGCTGTTAATATTAAATTTCTAAATATCGCAGATTGTAGATGGAAGCGTCAAACGTCATGCATAATCAGCAGGTCGCTGTGGCCTACCTACAACCTCAAACAAACTTCATCGCTGATGAACATGAAAAGAAGGGATGTCTCTATACTCACGGGAGTCATCACCGGTTTCTGGCCTATCGGAGAGCCGGCAGCTAAAATGGGAATACCACACAACACAAACTGCCACAGCTGTAAACTTCCAGACAAAAAGGAAACAGCAGGGATATACTCTCCAAAACTAGGGTCGAGAAATCTGTGCGCCTCCCAAACACTTCTAGTGTCTTCCAAGCGGAGGTACTAGCAGTAGGGGCAGCTTGTAGGTTACTTATTGCAGATTTCACTTTCAAACATAATATCGCTATTCTTTCGGATAGTCATGCAGCGATCCAGGCTCTGGACTCGGCCACCACATCCTCCTATCTAGTGGAATAAAGCAGGAGTCTTACCGCTTTGAGCGAACACTACAATGTTACTCTATTCTGGGTCCCAGGACATCAGGATATTGAAGGTAATGAGAAAGCAAACGAACTGGCTAGGAAAGGTTCTGCCATGGGTATCGAATATGCCGGATCAGTGGCAACTGCACTAAGTGTGGTTAAGAATGCTGTTAATATTAAATTTCTAAATATCGCAGATTGTAGATGGAAGCGTCAAACGTCATGCATAATCAGCAGGTCGCTGTGGCCTACCTACAACCTCAAACAAACTTCATCGCTGATGAACATGAAAAGAAGGGATGTCTCTATACTCACGGGAGTCATCACCGGTTTCTGGCCTATCGGAGAGCCGGCAGCTAAAATGGGAATACCACACAACACAAACTGCCACAGCTGTAAACTTCCAGACAAAAAGGAAACAGCAGGGATATACTCTCCAAAACTAGGGGTCGAGAAATCTGTGCGCCTCCCAAACACTTCTAGTGTCTTCCAAGCGGAGGTACTAGCAGTAGGGGCAGCTTGTATGTTACTTATTGCAGATTTCACTTTCAAACATAATATCGCTATTCTTTCGGATAGTCATGCAGCGATCCAGGCTCTGGACTCGGCCACCACATCCTCCTATCTAGTGGAAGAAAGCAGGAGTCTTACCACTTTGAGCGAACACTACAATGTTACTCTATTCTGGGTCCCAGGACATCAGGATATTGAAGGTAATGAGAAAGCAGACGAACTGGCTAGGAAAGGTTCTGCCATGGGTATCGAATATGTCGGATCAGTGGCAACTGCACTTAGTGTGGTTAAGAATGCTGTTAATATTAAATTTCTAAATATCGCAGATTGTAGATGGAAGCGTCAAACGTCATGCATAATCAGCAGGTCGCTGTGGCCTACCTACAACCTCAAACAAACTTCATCGCTGATGAACATGAAAAGAAGGGATGTCTCTATACTCACGGGAGTCATCACCGGTTTCTGGCCTATCGGAGAGCCGGCAGCTAAAATGGGAATACCACACAACACAAACTGCCACAGCTGTAAACTTCCAGACAAAAAGGAAACAGCAGGGATATACTCTCCAAAACTAGGGGTCGAGAAATCTGTGCGCCTCCCAAACACTTCTAGTGTCTTCCAAGCGGAGG
This sequence comes from Suillia variegata, assembly GCA_949127995.1. NCBI lineage: Eukaryota > Metazoa > Arthropoda > Insecta > Diptera > Heleomyzidae > Suillia > Suillia variegata. The sequence goes on from OX421848.1 coordinate 107,252, forward strand.
TACTAGCAGTAGGGGCAGCTTGTAGGTTACTTATTGCAGATTTCACTTTCAAACATAATATCGCTATTCTTTCGGATAGTCATGCAGCGATCCAGGCTCTGGACTCGGCCACCACATCCTCCTATCTAGTGGAAGAAAGCAGGAGTCTTAACACTTTGAGCGAACACTACAATGTTACTCTATTCTGGGTCCCAGGACATCAGGATATTGAAGGTAATGAGAAAGCAGACGAACTGGCTAGGAAAGGTTCTGCCATGGGTATCGAATATGCCGGATCAGTGGCAACTGCACTTAGTGTGGTTAAGAATGCTGTTAATATTAAATTTCTAAATATCGCAGATTGTAGATGGAAGCGTCAAACGTCATGCATAATCAGCAGGTCGCTGTGGCCTACCTACAACCTCAAACAAACTTCATCGCTGATGAACATGAAAAGAAGGGATGTCTCTATACTCACGGGAGTCATCACCGGTTTCTGGCCTATCGGAGAGCCGGCAGCTAAAATGGGAATACCACACACCACAAACTGCCACAGCTGTAAACTTCCAGACAAAAAGGACACAGCAGGGATATACTCTCCAAAACTAGGGGTCGAGAAATCTGTGCGCCTCCCAAACACTTCTAGTGTCTTCCAAGCGGAGGTACTAGCAGTAGGGGCAGCTTGTAGGTTACTTATTGCAGATTTCACTTTCAAACATAATATCGCTATTCTTTCGGATAGTCATGCAGCGATCCAGGCTCTGGACTCGGCCACCACATCCTCCTATCTAGTGGAAGAAAGCAGGAGTCTTACCACTTTGAGCGAACACTACAATGTTACTCTATTCTGGGTATCGAATGGTATCATGGGTATCGAATATGCCGGATCAGTGGCAACTGCACTTAGTGTGGTTAAGAATGCTGTTAATATTAAATTTCTAAATATCGCAGATTGTAAATGGAAGCGTCAAACGTCATGCATAATCAGCAGGTCGCTGTGGCCTACCTACAACCTCAAACAAACTTCATCGCTGATGAACATGAAAAGAAGGGATGTCTCTATACTCACGGGAGTCATCACCGGTTTCTGGCCTATCGGAGAGCCGGCAGCTAAAATGGGAATATCACACAACACAAACTGCCACAGCTGTAAACTTCCAGACAAAATGGAAACAGCAGGGATATACTCTCCAAAACTAGGGGTCGAGAAATCTGTGCGCCTCCCAAACACTTCTAGTGTCTTCCAAGCGGAGGTACTAGCAGTAGGGGCAGCTTGTAGGTTACTTATTGCAGATTTCACTTTCAAACATAATATCGCTATTCTTTCGGATAGTCATGCAGCGATCCAGGCTCTGGACTCGGCCACCACATCCTCCTATCTAGTGGAAGAAAGCAGGAGTCTTACCACTTTGAGCGAACACTACAATGTTATTCTATTCTGGGTCCCAGGACATCAGGATATTGAAGGTAATGAGAAAGCAGACGAACTGGCTAGGAAAGGTTCTGCCATGGGTATCGAATATGTCGGATCAGTGGCAACTGCACTTAGTGTGGTTAAGAATGCTGTTAATATTAAATTTCTAAATATCGCAGATTGTAGATGGAAGCGTCAAACGTCATGCATAATCAGCAGGTCGCTGTGGCCTACCTACAACCTCAAACAAACTTCATCGCTGATGAACATGAAAAGAAGGGATGTCTCTATACTCACGGGAGTCATCACCGGTTTCTGGCCTATCGGAGAGCCGGCAGCTAAAATGGGAATACCACACAACACAAACTGCCACAGCTGTAAACTTCCAGACAAAAAGGAAACAGCAGGGATATACTCTCCAAAACTAGGGGTCGAGAAATCTGTGCGCCTCCCAAACACATCTAGTGTCTTCCAAGCGGAGGTACTAGCAGTAGGGGCAGCTTGTAGGTTACTTATTGCAGATTTCACTTTCAAACATAATATCGCTATTCTTTCGGATAGTCATGCAGCGATCCAGGCTCTGGACTCTCGGCCACCACATCCTCCTATCTAGTGGAAGAAAGCAGGAGTCTTACCACTTTGAGCGAACACTACAATGTTACTCTATTCTGGGTCCCAGGACATCAGGATATTGAAGGTAATGAGAAAGCAGACGAACTGGCTAGGAAAGGTTCTGCCATGGGTATCGAATATGCCGGATCAGTGGCAACTGCACTTAGTGTGATTAAGAATGCTGTTAATATTAAATTTCTAAATATCGCAGATTGTAGATGGAAGCGTCAAACGTCATGCATAATCAGCAGGTCGCTGTGGCCTACCTACAACCTCAAACAAACTTCATCGCTGATGAACATGAAAAGAAGGGATGTCTCTATACTCACGGGAGTCATCACCGGTTTCTGGCCTATCGGAGAGCCGGCAGCTAAAATGGGAATACCACACAACACAGACTGCCACAGCTGTAAACTTCCAGACAAAAAGGAAACAGCAGGGATATACTCTCCAAAACTAGGGGTCGAGAAATCTGTGCGCCTCCCAAACACTTCTAGTGTCTTCCAAGCGGAGGTACTAGCAGTAGGGGCAGCTTGTAGGTTACTTATTGCAGATTTCACTTTCAAACATAATATCGCTATTCTTTCGGATAGTCATGCAGCGATCCAGGCTCTGGACTCGGCCACCACATCCTCCTATCTAGTGGAAGAAAGCAGGAGTCTTACCACTTTGAGCGAACACTACAATATTATTCTATTCTGGGTCCCAGGACATCAGGATATTGAAGGTAATGAGAAAGCAGACGAACTGGCTAGGAAAGGTTCTGCCATGGGTATCGAATATGTCGGATCAGTGGCAACTGCACTTAGTGTGGTTAAGAATGCTGTTAATATTAAATTTCTAAATATCGCAGATTGTAGATGGAAGCGTCAAACGTCATGCATAATCAGCAGGTCGCTGTGGCCTACCTACAACCTCAAACAAACTTCATCGCTGATGAACATGAAAAGAAGGGATGTCTCTATACTCACGGGAGTCATCACCGGTTTCTGGCCTATCGGAGAGCCGGCAGCTAAAATGGGAATACCACACAACACAAACTGCCACAGCTGTAAACTTCCAGACAAAAAGGAAACAGCAGGGATATTCTCTCCAAAACTAGGGGTCGAGAAATCTGTGCGCCTCCCAAACACTTCTAGTGCCTTCCAAGCGGAGGTACTAGCAGTAGGGGCAGCTTGTAGGTTACTTATTGCAGATTTCACTTTCAAACATAATATCGCTATTCTTTTGGATAGTCATGCAGCGATCCAGGCTCTGGACTCGGCCACCACATCCTCCTATCTAGTGGAAGAAAGCAGGAGTCTTACCACTTTGAGCGAACACTACAATGTTACTCTATTCTGGGTCCCAGGACATCAGGATATTGAAGGTAATGAGAAAGCAGACGAACTGGCTAGGAAAGGTTCTGCCATGGGTATCGAATATGCCGGATCAGTGGCAACTGCACTTAGTGTGGTTAAGAATGCTGTTAATATTAAATTTCTAAATATCGCAGATTGTAGATGGAAGCGTCAAACGTCATGCATAATCAGCAGGTCGCTGTGGCCTACCTACAACCTCAAACAAACTTCATCGCTGATGAACATGAAAAGAAGGGATGTCTCTATACTCACGGGAGTCATCAACGGTTTCTGGCCTATCGGAGAGCCGGCTGCTAAAATGGGAATACCACACAACACAAACTGCCACAGCTGTAAACTTCCAGACAAAAAGGAAACAGCAGGGATATACTCTCCAAAACTAGGGGTCGAGAAATCTGTGCGCCTCCCAAACACTTCTAGTGTCTTCCAAGCGGAGGTACTAGCAGTAGGGTCAGCTTGTAGGTTACTTATTGCAGATTTCACTTTCAAACATAATATCGCTATTCTTCCGGATAGTCATGCAGCGATCCAGGCTCTGGACTCGGCCACCACATCCTCCTATCTAGTGGAAGAAAGCAGGAGTCTTACCACTTTGAGCGAACACTACAATGTTACTCTATTCTGGGTCCCAGGACATCAGGATATTGAAGGTAATGAGAAAGCAGACGAACTGGCTAGGAAAGGTTCTGCCATGGGTATCGAATATGTCGGATCAGTGGCAACTGCACTTAGTGTGGTTAAGAATGCTGTTAATATTAAATTTCTAAATATCGCAGATTGTAGATGGAAGCGTCAAACGTCATGCATAATCAGCAGGTCGCTGTGGCCTACCTACAACCTCAAACAAACTTCATCGCTGATGAACATGAAAAGAAGGGATGTCTCTATACTCACGGGAGTCATCACCGGTTTCTGGCCTATCGGAGAGCCGGCAGCTAAAATGGGAATACCACACAATACAGACTGCCACAGCTGTAAACTTCCAGACAAAAAGGAAACAGCAGGGATATACTCTCCAAAACTAGGGGTCGAGAAATCTGTGCGCCTCCCAAACACTTCTAGTGTCTTCCAAGCGGAGGTACTAGCAGTAGGGGCAGCTTGTAGGTTACTTATTGCAGATTTCACTTTCAAACATAATATCGCTATTCTTTCGGATAGTCATGCAGCGATCCAGGCTCTGGACTCGGCCACCACATCCTCCTATCTAGTGGAAGAAAGCAGGAGTCTTACCACTTTGAGCGAACACTACAATGTTACTCTATTCTGGGTCCCAGGACATCAGGATATTGAAGGTAATGAGAAAGCAGACGAACTGGCTAGGAAAGGTTCTGCCATGGGTATCGAATATGCCGGATCAGTGGCAACTGCACTTAGTGTGGTTAAGAATGCTGTTAATATTAAATTTCTAAATATCGCAGATTGTAGATAGAAGCGTCAAACGTCATGCATAATCAGCAGGTCCTTAGGCCTACCTACAACCTCAAACAAACTTCATCGCTGATGAACATGAAAAGAAGGGATGTCTCTATACTCACGGGAGTCATCACCGGTTTCTGGCCTATCGGAGAGCTGGCAGCTAAAATGGGAATACCACACAACACAAACTGCCACAGCTGTAAACTTCCAGACAAAAAGGAAACAGCAGGGATATACTCTCCAAAACTAGGGGTCGAGAAATCTGTGCGCCTCCCAAACACTTCTAGTGTCTTCCAAGCGGAGGTACTAGCAGTAGGGGCAGCTTGTAGGTTACTTATTGCAGATTTCACTTTCAAACATAATATCGCTATTCTTTCGGATAGTCATGCAGCGATCCAGGCTCTGGACTCGGCCACCACATCCTCCTATCTAGTGGAAGAAAGCAGGAGTCTTACCACTTTGAGCGAACACTACAATGTTACTCTATTCTGGGTCCCAGGACATCAGGATATTGAAGGTAATGAGAAAGCAGACGAACTGGCTAGGAAAGGTTCTGCCATGGGTATCGAATATGTCGGATCAGTGGCAACTGCACTTAGTGTGGTTAAGAATGCTGTTAATATTAAATTTCTAAATATCGCAGATTGTAGATGGAAGCGTCAAACGTCATGCATAATCAGCAGGTCGCTGTGGCCTACCTACAACCTCAAACAAACTTTATCGCTGATGAACATGAAAAGAAGGGATGTCTCTATACTCACGGGAGTCATCACCGGTTTCTGGCCTATCGGAGAGCCGGCAGCTAAAATGGGAATACCACACAACACAAACTGCCACAGCTGTAAACTTCCAGACAAAAAGAAAACAGCAGGGATATACTCTCCAAAACTAGGGGTCGAGAAATCTGTGCGCCTCCCAAACACTTCTAGTGTCTTCCAAGCGGAGGTACTAGCAGTAGGGGCAGCTTGTAGGTTACTTATTGCAGATTTCACTTTCAAACATAATATCGCTATTCTTTCGGATAGTCATGCAGCGATCCAGGCTCTGGACTCTCGGCCACCACATCCTCCTATCTAGTGGAAGAAAGCAGGAGTCTTACCACTTTGAGCGAACACTGCAATGTTACTCTATTCTGGGTCCCAGGACATCAGGATATTGAAGGTAATGAGAAAGCAGACGAACTGGCTAGGAAAGGTTCTGCCATGGGTATCGAATATGCCGGATCAGTGGCAACTGCACTTAGTGTGGTTAAGAATGCTGTTAATATTAAATTTCTAAATATTTCAGATTGTAGATGGAAGCGTCAAACGTCATGCATAATCAGCAGGTAGCTGTGGCCTACCTACAACCTCAAACAAACTTCATCGCTGATGAACATGAAAAGAAGGGATGTCTCTATACTCACGGGAGTCATCACCGGTTTCTGGCCTATCGGAGAGCCGGCAGCTAAAATGGGAATACCACACAACACAAACTGCCACAGCTGTAAACTTCCAGACAAAAAGGAAACAGCAGGGATATACTCTCCAAAACTAGGGGTCGAGAAATCTGTGCGCCTCCCAAACACTTCTAGTGTCTTCCAAGCGGAGATACTAGCAGTAGGGGCAGCTTGTAGGTTACTTATTGCAGATTTCACTTTCAAACATAATATCGCTATTCTTTCGGATAGTCATGCAGCGATCCAGGCTCTGGACTCGGCCACCACATCCTCCTATCTAGTGGAAGAAAGCAGGAGTCTTACCACTTTGAGCGAACACTACAATGTTACTCTATTCTGGGTCCCAGGACATCAGGATATTGAAGGTAATGAAAAAGCAGACGAACTGGCTAGGAAAGGTTCTGCCATGGGTATCGAATATGCCGGATCAGTGGCAACTGCACTTAGTGTGGTTAAGAATGCTGTTAATATTAAATTTCTAAATATCGCAGATTGTAGATGGAAGCGTCAAACGTCATGCATAATCAGCAGGTCGCTGTGGCCTACCTACAACCTCAAACAAACTTCATCGCTGATGAACATGAAAAGAAGGGATGTCTCTATACTCACGGGAGTCATCACCGGTTTCTGGCCTATCGGAGAGCCGGCAGCTAAAATGGGAATACCACACAACACAAACTGCCACAGCTGTAAACTTCCAGACAAAAAGGAAACAGCAGGGATATACTCTCCAAAACTAGGGGTCGAGAAATCTGTGCGCCTCCCAAACACTTCTAGTGTCTTCCAAGCGGAGGTACTAGCAGTAGGGGCAGCTTGTAGGTTACTTATTGCAGATTTCACTTTCAAACATAATATCGCTATTCTTTCGGATAGTCATGCAGCGATCCAGGCTCTGGACTCGGCCACCACATCCTCCTATCTAGTGGAAGAAAGCAGGAGTCTTACCACTTTGAGCGAACACTACAATGTTACTCTATTCTGGGTCCCAGGACATCAGGATATTGAAGGTAATGAGAAAGCAGACTAACTGGCTAGGAAAGGTTCTGCCATGGGTATCGAATATGCCGGATCAGTGGCAACTGCACTTAGTGTGGTTAAGAATGCTGTTAATATTAAATTTCTAAATATCGCAGATTTTAGATGGAAGCGTCAAACGTCATGCATAATCAGCAGGTCGCTGTGGCCTACCTACAACCTCAAACAAACTTCATCGCTGATGAACATGAAAAGAAGGGATGTCTCTATACTCACGGGAGTCATCACCGGTTTCTGGCCTATCGGAGAGCCGGCAGCTAAAATGGGAATACCACACAACACAGACTGCCATAGCTGTAAACTTCCAGACAAAAAGGAAACAGCAGGGATATACTCTCCAAAACTAGGGGTCGAGAAATCTGTGCGCCTCCCAAACACTTCTAGTGTCTTCCAAGCGGAGGTACTAGCAGTAGGGGCAGCTTGTAGGTTACTTATTACAGATTTCACTTTTAAACATAATATCGCTATTCTTTCGGATAGTCATGCAGCGATCCAGGCTCTGGACTCGGCCACCACATCCTCCTATCTAGTGGAAGAAAGCAGGAGTCTTACCACTTTGAGCGAACACTACAATGGTACTCTATTCTGGGTCCCAGGACATCAGGATATTGAAGGTAATGAGAAAGCAGACGAACTGGCTAGGAAAGGTTCTGCCATGGGTATCGAATATGCCGGATCAGTGACAACTGCACTTAGTGTGGTTAAGAATGCTGTTAATATTAAATTTCTAAATATCGCAGATTGTAGATGGAAGCGTCAAACGTCATGCATAATCAGCAGGTCGCTGTGGCCTACCTACAACCTCAAATAAACTTCATCGCTGATGAACTTGAAAAGAAGGGATGTCTCTATACTCACGGGAGTCATCACCGGTTTCTGGCCTATCGGAGAGCCGGCAGCTAAAATGGGAATACCACACAACACAAACTGCCACAGCTGTAAACTTCCAGACAAAAAGGAAACATCAGGGATATACTCTCCAAAACTAGGGGTCGAGAAATCTGTGCGCCTCCCAAACACTTCTAGTGTCTTCCAAGCAGAGGTACTAACAGTAGGGGCAGCTTGTAGGTTACTTATTGCAGATTTCACTTTCAAACATAATATCGCTATTCTTTCGGATAGTCATGCAGCGATCCAGGCTCTGGACTCTCGGCCACCACATCCTCCTATCTAGTGGAAGAAAGCAGGAGTCTTACCACTTTGAGCGAACACTACAATGTTACTCTATTCTGGGTCCCAGGACATCAGGATATTGAAGGTAATGAGAAAGCAGACGAACTGGCTAGGAAAGGTTCTGCCATGGGTATCGAATATGCCTGATCAGTGGCAACTGCACTTAGTGTGGTTAAGAATGCTGTTAATATTAAATTTCTAAATATCGCAGATTGTAGATGGAAGCGTCAAACGTCATGCATAATCAGCAGGTCGCTGTGGCCTACCTACAACCTCAAAAAAACTTCATCGCTGATGAACATGAAAAGAAGGGATGTCTCTATACTCACGGGAGTCATCACCGGTTTCTGGCCTATCGGAGAGCCGGCAGCTAAAATGGGAATACCACACAACACAGACTGCCACAGCTGTAAACTTCCAGACAAATAGGAAACAGCAGGGATATACTCTCCAAAACTAGGGGTCGAGAAATCTGTGCGCCTCCCAAACACTTCTAGTGTCTTCCAAGCGGAGGTACTAGCAGTAGGTGCAGCTTGTAGGTTACTTATTACAGATTTCACTTTCAAACATAATATCGCTATTCTTTCGGATAGTCATGCAGCGATCCAGGCTCTGGACTCGGCCACCACATCCTCCTATCTAGTGGAAGAAAGCAGGAGTCTTACCACTTTGAGCGAACACTACAATGTTACTCTATTCTGGGTCCCAGGACATCAGGATATTGAAGGTAATGAGAAAGCAGACGAACTGGCTAGGAAAGGTTCTGCCATGGGTATCGAATATGTCGGATCAGTGGCAACTGCACTTAGTGTGGTTAAGAATGCTGTTAATATTAAATTTCTAAATATCGCAGATTGTAGATGGAAGCGTCAAACGTCATGCATAATCAGCAGGTCGCTGTGGCCTACCTACAACCTCAAACAAACTTCATCGCTGATGAACATGAAAAGAAGGGATGTCTCTATACTCACGGGAGTCATCACCGGTTTCTGGCCTATCGGAGAGCCGGCAGCTAAAATGGGAATACCACACAACACAAACTGCCACAGCTGTAAACTTCCAGACAAAAAGGAAACAGCAGGGATATACTCTCCAAAACTAGGGGTCGAGAAATCTGTGCGCCTCCCAAACACTTCTAGTGTCTTCCAAGCGGAGGTACTAGCATTAGGGGCAGCTTGTAGGTTACTTATTGCAGATTTCACTTTCTAACATAATATCGCTATTCTTTCGGATAGTCATGCAGCGATCCAGGCTCTGGACTCGGCCACCACATCCTCCTATCTAGTGGAAGAAAGCAGGAGTCTTACCACTTTGAGCGAACACTACAATGTTACTCTATTCTGGGTCCCAGGACATCAGGATATTGAAGGTAATGAGAAAGCAGACGAACTGGCTAGGAAAGGTTCTGCCATGGGTATCGAATATGCCGGATCAGTGGCAACTGTACTTAGTGTGGTTAAGAATGCTGTTAATATAAAATTTCTAAATACCGCAGATTGTAGATGGAAGCGTCAAACGTCATGCATAATCAGCAGGTCGCTGTGGCCTACCTACAACCTCAAACAAACTTCATCGCTGATGAACATGAAAAGAAGGGATGTCTCTATACTCACGGGAGTCATCACCGGTTTCTGGCCTATCGGAGAGCCGGCAGCTAAAATGGGAATACCACACAACACAAACTGCCACAGCTGTAAACTTCCAGACAAAAAGGAAACATCAGGGATATACTCTCCAAAACTAGGGGTCGAGAAATCTGTGCGCCTCCCAAACACTTCTAGTGTCTTCCAAGCGGAGGTACTAGCAGTAGGGGCAGCTTGTAGGTTACTTATTGCAGATTTCACTTTCAAACATAATATCGCTATTCTTTCGGATAGTCATGTAGCGATCCAGGCTCTGGACTCGGCCACCACATCCTCCTATCTAGTGGAAGAAAGCAGGAGTCTTACCACTTTGAGCGAACACTACAATGTTACTCTATTCTGGGTCCCAAGACATCAGGATATTGAAGGTAATGAGAAAGCAGACGAACTGGCTAGGAAAGGTTCTGCCATGGGTATCGAATATGCCGGATCAGTGGCAACTGCACTTAGTGTGGTTAAGAATGCTGTTAATATTAAATTTCTATATATCGCAGATTGTAGATGGAAGCGTCAAACGTCATGCATAATCAGCAGGTCGCTGTGGCCTACCTACAACCTCAAACAAACTTCATCGCTGATGAACATGAAAAGAAGGGATGTCTCTATACTCACGGGAGTCATCACCGGTTTCTGGCCTATCGGAGAGCCGGCAGCTAAAATGGGAATACCACACAACACAAACTGCCACAGCTGTAAACTTCCAGACAAAAAGTAAACAGCAGGGATATACTCTCCAAAACTAGGGGTCGAGAAATCTGTGCGCCTCCCAAACACTTCTAGTGTCTTCCAAGCGGAGGTACTAGCAGTAGGGGCAGCTTGTAGGTTACTTATTGCAGATTTCACTTTCAAACATAATATCGCTATTCTTTCGGATAGTCATGCAGCGATCCAGGCTCTGGACTCGGCCACCACATCCTCCTATCTAGTGGAAGAAAGCAGGAGTCTTACCACTTTGAGCGAACACTACAATGTTACTCTATTCTGGGTTCCAGGACATCAGGATATTGAAGGTAATGAGAAAGCAGACGAACTGGCTAGGAAAGGTTCTGCCATGGGTATCGAATATGCCGGATCAGTGGCATCTGCACTTAGTGTGGTTAAGAATGCTGTTAATATTAAATTTCTATATATCGCAGATTGTAGATGGAAGCGTCAAACGTCATGCATAATCAGCAGGTCGCTGTGGCCTACCTACAACCTCAAACAAACTTCATCGCTGATGAACATGAAAAGAAGGGATGTCTCTATACTCACGGGAGTCATCACCGGTTTCTGGCCTATCGGAGAGCCGGCAGCTAAAATGGGAATACCACACAACACAAACTGCCACAGCTGTAAACTTCCAGACAAAAATTAAACAGCAGGGATATACTCTCCAAAACTAGGGGTCGAGAAATCTGTGCGCCTCCCAAACACTTCTAGTGTCTTCCAAGCGGAGGTACTAGCAGTAGGGGCAGCTTGTAGGTTACTTATTGCAGATTTCACTTTCAAACATAATATCGCTATTCTTTCGGATAGTCATGCAGCGATCCAGGCTCTGGACTCGGCCACCACATCCTCCTATCTAGTGGAAGAAAGCAGGAGTCTTACCACTTTGAGCGAACACTACAATGTTACTCTATTCTGGGTTCCAGGACATCAGGATATTGAAGGTAATGAGAAAGCAGACGAACTGGCTAGGAAAGGTTCTGCCATGGGTATCGAATATGCCGGATCAGTGGCATCTGCACTTAGTGTGGTTAAGAATGCTGTTAATATTAAATTTCTATATATCGCAGATTGTAGATGGAAGCGTCAAACGTCATGCATAATCAGCAGGTCGCTGTGGCCTACCTACAACCTCAAACAAACTTCATCGCTGATGAACATGAAAAGAAGGGATGTCTCTATATTCACGGGAGTCATCACCGGTTTCTGGCCTATCGGAGAGCCGGCAGCTAAAATGGGAATACCACACAACACAAATTGCCACAGCTGTAAACTTCCAGCCAAAAAGGAAACAGCAGGGATATACTCTCCAAAACTAGGGGTCGAGAAATCTGTGCGCCTCCCAAACACTTCTAGTGTCTTCCAAGCGGAGGTACTAGCAGTAGGGGCAGCTTGTAGGTTACTTATTGCAGATTTCACTTTCAAACATAATATCGCTATTCTTTCGGATAGTCATGCAGCGATCCAGGCTCTGGACTCGGCCACCACATCCTCCTATCTAGTGGAAGAAAGCAGGAGTCTTACCACTTTGAGCGAACACTACAATGTTACTCTATTCTGGGTTCCAGGACATCAGGATATTGAAGGTAATGAGAAAGCAGACGAACTGGCTAGGAAAGGTTCTGCCATGGGTATCGAATATGCCGGATCAGTGGCATCTGCACTTAGTGTGGTTAAGAATGCTGTTAATATTAAATTTCTATATATCGCAGATTGTAGATGGAAGCGTCAAACGTCATGCATAATCAGCAGGTCGCTGTGGCCTACCTACAACCTCAAACAAACTTCATCGCTGATGAACATGAAAAGAAGGGATGTCTCTATACTCACGGGAGTCATCACCGGTTTCTGGCCTATCGGAGAGCCGGCAGCTAAAATGGGAATACCACACAACACAAACTGCCACAGCTGTAAACTTCCAGACAAAAAGTAAACAGCAGGGATATACTCTCCAAAACTAGGGGTCGAGAAATCTGTGCGCCTCCCAAACACTTCTAGTGTCTTCCAAGCGGAGGTACTAGCAGTAGGGGCAGCTTGTAGGTTACTTATTGCAGATTTCACTTTCAAACATAATATCGCTATTCTTTCGGATAGTCATGCAGCGATCCAGGCTCTGGACTCGGCCACCACATCCTCCTATCTAGTGGAAGAAAGCAGGAGTCTTACCACTTTGAGCGAACACTACAATGTTACTCTATTCTGGGCTCCAGGACATCAGGATATTGAAGGTAATGAGAAAGCAGACGAACTGGCTAGGAAAGGTTCTGCCATGGGTATCGAATATGCCGGATCAGTGGCATCTGCACTTAGTGTGGTTAAGAATGCTGTTAATATTAAATTTCTATATATCGCAGATTGTAGATGGAAGCGTCAAACGTCATGCATAATCAGCAGGTCGCTGTGGCCTACCTACAACCTCAAACAAACTTCATCGCTGATGAACATGAAAAGAAGGGATGTCTCTATATTCACGGGAGTCATCACCGGTTTCTGGCCTATCGGAGAGCCGGCAGCTAAAATGGGAATACCACACAACACAAATTGCCACAGCTGTAAACTTCCAGCCAAAAAGGAAACAGCAGGGATATACTCTCCAAAACTAGGGGTCGAGAAATCTGTGCGCCTCCCAAACACTTCTAGTGTCTTCCAAGCGGAGGTACTAGCAGTAGGGGCAGCTTGTAGGTTACTTATTGCAGATTTCACTTTCAAACATAATATCGCTATTCTTTCGGATAGTCATGCAGCGATCCAGGCTCTGGACTCTCGGCCACCACATCCTCCTATCTAGTGGAAGAAAGCAGGAGTCTTACCACTTTGAGCGAACACTACAATGTTACTCTATTCTGGGTACCAGGACATCAGGATATTGAAGGTAATGAGAAAGCAGACGAACTGGCTAGGAAAGGTTCTGCCATGGGTATCGAATATGCCGGATCAGTGGCAACTGCACTTAGTGTGGTTAAGAATGCTGTTAATATTAAATTTCTAAATATCGCAGATTGTAGATGGAAGCGTCAAACGTCATGCATAATCAGCAGGTCGCTGTGGCCTACCTACAACCTCAAACAAACTTCATCGCTGATGAACATGAAAAGAAGGGATGTCTCTATACTCACGGGAGTCATCACCGGTTTCTGGCCTATCGGAGAGCCGGCAGCTAAAATGGGAATACCACACAACACAAACTGCCACAGCTGTAAACTTCCAGACAAAAAGGAAACAGCAGGGATATACTCTCCAAAACTAGGGGTCGAGAAATCTGTGCGCCTCCCAAACACTTCTAGTGTCTTCCAATCGGAGGTACTAGCAGTAGGGGCAGCTTGTAGGTTACTTATTGCAGATTTCACTTTCAAACATAATATCGCTATTCTTTCCGATAGTCATGCAGCGATCCAGGCTCTGGACTCGGCCACCACATCCTCCTATCTAGTGGAAGAAAGCAGGAGTCTTACCACTTTGAGCGAACACTACAATGTTACTCTATTCTGGGTTCCAGGACATCAGGATATTGAAGGTAATGAGAAAGCAGACGAACTGGTTAGGAAAGGTTCTGCCATGGGTATCGAATATGCCGGATCAGTGGCAACTGCACTTAGTGTGGTTAAGAATGCTGTTAATATTAAATTTCTATATATCGCAGATTGTAGATGGAAGCGTCAAACGTCATGCATAATCAGCAGGTCGCTGTGGCCTACCTACAACCTCAAACAAACTTCATCGCTGATGAACATGAAAAGAAGGGATGTCTCTATATTCACGGGAGTCATCACCGGTTTCTGGCCTATCGGAGAGCCGGCAGCTAAAATGGGAATACCACACAACACAAATTGCCACAGCTGTAAACTTCCAGCCAAAAAGGAAACAGCAGGGATATACTCTCCAAAACTAGGGGTCGAGAAATCTGTGCGCCTCCCAAACACTTCTAGTGTCTTCCAAGCGGAGGTACTAGCAGTAGGGGCAGCTTGTAGGTTACTTATTGCAGATTTCACTTTCAAACATAATATCGCTATTCTTTCGGATAGTCATGCAGCGATCCAGGCTCTGGACTCTCGGCCACCACATCCTCCTATCTAGTGGAAGAAAGCAGGAGTCTTACCACTTTGAGCGAACACTACAATGTTACTCTATTCTGGGTCCCAGGACATCAGGATATTGAAGGTAATGAGAAAGCAGACGAACTGGCTAGGAAAGGTTCTGCCATGGGTATCGAATATGCCGGATCAGTGGCAATTGCACTTAGTGTGGTTAAGAATGCTGTTAATATTAAATTTCTAAATATCGCAGATTGTAGATGGAAGCGTCAAACGTCATGCATAATCAGCAGGTCGCTGTGGCCTACCTACAACCTCAAACAAACTTCATCGCTGATGAACATGAAAAGAAGGGATGTCTCTATACTCACGGGAGTCATCACCGGTTTCTGGCCTATCGGAGAGCCGGCAGCTAAAATGGGAATACCACACAACACAAACTGCCACAGCTGTAAACTTCCAGACAAAAAGGAAACAGCAGGGATATACTCTCCAAAACTAGGGGTCGAGAAATCTGTGCGCCTCCCAAACACTTCTAGTGTCTTCCAAGCGGAGGTACTAGCAGTAGGGGCAGCTTGTAGGTTACTTATTGCAGATTTCACTTTCAAACATAATATCGCTATTCTTTCGGATAGTCATGCAGCGATCCAGGCTCTGGACTCGGCCACCACATCCTCCTATCTAGTGGAAGAAAGCAGGAGTCTTACCACTTTAAGCGAACACTACAATGTTACTCTATTCTGGGTCCCAGGACATCAGGATATTGAAGGTAATGAGAAAGCAGACGAACTGGCTAGGAAAGGTTCTGCCATGGGTATCGAATATGCCGGATCAGTGGCAACTGCACTTAGTGTGGTTAAGAATGCTGTTAATATTATATTTCTAAATATCGCAGATTGTAGATGGAAGCGTCAAACGTCATGCATAATCAGCAGGTCGCTGTGGCCTACCTACAACCTCAAACAAACTTCATCGCTGATGAACATGAAAAGAAGGGATGTCTCTATACTCACGGGAGTCATCACCGGTTTCTGGCCTATCGGAGAGCCGGCAGCTAAAATGGGAATACCACACAACACAAACTGCCACAGCTGTAAACTTCCAGACAAAAAGGAAACAGCAGGGATATACTCTCCAAAACTAGGGGTCGAGAATCTGTGCGCCTCCCAAACACTTCTAGTGTCTTCCAAGCGGAGGTACTAGCAGTAGGGGCAGCTTGTAGGTTACTTATTGCAGATTTCACTTTCAAACATAATATCGCTATTCTTTCGGATAGTCATGCAGCGATCCAGGCTCTGGACTCGGCCACCACATCCTCCTATCTAGTGGAAGAAAGCAGGAGTCTTACCACTTTGAGCGAACACTACAATGTTACTCTATTCTGGGTCCCAGGACATCAGGATATTGAAGGTAATGAGAAAGCAGACGAACTGGCTAGGAAAGGTTCTGCCATGGGTATCGAATATGCCGGATCAGTGGCAACTGCACTTAGTGTGGTTAAGAATGCTGTTAATATTAAATTTCTAAATATCGCAGATTGTAGATGGAAGCGTCAAACGTCATGCATAATCAGCACGTCGCTGTGGCCTACCTACAACCTCAAACAAACTTCATCGCTGATGAACATGAAAAGAAGGGATGTCTCTATACTCACGGGAGTCATCACCGGTTTCTGGCCTATCGGAGAGCCGGCAGCTAAAATGGGAATACCACACAACACAAACTGCCACAGCTGTAAACTTCCAGACAAAAAGGAAACAGCAGGGATATACTCTCCAAAACTAGGGGTCGAGAAATCTGTGCGTCTCCCAAACACTTCTAGTGTCTTCCAAGCGGAGGTACTAGCAGTAGGGGCAGCTTGTAGGTTACTTATTGCAGATTTCACTTTCAAACATAATATCGCTATTCTTTCGGATAGTCATGCAGCGATCCAGGCTCTGGACTCTCGGCCACCACATCCTCCTATCTAGTGGAAGAAAGCAGGAGTCTTACCACTTTGAGCGAACACTACAATGTTACTCTATTCTGGGTCCCAGGACATCAGGATATTGAAGGTAATGAGAAAGCAGACGAACTGGCTAGGAAAGGTTCTGCCATGGGTATCGAATATGCCGGATCAGTGGCAACTGCACTTAGTGTGGTTAAGAATGCTGTTAATATTAAATTTCTAAATATCGTAGATTGTAGATGGAAGCGTCAAACGTCATGCATAATCAGCAGGTCGCTGTGGCCTACCTACAACCTCAAACAAACTTCATCGCTGATGAACATGAAAAGAAGGGATGTCTCTATACTCACGGGAGTCATCACCGGTTTCTGGCCTATCGGAGAGCCGGCAGCTAACATGGGAATACCACACAACACAAACTGCCACAGCTGTAAACTTCCAGACAAAAAGGAAACAGCAGGGATATACTCTCCAAAACTAGGGGTCGAGAAATCTGTGCGCCTCCCAAACACTTCTAGTGTCTTCCAAGCGGAGGTACTAGCAGTAGGGGCAGCTTGTAGGTTACTTATTGCAGATTTCACTTTCAAACATAATATCGCTATTCTTTCGGATAGTCATGCAGCGATCCAGGCTCTGGACTCGGCCACCACATCCTCCTATCTAGTGGAAGAAAGCAGGAGTCTTACCACTTTGAGCGAACACTACAATGTTACTCTATTCTGGGTCCCAGGACATCAGGATATTGAAGGTAATGAGAAAGCAGACGAACTGGCTAGGAAAGGTTCTGCCATGGGTATCGAATATGCCGGATCAGTGGCAACTGCACTTAGTGTGGTTAAGAATGCTGTTAATATTAAATTTCTAAATATCGCAGATTGTAGATGGAAGCGTCAAACGTCATGCATAATCAGCACGTCGCTGTGGCCTACCTACAACCTCAAACAAACTTCATCGCTGATGAACATGAAAAGAAGGGATGTCTCTATACTCACGGGAGTCATCACCGGTTTCTGGCCTATCGGAGAGCCGGCAGCTAAAATGGGAATACCACACAACACAAACTGCCACAGCTGTAAACTTACAGACAAAAAGGAAACAGCAGGGATATACTCTCCAAAACTAGGGGTCGAGAAATCTGTGCGCCTCCCAAACACTTCTAGTGTCTTCCAAGCGGAGGTACTAGCAGTAGGGGCAGCTTGTAGGTTACTTATTGCAGATTTCACTTTCAAACATAATATCGCTATTCTTTCGGATAGTCATGCAGCGATCCAGGCTCTGGACTCGGCCACCACATCCTCCTATCTAGTGGAAGAAAGCAGGAGTCTTACCACTTTGAGCGAACACTACAATGTTACTCTATTCTGGGTTCCAGGACATCAGGATATTGAAGGTAATGAGAAAGCAGACGAACTGGCTAGGAAAGGTTCTGCCATGGGTATCGAATATGCCGGATCAGTGGCAACTGCACTTAGTGTGGTTAAGAATGCTGTTAATATTAAATTTCTAAATATCGCAGATTGTAGATGGAAGCGTCAAACGTCATGCATAATCAGCAGGTCGCTGTGGCCTACCTACAACCTCAAACAAACTTCATCGCTGATGAACATGAAAAGAAGGGATGTCTCTATATTCACGGGAGTCATCACCGGTTTCTGGCCTATCGGAGAGCCGGCAGCTAAAATGGGAATACCACACAACACAAATTGCCACAGCTGTAAACTTCCAGCCAAAAAGGAAACAGCAGGGATATACTCTCCAAAACTAGGGGTCGAGAAATCTGTGCGCCTCCCAAACACTTCTAGTGTCTTCCAAGCGGAGGTACTAGCAGTAGGGGCAGCTTGTAGGTTACTTATTGCAGATTTCACTTTCAAACATAATATCGCTATTCTTTCGGATAGTCATGCAGCGATCCACACTCTGGACTCTCGGCCACCACATCCTCCTATCTAGTGGAAGAAAGCAGGAGTCTTACCACTTTGAGCGAACACTACAATGTTACTCTATTCTGGGTCCCATGACATCAGGATATTGAAGGTAATGAGAAAGCAGACGAACTGGCTAGGAAAGGTTCTGCCATGGGTATCGAATATGCCGGATCAGTGGCAACTGCACTTAGTGTGGTTAAGAATGCTGTTAATATTAAATTTCTAAATATCGCAGATTGTAGATGGAAGCGTCAAACGTCATGCATAATCAGCAGGTCGCTGTGGCCTACCTACAACCTCAAACAAACTTCATCGCTGATGAACATGAAAAGAAGGGATGTCTCTATACTCACGGGAGTCATCACCGGTTTCTGGCCTATCGGAGAGCCGGCAGCTAAAATGGGAATACCACACAACACAAACTGCCACAGCTGTAAACTTCCAGACAAAAAGGAAACAGCAGGGATATACTCTCCAAAACTAGGGGTCGAGAAATCTGTGCGCCTCCCAAACACTTCTAGTGTCTTCCAAGCGGAGGTACTAGCAGTAGGGGCAGCTTGTAGGTTACTTATTGCAGATTTCACTTTCAAACATAATATCGCTATTCTTTCGGATAGTCATGCAGCGATCCAGGCTCTGGACTCGGCCACCACATCCTCCTATCTAGTGGAAGAAAGCAGGAGTCTTACCACTTTGAGCAAACACTACAATGTTACTCTATTCTGGGTCCCAGGACATCAGGATATTGAAGGTAATGAGAGAGCAGACGAACTGGCTAGGAAAGGTCCTGCAATGGGTATCGAATATGCAGGATCAGTGACAACTGCACTTAGTGTGGTTAAGAATGCTGTTAATATTAAATTTCTAAATATCGCAGATTGTAGATGGAAGCGTCAAACGTCATGCATAATCAGCAGGTCGCTGTGGCCTACCTACAACCTCAAACAAACTTCATCGCTGATGAACATGAAAAGAAGGGATGTCTCTATACTCACGGGAGTCATCACCGGTTTCTGGCCTATCGGAGAGCCGACAGCTAAAATGGGAATACCACACAACACAAACTGCCACAGCTGTAAACTTCCAGACAAAAAGGAAACAGCAGGGATATACTCTCCAAAACTAGGGGTCGAGAAATCTGTGCGCCTCCCAAACACTTCTAGTGTCTTCCAAGCGGAGGTACTAGCAGTAGGGGCAGCTTTTAGGTTACTTATTGCAGATTTCACTTTCAAACATAATATCGCTATTCTTTCGGATAGTCATGCAGCGATCCAGGCTCTGGACTCGGCCACCACATCCTCCTATCTAGTAGAAGAAAGCAGGAGTCTTACCACTTTGAGCGAACACTACAATGTTACTCTATTCTGGGTTCCAGGACATCAGGATATTGAAGGTAATGAGAAAGCAGACGAACTGGCTAGGAAAGGTTCTGCCATGGGTATCGAATATGCCGGATCAGTGGCAACTGCACTTAGTGTGGTTAAGAATGCTGTTAATATTAAATTTCTAAATATCGCAGATTGTAGATGGAAGCGTCAAACGTCATGCATAATCAGCAGGTCGCTGTGGCCTACCTACAACCTCAAACAAACTTCATCGCTGATGAACATGAAAAGAAGGGATGTCTCTATACTCACGGGAGTCATCACCGGTTTCTGGCCTATCGGAGAGCCGGCAGCTAAAATGGGAATACCACACAACACAAACTGCCACAGCTGTAAACTTCCAGACAAAAAGGAAACAGCAGGGATATACTCTCCAAAACTAGGGGTCGAGAAATCTGTGCGCCTCCCAAACACTTCTAGTGTCTTCCAAGCGGAGGTACAAGCAGTAGGGGCAGCTTGTAGGTTACTTATTGCAGATTTCACTTTCAAACATAATATCGCTATTCCTTCGGATAGTCATGCAGCGATCCAGGCTCTGGACTCGGCCACCACATCTTCCTATCTAGTGGAAGAAAGCAGGAGTCTTACCACTTTGAGCGAACACTACAATGTTACCATATTCTGGGTCCCAGGACATCAGGATATTGAAGGTAATGAGAAAGCAGACGAACTGGCTAGGAAAGGTTCTGCCATGGGTATCGAATATGTCGGATCAGTGGCAACTGCACTTAGTGTGGTTAAGAATGCTGTTAATATTAAATTTCTAAATATCGCAGATTGTAGATGGAAGCGTCAAACGTCATGCATAATCAGCAGGTCGCTGTGGCCTACCTACAACCTCAAACAAACTTCATCGCGGATGAACATGAAAAGAAGGGATGTCTCTATACTCACGGGAGTCATCACCGGTTGCTGGCCTATCGGAGAGCCGGCAGCTAAAATGGGAATACCACACAACACAAACTGCCACAGCTGTAAACTTCCAGACAAAAAGGAAACAGCAGGGATATACTCTCCAAAACTAGGGGTCGAGAAATCTGTGCGCCTCCCAAACACTTCTAGTGTCTTCCAAGCGGAGGTACTAGCAGTAGGGGCAGCTTTTAGGTTACTTATTGCAGATTTCACTTTCAAACATAATATCGCTATTCTTTCGGATAGTCATGCAGCGATCCAGGCTCTGGACTCGGCCACCACATCCTCCTATCTAGTAGAAGAAAGCAGGAGTCTTACCACTTTGAGCGAACACTACAATGTTACTCTATTCTGGGTTCCAGGACATCAGGATATTGAAGGTAATGAGAAAGCAGACGAACTGGCTAGGAAAGGTTCTGCCATGGGTATCGAATATGCCGGATCAGTGGCAACTGCACTTAGTGTGGTTAAGAATGCTGTTAATATTAAATTTCTAAATATCGCAGATTGTAGATGGAAGCGTCAAACGTCATGCATAATCAGCAGGTCGCTGTGGCCTACCTACAACCTCAAACAAACTTCATCGCTGATGAACATGAAAAGAAGGAATGTCTCTATACTCACGGGAGTCATCACCGGTTTCTGGCCTATCGGAGAGCCGGCAGCTAAAATGGGAATACCACACAACACAAACTGCCACAGCTGTAAACTTCCAGACAAAAAGGAAACAGCAGGGATATACTCTCCAAAACTAGGGGTCGAGAAATCTGTGCGCCTCCCAAACACTTCTAGTGTCTTCCAAGCGGAGGTACAAGCAGTAGGGGCAGCTTGTAGGTTACTTATTGCAGATTTCACTTTCAAACATAATATCGCTATTCTTTCGGATAGTCATGCAGCGATCCAGGCTCTGGACTCGGCCACCACATCTTCCTATCTAGTGGAAGAAAGCAGGAGTCTTACCACTTTGAGCGAACACTACAATGTTACTCTATTCTGGGTCCCAGGACATCAGGATATTGAAGGTAATGAGAAAGCAGACGAACTGGCTAGGAAAGGTTCTGCCATGGGTATCGAATATGTCGGATCAGTGGCAACTGCACTTAGTGTGGTTAAGAATGCTGTTAATATTAAATTTCTAAATATCGCAGATTGTAGATGGAAGCGTCAAACGTCATGCATAATCAGCAGGTCGCTGTGGCCTACCTACAACCTCAAACAAACTTCATCGCTGATGAACATGAAAAGAAGGGATGTCTCTATACTCACGGGAGTCATCACCGGTTTCTGGCCTATCGGAGAGCCGGCAGCTAAAATGGGAATACCACACAACACAAACTGCCACAGCTGTAAACTTACAGACAAAAAGGAAACAGCAGGGATATACTCTCCAAAACTAGGGGTCGAGAAATCTGTGCGCCTCCCAAACACTTCTAGTGTCTTCCAAGCGGAGGTACTAGCAGTAGGGGCAGCTTGTAGGTTACTTATTGCAGATTTCACTTTCAAACATAATATCGCTATTCTTTCGGATAGTCATGCAGCGATCCAGGCTCTGGACTCGGCCACCACATCCTCCTATCTAGTGGAAGAAAGCAGGAGTCTTACCACTTTGAGCGAACACTACAATGTTACTCTATTCTGGGTCCCAGGACATCAGGATATTGAAGGTAATGAGAAAGCAGACGAACTGGCTAGGAAAGGTTCTGCCATGGGTATCGAATAATTCGGATCAGTGGCAACTGCACTTAGTGTGGTTAAGAATGCTGTTAATATTAAATTTCTAAATATCGCAGATTGTAGATGGAAGCGTCAAACGTCATGCATAATCAGCAGGTCGCTGTGGCCTACCTACAACCTCAAACAAACTTCATCGCTGATGAACATGAAAAGAAGGGATGTCTCTATACTCACGGGAGTCATCACCGGTTTCTGGCCTATCGGAGAGCCGGCAGCTAAAATGGGAATACCACACAACACAAACTGCCACAGCTGTAAACTTCCAGACAAAAAGGAAACAGCAGGGATATACTCTCCAAAACTAGGGGTCGAGAAATCTGTGCGCCTCCCAAACACTTCTAGTGTCTTCCAAGCGGAGGTACTAGCAGTAGGGGCAGCTTGTAGGTTACTTATTGCAGATTTCACTTTCAAACATAATATCGCTATTCTTTCGGATAGTCATGCAGCGATCCAGGCTCTGGACTCGGCCACCACATCCTCCTATCTAGTGGAAGAAAGCAGGAGTCTTACCACTTTGAGCGAACACTACAATGTTACTCTATTCTGGGTCCCAGGACATCAGGATATTGAAGGTAATGAGAAAGCAGACGAACTGGCTAGGAAAGGTTCTGCCATGGGTATCGAATATGCCGGATCAGTGGCAACTGCACTTAGTGTGGTTAAGAATGCTGTTAATATTAAATTTCTAAATATCGCAGATTGTAGATGGAAGCGTCAAACGTCATGCATAATCAGCAGGTCGCTGTGGCCTACCTACAACCTCAAACAAACTTCATCGCTGATGAACATGAAAAGAAGGGATGTCTCTATACTCACGGGAGTCATCACCGGTTTCTGGCCTATCGGAGAGCCGGCAGCTAAAATGGGAATACCATACAACACAAACTGCCACAGCTGTAAACTTCCAGACAAAAAGGAAACAGCAGGGATATACGCTCCAAAACTAGGGGTCGAGAAATCTGTGCGCCTCCCAAACACTTCTAGTGTCTTCCAAGCGGAGGTACTAGCAGTAGGGGCAGCTTGTAGGTTACTTATTGCAGATTTCACTTTCAAACATAATATCGCTATTCTTTCGGATAGTCATGCAGCGATCCAGGCTCTGGACTCGGCCACCATATCCTCCTATCTAGTGGAAGAAAGCAGGAGTCTTACCGCTTTGAGCGAACACTACAATGTTACTCTATTCTGGGTCCCAGGACATCAGGATATTGAAGGTAATGAGAAAGCAGACGAACTGGCTAGGAAAGGTCCTGCCATGGGTATCGAATATGCCGGATCAGTGGCAACTGCACTTAGTGTGGTTAAGAATGCTGTTAATATTAAATTTCTAAATATCGCAGATTGTAGATGGAAGCGTCAAACGTCATGCATAATCAGCAGGTCGCTGTGGCCTACCTACAACCTCAAACAAACTTCATCGCTGATGAACATGAAAAGAAGGGATGTCTCTATACTCACGGGAGTCATCACCGGTTTCTGGCCTATCGGAGAGCCGGCAGCTAAAATGGGAATACCACACAACACAAACTGCCACAGCTGTAAACTTCCAGACAAAAAGGAAACAGCAGGGATATACTCTCCAAAACTAGGGGTCGAGAAATCTGTGCGCCTCCCAAACACTTCTAGTGTTTTCCAAGCGGAGGTACTAGCAGTAGGGGCAGCTTGTAGGTTACTTATTGCAGATTTCACTTTCAAACATAATATCGCTATTCTTTCAGATAGTCATGCAGCGATCCAGGCTCTGGACTCGGCCACCACATCCTCCTATCTAGTGGAAGAAAGCAGGAGTCTTACCACTTTGAGCGAACACTACAATGTTACTCTATTCTGGGTCCCAGGACATCAGGATATTGAAGGTAATGAGAAAGCAGACGAACTGGCTAGGAAAGGTTCTGCCATGGGTATCGAATATGCCGGATCAGTGGCAACTGCACTTAGTGTGGTTAAGAATGCTGTTAATATTAAATTTCTAAATATCGCAGATTGTAGATGGAAGCGTCAAACGTCATGCATAATCAGCAGATCGCTGTGGCCTACCTACAACCTTAAACAAACTTCATCGCTGATGAACATGAAAAGAAGGGATGTCTCTATACTCACGGGAGTCATCACCGGTTTCTGGCCTATCGGAGAGCCGGCAGCTAAAATGGGAATACCACACAACACAAACTGCCACAGCTGTAAACTTCCAGACAAAAAGGAAACAGCAGGGATATACGCTCCAAAACTAGGGGTCGAGAAATCTGTGCGCCTCCCAAACACTTCTAGTGTCTTCCAAGCGGAGGTACTAGCAGTAGGGGCAGCTTGTAGGTTACTTATTGCAGATTTCACTTTCAAACATAATATCGCTATTCTTTCGGATAGTCATGCAGCGATCCAGGCTCTGGACTCGGCCACCACATCCTCCTATCTAGTGGAAGAAAGCAGGAGTCTTACCACTTTGAGCGAACACTACAATGTTACTCTATTCTGGGTCCCAGGACATCAGGATATTGAAGGTAATGAGAAAGCAGACGAACTGGCTAGGAAAGGTCCTGCCATGGGTATCGAATATGCCGGATCAGTGGCGACTGCACTTAGTGTGGTTAAGAATGCTGTTAATATTAAATTTCTAAATATCGCAGATTGTAGATGGAAGCGTCAAACGTCATGCATAATCAGCAGGTCGCTGTGGCCTACCTACAACCTCAAACAAACTTCATCGCTGATGAACATGAAAAGAAGGGATGTCTCTATACTCACGGGAGTCATCACCGGTTTCTGGCCTATCGGAGAGCCGGCAGCTAAAATGGGAATACCACACAACACAAACTGCCACAGCTGTAAACTTCCAGACAAAACGGAAACAGCAGGGATATACTCTCCAAAACTAGGGGTCGAAAAATCTGTGCGCCTCCCAAACACTTCTAGTGTCTTCCAAGCGGAGGTACTAGCAGTAGGGGCAGCTTGTAGGTTACTTATTGCAGATTTCACTTTCAAACATAATATCGCTATTC
This sequence comes from Suillia variegata, assembly GCA_949127995.1. Lineage (NCBI taxonomy): Eukaryota > Metazoa > Arthropoda > Insecta > Diptera > Heleomyzidae > Suillia > Suillia variegata. The sequence continues at coordinate 132,962 of OX421848.1, forward strand.
TTTCAGATAGTCATGCAGCGATCCAGGCTCTGGACTCGGCCACCACATCCTCCCATCTAGTGGAAGAAAGCAGGAGTCTTACCACTTTGAGCGAACACTACAATGTTACTCTATTCTGGGTCCCAGGACATCAGGATATTGAAGGTAATGAGAGAGCAGACGAACTGGCTAGGAAAGGTCCTGCCATGGGTATCGAATATGCCGGATCAGTGGCAACTGCACTTAGTGTGGTTAAGAATGCTGTTAATATTAAATTTCTAAATATCGCAGATTGTAGATGGAAGCGTCAAACGTCATGCATAATCAGCAGGTCGCTGTGGCCTACCTACAACCTCAAACAAACTTCATCGCTGATGAACATGAAAAGAAGGGATGTCTCTATACTCACGGGAGTCATCACCGGTTTCTGGCCTATCGGAGAGCCGGCAGCTAAAATGGGAATACCACACAACACAAACTGCCACAGCTGTAAACTTCCAGACAAAAAGGAAACAGCAGGAATATACTCTCCAAAACTAGGGGTCGAGAAATCTGTGCGCCTCCCAAACACTTCTAGTGTCTTCCAAGCGGAGGTACTAGCAGTAGGGGCAGCTTTTAGGTTACTTATTGCAGATTTCACTTTCAAACATAATATCGCTATTCTTTCGGATAGTCATGCAGCGATCCAGGCTCTGGACTCGGCCACCACATCCTCCTATCTAGTGGAAGAAAGCAGGAGTCTTACCACTTTGAGCGAACACTACAATGTTACTCTATTCTGTGTCCCAGGACATCAGGATATTGAAGGTAATGAGAAAGCAGACGAACTGGCTAGGAAAGGTTCTGCCATGGGTATCGAATATGCCGGATCAGTGGCAACTGCACTTAGTGTGGTTAAGAATGCTGTTAATATTAAATTTCTAAATATCGCAGATTGTAGATGGAAGCGTCAAACGTCATGCATAATCAGCAGGTCGCTGTGGCCTACCTACAACCTCAAACAAACTTCATCGCTGATGAACATGAAAAGAAGGGATGTCTCTATACTCACGGGAGTCATCACCGGTTTCTGGCCTATCGGAGAGCCGACAGCTAAAATGGGAATACCACACAACACAAACTGCCACAGCTGTAAACTTCCAGACAAAAAGGAAACAGCAGGGATATACTCTCCAAAACTAGGGGTCGAGAAATCTGTGCGCCTCCCAAACACTTCTAGTGTCTTCCAAGCGGAGGTACTAGCAGTAGGGGCAGCTTGTAGGTTACTTATTGCAGATTTCACTTTCAAACATAATATCGCTATTCTTTCGGATAGTCATGCAGCGATCCAGGCTCTGGACTCGGCCACCACATCCTCCTATCTAGTGGAAGAAAGCAGGAGTCTTACCACTTTGAGCGAACACTACAATGTTACTCTATTCTGGGTCCCAGGACATCAGGATATTGAAGGTAATGAGAAAGCAGACGAACTGGCTAGGAAAGGTTCTGCCATGGGTATCGAATATGCCGGATCAGTGGCAACTGCACTTAGTGTGGTTAAGAATGCTCTTAATATAAAAATTCTAAATATCGCAGATTGTAGATGGAAGCGTCAAACGTCATGCATAATCAGCAGGTCGCTGTGGCCTACCTACAACCTCAAACAAACTTCATCGCTGATGAACATGAAAAGAAGGGATGTCTCTATACTCACGGGAGTCATCACCGGTTTCTGGCCTATCGGAGAGCCGACAGCTAAAATGGGAATACCACACAACACAAACTGCCACAGCTGTAAACTTCCAGACAAAAAGGAAACAGCAGGGATATACTCTCCAAAACTAGGGGTCGAGAAATCTGTGCGCCTCCCAAACACTTCTAGTGTCTTCCAAGCGGAGGTACTAGCAGTAGGGGCAGCTTGTAGGTTACTTATTGCATATTTCACTTTCAAACATAATATCGCTATTCTTTCGGATAGTCATGCAGCGATCCAGGCTCTGGACTCGGCCACCACATCCTCCTATCTAGTGCAAGAAAGCAGGAGTCTTACCACTTTGAGCGAACACTACAATGTTACTCTATTCTGGGTCCCAGGACATCAGGATATTGAAGGTAATGAGAAAGCAGACGAACTGGCTAGGAAAGGTTCTGCCATGGGTATCGAATATGCCGGATCAGTGGCAACTGCACTTAGTGTGGTTAAGAATGCTGTTAATATTAAATTTCTAAATATCGCAGATTGTAGATGAAAGCGTCAAACGTCATGCATAATCAGCAGGTCGCTGTGGCCTACCTACAACCTCAAACAAACTTCATCGCTGATGAACATGAAAAGAAGGGATGTCTCTATACTCACGGGAGTCATCACCGGTTTCTGGCCTATCGGAGAGCCGACAGCTAAAATGGGAATACCACACAACACAAACTGCCACAGCTGTAAACTTCCAGACAAAAAGGAAACAGCAGGGATATACTCTCCAAAACTAGGGGTCGAGAAATCTGTGCGCCTCCCAAACACTTCTAGTGTCTTCCAAGCGGAGGTACTAGCAGTAGGGGCAGCTTGTAGGTTACTTATTGCAGATTTCACTTTCAAACATAATATCGCTATTCTTTCGGATAGTCATGCAGCGATCCAGGCTCTGGACTCGGCCACCACATCCTCCTATCTAGTGGAAGAAAGCAGGAGTCTTACCACTTTGAGCGAACACTACAATGTTACTCTATTCTGGGTCCCAGGACATCAGGATATTGAAGGTAATGAGAAAGCAGACGAACTGGCTAGGAAAGGTTCTGCCATGGGTATAGAATATGCCGGATCAGTGGCAACTGCACTTAGTGTGGTTAAGAATGCTGTTAATATTAAATTTCTAAATATTGCAGATTGTAGATGGAAGAGTCAAACGTCATGCATAATCAGCAGGTCGCTGTGGCCTACCTACAACCTCAAACAAACTTCATCGCTGATGAACATGAAAAGAAGGGATGTCTCTATACTCACGGGAGACATCACCGGTTTCTGGCCTATCGGAGAGCCGACAGCTAAAATGGGAATACCACACAACACAAACTGCCACAGCTGTAAACTTCCAGACAAAAAGGAAACAGCAGGGATATACTCTCCAAAACTAGGGGTCGAGAAATCTGTGCGCCTCCCAAACACTTCTAGTGTCTTCCAAGCGGAGGTACTAGCACTAGGGGCAGCTTGTAGGTTACTTATTGCAGATTTCACTTTCAAACATAATATCGCTATTCTTTCGGATAGTCATGCAGCGATCCAGGCTCTGGACTCGGCCACCACATCCTCCTATCTAGTGGAAGAAAGCAGGAGTCTTACCACTTTGAGCGAACACTACAATGTTACTCTATTCTGGGTCCCAGGACATCAGGATATTGAAGGTAATGAGAAAGCAGACGAACTGGCTAGGAAAGGTTCTGCCATGGGTATCGAATATGCTGGATCAGTGGCAACTGCACTTAGTGTGGTTAAGAAAGCTGTTAATATTAAATTTCTAAATATCGCAGATTGTAGATGGAAGCGTCAAACGTCATGCATAATCAGCAGGTCGCTGTGGCCTACCTACAACCTCAAACAAACTTCATCGCTGATGAACATGAAAAGAAGGGATGTCTCTATACTCACGGGAGTCATCACCGGTTTCTGGCCTATCGGAGAGCCGACAGCTAAAATGGGAATACCACACAACACAAACTGCCACAGCTGTAAACTTCCAGACAAAAAGGAAACAGCAGGGATATACTCTCCAAAACTAGGGGTCGAGAAATCTGTGCGCCTCCCAAACACTTCTAGTGTCTTCCAAGCGGAGGTACTAGCAGTAGGGGCAGCTTGTAGGTTACTTATTGCAGATTTCACTTTCAAACATAATATCGCTATTCTTTCGGATAGTCATGCAGCGATCCAGGCTCTGGACTCGGCCACCACATCCTCCTATCTAGTGGAAGAAAGCAGGAGTCTTACCACTTTGAGCGAACACTACAATGTTACTCTATTCTGGGTCCCAGGACATCAGGATATTGAAGGTAATGAGAAAGCAGACGAACTGGCTAGGAAAGGTTCTGCCATGGGTATCGAATATGCCGGATCAGTGGCAACTGCACTTAGTGTGGTTAAGAATGCTGTTAATATTAAATTTCTAAATATCGCAGATTGTAGATGGAAGCGTCAAACGTCATGCATAATCAGCACGTCGCTGTGGCCTACCTACAACCTCAAACAAACTTCATCGCTGATGAACATGAAAAGAAGGGATGTCTCTATACTCACGGGAGTCATCACCGGTTTCTGGCCTATCGGAGAGCCGACAGCTAAAATGGGAATACCACACAACACAAACTGCCACAGCTGTAAACTTCCAGACAAAAAGGAAACAGCAGGGATATACTCTCCAAAACTAGGGGTCGAGAAATCTGTGCGCCTCCCAAACACTTCTAGTGTCTTCCAAGCGGAGGTACTAGCAGTAGGGGCAGCTTGTAGGTTACTTATTGCAGATTTCACTTTCAAACATAATATCGCTATTCTTTCGGATAGTCATGCAGCGATCCAGGCTCTGGACTCGGCCACCACATCCTCCTATCTAGTGGAAGAAAGCAGGAGTCTTACCACTTTGAGCGAACACTACAATGTTACTCTATTCTGGGTCCCAGGACATCAGGATATTGAAGATAATGAGAAAGCAGACGAACTGGCTAGGAAAGGTTCTGCCATGGGTATCGAATATGCCGGATCAGTGGCAACTGCACTTAGTGTGGTTAAGAATGCTGTTAATATTAAATTTCTAAATATCGCAGATTGTAGATGGAAGCGTCAAACGTCATGCATAATCAGCAGGTCGCTGTGGCCTACCTACAACCTCAAACAAACTTCATCGCTGATGAACATGAAAAGAAGGGATGTCTCTATACTCACGGGAGTCATCACCGGTTTCTGGCCTATCGGAGAGCCGGCAGCTAAAATGGGAATACCACACAACACAAACTGCCACAGCTGTAAACTTCCAGACAAAAAGGAAACAGCAGGGATATACGCTCCAAAACTAGGGGTCGAGAAATCTGTGCGCCTCCCAAACACTTCTAGTGTCTTCCAAGCGGAGGTACTAGCAGTAGGGGCAGCTTGTAGGTTACTTATTGCAGATTTCACTTTCAAACATAATATCGCTATTCTTTCGGATAGTCATGCAGCGATCCAGGCTCTTGACTCGGCCACCACATCCTCCTATCTAGTGGAAGAAAGCAGGGGTCTTACCACTTTGAGCGAACACTACAATGTTACTCTATTCTGGGTCCCAGGACATCAGGATATTGAAGGTAATGAGAAAGCAGACGAACTGGCTAGGAAAGGTTCTGCCATGGGTATCGAATATGCCGGATCAGTGGCAACTGCACTTAGTGTGGTTAAGAATGCTGTTAATATTAAATTTCTAAATATCGCAGATTGTAGATGAAAGCGTCAAACGTCATGCATAATCAGCAGGTCGCTGTGGCCTACCTACAACCTCAAACAAACTTCATCGCTGATGAACATGAAAAGAAGGGATGTCTCTATACTCACGGGAGTCATCACCGGTTTCTGGCCTATCGGAGAGCCGACAGCTAAAATGGGAATACCACACAACACAAACTGCCACAGCTGTAAACTTCCAGACAAAAAGGAAACAGCAGGGATATACTCTCCAAAACTAGGGGTCGAGAAATCTGTGCGCCTCCCAAACACTTCTAGTGTCTTCCAAGCGGAGGTACTAGCAGTAGGGGCAGCTTGTAGGTTACTTATTGCAGATTTCACTTTCAAACATATTATCGCTATTCTTTCGGATAGTCATGCAGCGATCCAGGCTCTGGACTCGGCCACCACATCCTCCTATCTAGTGGAAGAAAGCAGGAGTCTTACCACTTTGAGCGAACACTACAATGTTACTCTATTCTGGGTCCCAGGACATCAGGATATTGAAGGTAATGAGAAAGCAGACGAACTGGCTAGGAAAGGTTCTGCCATGGGTATAGAATATGCCGGATCAGTGGCAACTGCACTTAGTGTGGTTAAGAATGCTGTTAATATTAAATTTCTAAATATTGCAGATTGTAGATGGAAGAGTCAAACGTCATGCATAATCAGCAGGTCGCTGTGGCCTACCTACAACCTCAAACAAACTTCATCGCTGATGAACATGAAAAGAAGGGATGTCTCTATACTCACGGGAGACATCACCGGTTTCTGGCCTATCGGAGAGCCGACAGCTAAAATGGGAATACCACACAACACAAACTGCCACAGCTGTAAACTTCCAGACAAAAAGGAAACAGCAGGGATATACTCTCCAAAACTAGGGGTCGAGAAATCTGTGCGCCTCCCAAACACTTCTAGTGTCTTCCAAGCGGAGGTACTAGCACTAGGGGCAGCTTGTAGGTTACTTATTGCAGATTTCACTTTCAAACATAATATCGCTATTCTTTCGGATAGTCATGCAGCGATCCAGGCTCTGGACTCGGCCACCACATCCTCCTATCTAGTGGAAGAAAGCAGGAGTCTTACCACTTTGAGCGAACACTACAATGTTACTCTATTCTGGGTCCCAGGACATCAGGATATTGAAGGTAATGAGAAAGCAGACGAACTGGCTAGGAAAGGTTCTGCCATGGGTATCGAATATGCTGGATCAGTGGCAACTGCACTTAGTGTGGTTAAGAAAGCTGTTAATATTAAATTTCTAAATATCGCAGATTGTAGATGGAAGCGTCAAACGTCATGCATAATCAGCAGGTCGCTGTGGCCTACCTACAACCTCAAACAAACTTCATCGCTGATGAACATGAAAAGAAGGGATGTCTCTATACTCACGGGAGTCATCACCGGTTTCTGGCCTATCGGAGAGCCGACAGCTAAAATGGGAATACCACACAACACAAACTGCCACAGCTGTAAACTTCCAGACAAAAAGGAAACAGCAGGGATATACTCTCCAAAACTAGGAGTCGAGAAATCTGTGCGCCTCCCAAACACTTCTAGTGTCTTCCAAGCGGAGGTACTAGCAGTAGGGGCAGCTTGTAGGTTACTTATTGCAGATTTCACTTTCAAACATAATATCGCTATTCTTTCGGATAGTCATGCAGCGATCCAGGCTCTGGACTCGGCCACCACATCCTCCTATCTAGTGGAAGAAAGCAGGAGTCTTACCACTTTGAGCGAACACTACAATGTTACTCTATTCTGGGTCCCAGGACATCAGGATATTGAAGGTAATGAGAAAGCAGACGAACTGGCTAGGAAAGGTTCTGCCATGGGTATCGAATATGCCGGATCAGTGGCAACTGCACTTAGTGTGGTTAAGAATGCTGTTAATATTAAATTTCTAAATATCGCAGATTGTAGATGGAAGCGTCAAACGTCATGCATAATCAGCAGGTCGCTGTGGCCTACCTACAACCTCAAACAAACTTCATCGCTGATGAACATGAAAAGAAGGGATGTCTCTATACTCACGGGAGTCATCACCGGTTTCTGGCCTATCGGAGAGCCGACAGCTAAAATGGGAATACCACACAACACAAACTGCCACAGCTGTAAACTTCCAGACAAAAAGGAAACAGCAGGGATATACTCTCCAAAACTAGGGGTCGAGAAATCTGTGCGCCTCCCAAACACTTCTAGTGTCTTCCAAGCGGAGGTACTAGCAGTAGGGGCAGCTTGTAGGTTACTTATTGCAGATTTCACTTTCAAACATAATATCGCTATTCTTTCGGATAGTCATGCAGCGATCCAGGCTCTGGACTCGGCCACCACATCCTCCTATCTAGTGGAAGAAAGCAGGAGTCTTACCACTTTGAGCGAACACTACAATGTTACTCTATTCTGGGTCCCAGGACATCAGGATATTGAAGATAATGAGAAAGCAGACGAACTGGCTAGGAAAGGTTCTGCCATGGGTATCGAATATGCCGGATCAGTGGCAACTGCACTTAGTGTGGTTAAGAATGCTGTTAATATTAAATTTCTAAATATCGCAGATTGTAGATGGAAGCGTCAAACGTCATGCATAATCAGCAGGTCGCTGTGGCCTACCTACAACCTCAAACAAACTTCATCGCTGATGAACATGAAAAGAAGGGATGTCTCTATACTCACGGGAGTCATCACCGGTTTCTGGCCTATCGGAGAGCCGGCAGCTAAAATGGGAATACCACACAACACAAACTGCCACAGCTGTAAACTTCCAGACAAAAAGGAAACAGCAGGGATATACGCTCCAAAACTAGGGGTCGAGAAATCTGTGCGCCTCCCAAACACTTCTAGTGTCTTCCAAGCGGAGGTACTAGCAGTAGGGGCAGCTTGTAGGTTACTTATTGCAGATTTCACTTTCAAACATAATATCGCTATTCTTTCGGATAGTCATGCAGCGATCCAGGCTCTTGACTCGGCCACCACATCCTCCTATCTAGTGGAAGAAAGCAGGGGTCTTACCACTTTGAGCGAACACTACAATGTTACTCTATTCTGGGTCCCAGGACATCAGGATATTGAAGGTAATGAGAAAGCAGACGAACTGGCTAGGAAAGGTTCTGCCATGGGTATCGAATATGCCGGATCAGTGGCAACTGCACTTAGTGTGGTTAAGAATGCTGTTAATATTAAATTTCTAAATATCGCAGATTGTAGATGGAAGCGTCAAACGTCATGCATAATCAGCAGGTCGCTGTGGCCTACCTACAACCTCAAACAAACTTCATCGCTGATGAACATGAAAAGAAGGGATGTCTCTATACTCACGGGAGTCATCACCGGTTTCTGGCCTATCGGAGAGCCGGCAGCTAAAATGGGAATACCACACAACACAAACTGCCACAGCTGTAAACTTCCAGACAAAAAGGAAACAGCAGGGATATACTCTCCAAAACTAGGGGTCGAGAAATCTGTGCGCCTCCCAAACACTTCTAGTGTCTTCCAAGCGGAGGTACTAGCAGTAGAGGCAGCTTTTAGGTTACTTATTGCAGATTTCACTTTCAAACATAATATCGCTATTCTTTCGGATAGTCATGCAGCGATCCAGGCTCTGGACTCGGCCACCACATCCTCCTATCTAGTGGAAGAAAGCAGGAGTCTTACCACTTTGAGCGAACACTACAATGTTACTCTATTCTGTGTCCCAGGACATCAGGATATTGAAGGTAATGAGAAAGCAGACGAACTGGCTAGGAAAGGTTCTGCCATGGGTATCGAATATGCCGGATCAGTGGCAACTGCACTTAGTGTGGTTAAGAATGCTGTTAATATTAAATTTCTAAATATCGCAGATTGTAGATGGAAGCGTCAAACGTCATGCATAATCTGCAGGTCGCTGTGGCCTACCTACAAACTCAAACAAACTTCATCGCTGATGAACATGAAAAGAAGGGATGTCTCTATACTCACGGGAGTCATCACCGGTTTCTGGCCTATCGGAGAGCCGGCAGCTAAAATGGGAATACCACACAACACAAACTGCCACAGCTGTAAACTTCCAGACAAAAAGGAAACAGCAGGGATATACTCTCCAAAACTAGGGGTCGAGAAATCTGTGCGCCTCCCAAACACTTCTAGTGTCTTCCAAGCGGAGGTACTAGCAGTAGGGGCAGCTTGTAGGTTACTTATTGCAGATTTCACTTTCAAACATAATATCGCTATTCTTTCGGATAGTCATGCAGCGATCCAGGCTCTGGACTCGGCCACCACATCCTCCTATCTAGTGGAGGAAAGCAGGAGTCTTACCACTTTGAGCGAACACTACAATGTTACTCTATTCTGGGTCCCAGGACATCAGGATATTGAAGGTAATGAGAAAGCAGACGAACTGGCTAGGAAAGGTTCTGCCATGGGTATCGAATATGCCGGATCAGTGGCAACTGCACTTAGTGTGGTTAAGAATGCTGTTAATATTAAATTTCTAAATATCGCAGATTGTAGATGGAAGCGTCAAACGTCATGCATAATCAGCAGGTCGCTGTGGCCTACCTACAACCTCAAACAAACTTCATCGCTGATGAACATGAAAAGAAGGGATGTCTCTATACTCACGGGATTCATCACCGGTTTCTGGCCTATCAGAGAGCCGGCAGCTAAAATGGGAATACCACACAACACAAACTGTCACAGCTGTAAACTTCCAGACAAAAAGGAAACAGCAGGGATATACTCTCCAAAACTAGGGGTCGAGAAATCTGTGCGCCTCCCAAACACTTCTAGTGTCTTCCAAGCGGAGGTACTAGCAGTAGGGGCAGCTTGTAGGTTACTTATTGCAGATTTCACTTTCAAACATAATATCGCTATTCTTTCGGATAGTCATGCAGCGATCCAGGCTCTGGACTCGGCCACCACATCCTCCTATCTAGTGGAAGAAATCAGGAGTCTTACCACTTTGAGCGAACACTACAATGTTACTCTATTCTGGGTCCCAGGACATCAGGATATTGAAGGTAATGAGAAAGCAGACGAACTGGCTAGGAAAGGTTCTGCCATGGGTATCGAATATGCCGGATCAGTGGCAACTGCACTTAGTGTGGTTAAGAATGCTGTTAATATTAAATTTCTAAATATCGCAGATTGTAGATGGAAGCGTCAAACGTCATGCATAATCAGCAGGTCGCTGTGGCCTACCTACAACCTCAAACAAACTTCATCGCTGATGAACATGAAAAGAAGGGATGTCTCTATACTCACGGGAGTCATCACCGGTTTCTGGCCTATCGGAAAGCCGGCAGCTAAAATGGGAATACCACACAACACAAACTGCCACAGCTGTAACTTCCAGACAAAAAGGAAACAGCAGGGATATACTCTCCAAAACTAGGGGTCGAGAAATCTGTGCGCCTCCCAAACACTTCTAGTGTCTTCCAAGCGGAGGTACTAGCAGTAGGGGCAGCTTGTAAGTTACTTATTGCAGATTTCACTTTCAAACATAATATCGCTATTCTTTCGGATAGTCATGCAGCGATCCAGGCTCTGGACTCGGCCACCACATCCTCCTATCTAGTGGAAGAAAGCAGGAGTCTTACCACTTTGAGCGAACACTACAATGTTACTCTATTCTGGGTCCCAGGACATCAGGATATTGAAGGTAATGAGAAAGCAGACGAACTGGCTAGGAAAGGTTCTGCCATGGGTATCGAATATGCCGGATCAGTGGCAACTGCACTTAGTGTGGTTAAGAATGCTGTTAATATTAAATTTCTAAATATCGCAGATTGTAGATGGAAGCGTCAAACGTCATGCATAATCAGCAGGTCGCTGTAGCCTACCTACAACCTCAAACAAACTTCATCGCTGATGAACATGAAAAGAAGGGATGTCTCTATACTCACGGGAGTCATCACCGGTTTCTGGCCTATCGGAGAGCCGGCAGCTAAAATGGGAATACCACACAACACAAACTGCCACAGCTGTAAATATCCAGACAAAAAGGAAACAGCAGGGATATACTCTCCAAAACTAGGGGTCGAGAAATCTGTGCGCCTCCCAAACACTTCTAGTGTCTTCCAAGCGGAGGTACTAGCAGTAGGGGCAGCTTGTAGGTTACTTATTGCAGAGTTCACTTTCAAACATAATATCGCTATTCTTTCGGATAGTCATGCAGCGATCCAGGCTCTGGACTCTCGGCCACCACATCCTCCTATCTAGTGGAAGAAAGCAGGAGTCTTACCACTTTGAGCGAACACTACAATGTTACTCTATTCTGGGTCCCAGGACATCAGGATATTGAAGGTAATGAGAAAGCAGACGAACTGGCTAGGAAAGGTACTGCCATGGGTATCGAATATGCCGGATCAGTGGCAACTGCACTTAGTGTGGTTAAGAATGCTGTTAATATTAAATTTCTAAATATCGCAGATTGTAGATGGAAGCGTCAAACGTCATGCATAATCAGCACGTCGCTGTGGCCTACCTACAACCTCAAACAAACTTCATCGCTGATGAACATGAAAAGAAGGGATGTCTCTATACTCACGGGAGTCATCACCGGTTTCTGGCCTATCGGAGAGCCGGCAGCTAAAATGGGAATACCACACAACACAAACTGCCACAGCTGTAAACTTCCAGACAAAAAGGAAACAGCAGGGATATACTCTCCAAAACTAGGGGTCGAGAAATCTGTGCGCCTCCCAAACACTTCTAGTGTCTTCCAAGCGGAGGTACTAGCAGTAGGGGCAGCTTGTAGGTTACTTATTGCAGATTTCACTTTCAAACATAATATCGCTATTCTTTCGGATAGTCATGCAGCGATCCAGGCTCTGGACTCGGCCACCACATCCTCCTATCTAGTGGAAGAAAGCAGGAGTCTTACCACTTTGAGCGAACACTACAATGTTACTCTATTCTGGGTCCCAGGACATCAGGATATTGAAGATAATGAGAAAGCAGACGAACTGGTTAGGAAAGGTCCTGCCATGGGTATCGAATATGCCGGATCAGTGGCAACTGCACTTAGTGTGGTTAAGAATGCTGTTAATATTAAATTTCTAAATATCGCAGATTGTAGATGGAAGCGTCAAACGTCATGCATAATCAGCAGGTCGCTGTGGCCTACCTACAACCTCAAACAAACTTCATCGCTGATGAACATGAAAAGAAGGGATGTCTCTATACTCACGGGAGTCATCACCGGTTTCTGGCCTATCGGAGAGCCGGCAGCTAAAATGGGAATACCACACAACACAAACTGCCACAGCTGTAAACTTCCAGACAAAAAGGAAACAGCAGGGATATACTCTCCAAAACTAGGGGTCGAGAAATCTGTGCGCCTCCCAAACACTTCTAGTGTCTTCCAAGCGGAGGTACTAGCAGTAGGGGCAGCTTGTAGGTTACTTATTGCAGATTTCACTTTCAAACATAATATCGCTATTCTTTCAGATAGTCATGCAGCGATCCAGGCTCTGGACTCGGCCACCACATCCTCCTATCTAGTGGAAGAAAGCAGGAGTCTTACCACTTTGAGCGAACACTACAATGTTACTCTATTCTGGGTCCCAGGACATCAGGATATTGAAGGTAATGAGAAAGCAGACGAACTGGCTAGGAAAGGTTCTGCCATGGGTATCGAATATGCCGGATCAGTGGCAACTGCACTTAGTGTGGTTAAGAATGCTGTTAATATTAAATTTCTAAATATCGCAGATTGTAGATGGAAGCGTCAAACGTCATGCATAATCAGCAGGTCGCTGTAGCCTACCTACAACCTCAAACAAACTTCATCGCTGATGAACATGAAAAGAAGGGATGTCTCTATACTCACGGGAGTCATCACCGGTTTCTGGCCTATCGGAGAGCCGGCAGCTAAAATGGGAATACCACACAACACAAACTGCCACAGCTGTAAACTTCCAGACAAAAAGGAAACAGCAGGGATATACTCTCCAAAACTAGGAGTCGAGAAATCTGTGCGCCTCCCAAACACTTCTAGTGTCTTCCAAGCGGTGGTACTAGCAGTAGGGGCAGCTTGTAGGTTACTTATTGCAGATTTCACTTTCAAACATAATATCGCTATTCTTTCGGATAGTCATGCAGCGATCCAGGCTCTGGACTCGGCCACCACATCCTCCTATCTAGTGGAAGAAAGCAGGAGTCTTACCACTTTGAGCGAACACTACAATGTTACTCTATTCTGGGTCCCAGGACATCAGGATATTGAAGGTAATGAGAAAGCAGACGAACTGGCTAGGAAAGGTCCTGCCATGGGTATCGAATATGCCGGATCAGTGGCAACTGCACTTAGTGTGGTTAAGAATGCTGTTAATATTAAATTTCTAAATATCGCAGATTGTAGATGGAAGCGTCAAACGTCATGCATAATCAGCAGGTCGCTGTGGCCTACCTACAACCTCAAACAAACTTCATCGCTGATGAACATGAAAAGAAGGGATGTCTCTATACTCACGGGAGTCATCACCGGTTTCTGGCCTATCGGAGAGCCGACAGCTAAAATGGGAATACCACACAACACAAACTGCCACAGCTGTAAACTTCCAGACAAAAAGGAAACAGCAGGGATATACTCTCCAAAACTAGGGGTCGAGAAATCTGTGCGCCTCCCAAACACTTCTAGTGTCTTCCAAGCGGAGGTACTAGCAGTAGGGGCAGCTTTTAGGTTACTTATTGCAGATTTCACTTTCAAACATAATATCGCTATTCTTTCGGATAGTCATGCAGCGATCCAGGCTCTGGACTCGGCCACCACATCCTCCTATCTAGTGGAAGAAAGCCGGAGTCTTACCACTTTGCGCGAACACTACAATGTTACTCTATTCTGGGTCCCAGGACATCAGGATATTGAAGGTAATGAGAAAGCAGACGAACTGGCTAGGAAAGGTTTTGCCATGGGTATCGAACAAACTTCATCGCTGATGAACATGAAATGAAGGGATGTCTCTATACTCACGGGAGATTTCTCGACCCCTAGTGTTGGAGAGTATATCCCTGCTGTTTCCTTTTTGTCTGGAAGTTTACAGCTGTGGCAGTTTGTGTTGTGTGGTATTCCCATTTTAGCTGCCGGCTCTCCGATAGGCCAGAAACCGGTGATGACTCCCATGAATATAGAGACATCCCCTCTTTTCATGTTCATCAGCGATGAAGTTTGTTTGAGGTTGTAGGTAGGCCACAGCGACCTGCTGATTATGCATGACATTTGACGCTTCCATCTACAATCTGCGATATTTAGAAATTTAATATTAACAGCATTCTTAACCACACTAAGTGCAGTTGCCACTGATCCGTCATATTCGATACCCATGGCAGAACCTTTCCTAGCCAGTTCGTCTGCTTTCTCATTACCTTCAATATCCTGATGTCCTGGGACCCAGAATAGAGTAACATTGTAGTGTTCGCTCAAAGTGGTAAGACTCCTGCTTTCTTCCACTAGATAGGAGGATGTGGTGGCCGAGTCCAGAGCCTGGATCGCTGCATGACTATCCGAAAGAATAGCGATATTATGTTTGAAAGTGAAATCTGCAATAAGTAACCTACAAGCTGCCCCTACTGCTAGTACCTCCGCTTGGAAGACACTAGAAGTGTTTGGGAGGCGCACAGATTTCTCGACCCCTAGTTTTGGAGAGTATATCCCAGCTGTTTCCTTTTTGTCTGGAAGTTTACAGCTGTGGCAGTTTGTGTTGTGTGGTATTCCCATTTTAGCTGTCGGCTCTCCGATAGGCCAGAAACCGGTGATGACTCCCGTGAGTATAGAGACATCCCTTCTTTTCATGTTCATCAGCGATGAAGTTTGTTTGAGGTTGTAGGTAGGCCACAGCGACCTGCTGATTATGCATGACGTTTGACGCTTCCATCTACAATCTGCGATATTTAGAAATTTAATATTAACAGCATTCTTAACCACACTAAGTACAGTTGCCACTGATCCGGCATATTCGATACCCATGGCAGAACCTTTCCTAGCCAGTTCGTCTGCTTTCTCATTACCTTCAATATCCTGATGTCCTGGGACCCAGAATAGAGTAACATTGTAGTGTTCGCTCAAAGTGGTAAGACTCCTGCTTTCTTTCACTAGATAGGAGGATGTGGTGACCGAGTCCAGAGCCTGGATCGCTGCATGACTATCCGAAAGAATAGCGATATTATGTTTGAAAGTGAAATCTGCAATAAGTAACCTACAAGCTGCCCCTACTGCTAGTACCTCCGCTTGGAAGACACTAGAAGTGTTTGGGAGGCGCACAGATTTCTCGACCCCTAGTTTTGGAGAGTATATCCCTGCTGTTTCCTTTTTGTCTGGAAGTTTACAGCTGTGGCAGTTTGTGTTGTGTGGCCAGGAACCGGTGATGACTCCCGTGAGTATAGAGACATCCCTTCTTTTCTTGCAATAAGTAACCTACAAGCTGCCCCTACTGCTAGTACCTCCGCTTGGAAGACACTAGAAGTGTTTGGGAGGCGCACAGATTTCTCGACCCCTAGTTTTAGAGAGTATATCCCTGCTGTTTCCTTTTTGTCTGGAAGTTTACAGCTGTGGCAGTTTGTGTTGTGTGGTATTCCCATTTTAGCTGCCGGCTCTCCGATAGGCCAGAAACCGGTGATGACTCCCGTGAGTATAGAGACATCCCTTCTTTTCATGTTCATCAGCGATGAAGTTTGTTTGAGGTTGTAGGTAGGCCACAGCGACCTGCTGATTATGCATGACGTTTGACGCTTCCATCTACAATCTGCGATATTTAGAAATGTAATATTAACAGCATTCTTAACCACACTAAGTGCAGTTGCCACTGATCCGGCATATTCGATACCCATGGCAGAACCTTTCCTATCCAGTTCGTCTGCTTTCTCATTACCTTCAATATCCTGATGTCCTGGGACCCAGAATAGAGTAACATTGTAGTGTTCGCTCAAAGTGGTAAGACTCCTGCTTTCTTCCACTAGATAGGAGGATGTGGTGGCCGAGTCCAGAGACTGGATCGCTGCATGACTATCCGAAAGAATAGCGATATTATGTTTGAAAGTGAAATCTGCAATAAGTAACCTACAAGCTGCCCCTAGAAGTGTTTGGGAGGCGCACAGATTTCTCGACCCCTAGTTTTGGAGAGTATATCCCTGCTGTTTCCTTTTTGTCTGGAAGTTTACAGCTGTGGAAGTTTGTGTTGTGTGGTATTCCCATTTTAGCTGCCGGCTCTCCGATAGGCCAGAAACCGGTGATGACTCCCGTGAGTATAGAGACATCCCTTCTTTTCATGTTCATCAGCGATGAAGTTTGTTTGAGGTTGTAGGTAGGCCACAGCGACCTGCTGATTATGCATGACGTTTGACGCTTCCATCTACAATCTGCGATATTTAGAAATTTAATATTAACAGCATTCTTAACCACACTAAGTGCAGTTGTCACTGATCCGGCATATTCGATACCCATGGCAGAACCTTTCCTAGCCAGTTCGTCTGCTTTCTCATTACCTTCAATATCCTGATGTCCTGGGACCCAGAATAGAGTAACATTGTAGTGTTCGCTCAAAGTGGTAAGACTCCTGCTTTCTTCCACTAGATAGGAGGATGTGGTGGCCGAGTCCAGAGCCTGGATCGCTGCATGACTATCCGAAATAATAGCGATATTATGTTTGAAAGTGAAATCTGCAATAATTAACCTACAAGCTGCCCCTACTGCTAGTACCTCCGCTTGGAAGACACTAGAAGTGTTTGGGAGGCGCATAGATTTCTCGACCCCTAGTTTTGGAGAGTATATCCCTGCTGTTTCCTTTTTGTCTGGAAGTTTACAGCTGTGGCAGTTTGTGTTGTGTGGTATTCCCATTTTAGCTGCCGACTCTCCGATAGGCCAGAAACCGGTGATGACTCCCGTGAGTATAGAGACATCCCTTCTTTTCATGTTCATCAGCGATGAAGTTTGTTTGAGGTTGTAGGTAGGCCACAGCGACCTGCTGATTATGCATGACGTTTGACGCTTCCATCTACAATCTGCGATATTTAGAAATTTAATATTAACAGCATTCTTAACCACACTAAGTGCAGTTGCCACTGATCCGTCATATTCGATACCCATGGCAGAACCTTTCCTAGCCAGTTCGTCTGCTTTCTCATTACCTTCAATATCCTGATGTCCTGGGACCCAGAATAGAGTAACATTGTAGTGTTCGCTCAAAGTGGTAAGACTCCTGCTTTCTTCCACTAGATAGGAGGATGTGGTGACCGAGTCCAGAGCCTGGATCGCTGCATGACTATCCGAAAGAATAGCGATATTATGTTTGAAAGTGAAATCTGCAATAAGTAACCTACAAGCTGCCCCTACTGCTAGTACCTCCGCTTGGAAGACACTAGAAGTGTTTGGGAGGCGCACAGATTTCTCGACCCCTAGTTTTGGAGAGTATATCCCTGCTGTTTCCTTTTTGTCTGGAAGTTTACAGCTGTGGCAGTTTGTGTTGTGTGGCCAGAAACCGGTGATGACTCCCGTGAGTATAGAGACATCCCTTCTTTTCATGTTCATCAGCGATGAAGTTTGTTTGAGGTTGTAGGTAGGCCACAGCGACCTGCTGATTATGCATGACGTTTGACGCTTCCATCTACAATCTGCGATATTTAGAAATTTAATATTAACAGCATTCTTAACCACACTAAGTGCAGTTGTCACTGATCCGGCATATTCGATACCCATGGCAGAACCTTTCCTAGCCAGTTCGTCTGCTTTCTCATTACCTTCAATATCCTGATGTCCTGGGACCCAGAATAGAGTAACATTGTAGTGTTCGCTCAAAGTGGTAAGACTCCTGCTTTCTTCCACTAGATAGGAGGATGTGGTGGCCGAGTCCAGAGCCTGGATCGCTGCATGACTATCCGAAAGAATAGCGAAATTATGTTTGAAAGTGAAATCTGCAATAAGTAACCTACAAGCTGCCCCTACTGCTAGTACCTCCGCTTGGAAGACACTAGAAGTGTTTGGGAGGCGCACAGATTTCTCGACCCCTAGTTTTGGAGAGTATATCCCTGCTGTTTCCTTTTTGTCTGGAAGTTTACAGCTGTGGCAGTTTGTGTTGTGTGGTATTCCCATTTTAGCTGCCGGCTCTCCGATAGGCCAGAAACCGGTGATGACTCCCGTGAGTATAGAGACATCCCTTCTTTTCATGTTCATCAGCGATGAAGTTTGTTTGAGGTTGTAGGTAGGCCACAGCGACCTGCTGATTATGCATGACGTTTGACGCTTCCATCTACAATCTGCGATATTTAGAAATTTAATATTAACAGCATTCTTAACCACACTAAGTGCAGTTGCCACTGATCCGGCATATTCGATACCCATGGCAGAACCTTTCCTAGCCAGTTCGTCTGCTTTCTCATTACCTTCAATATCCTGATGTCCTGGGACCCAGAATAGAGTAACATTGTAGTGTTCGCTCAAAGTGGTAAGACTCCTGCTTTCTTCCACTAGATAGGAGGATGTGGTGGCCGAGTCCAGAGCCTGGATCGCTGCATGACTATCCGAAAGAATAGCGATATTATGTTTGAAAGTGAAATCTGCAATAAGTAACCTACAAGCTGCCCCTACTGCTAGTACCTCCGCTTGGAAGACACTAGAAGTGTTTGGGAGGCGCACAGATTTCTCGACCCCTAATTTAGGAGAGTATATCCCTGCTGTTTCCTTTTTGTCTGGAAGTTTACAGCTGTGGCAGTTTGTGTTGTGTGGCCAGAAACCGGTGATGAGTCCCGTGAGTATAGAGACATCCCTTCTTTTCTTGCAATAAGTAACCTACAAGCTGCCCCTACTGCTAGTACCTCCGCTTGGAAGACACTAGAAGTGTCTGGGAGGCGCACAGATTTCTCGACCCCTAGTTTTGGAGAGTATATCCCTGCTGTTTCCTTTTTGTCTGGAAGTTTACAGCTGTGGCAGTTTGTGTTGTGTGGTATTCCCATTTTAGCTGCCGGCTCTCCGATAGGCCAGAAACCGGTGATGACTCCCGTGAGTATAGAGACATCCCTTCTTTTCATGTTCATCAGCGATGAAGTTTGTTTGAGGTTGTAGGTAGGCCACAGCGACCTGCTGATTATGCATGACGTTTGACGCTTCCATCTACAATCTGCGATATTTAGAAATTTAATATTAACAGCATTCTTAACCACACTAAGTGCAGTTGCCACTGAACCGGCATATTCGATACCCATGGCAGAACCTTTCCTAGCCAGTTCGTCTGCTTTCTCATTACCTTCAATATCCTGATGTCCTGGGACCCAGAATAGAGTAACATTGTAGTGTTCGCTCAAAGTGGTAAGACTCCTGTTTTCTTCCACTAGATAGGAGGATGTAGTGGCCGAGTCCAGAGCCTGGATCGCAACATGACTATCCGAAAGAATAGCGAAAATATGTTTGAAAGTGAAATCTGCAATAAGTAACCTACAAGCTGCCCCTACTGCTAGTACCTCCGCTTGGAAGACACTAGAAGTGTTTGGGAGGCGCACAGATTTCTCGACCCCTAGTTTTGGAGAGTATATCCCTGCTGTTTCCTTTTTGTCTGGAAGTTTACAGCTGTGGCAGTTTGTGTTGTGTGGTATTCCCATTTTAGCTGCCGGCTCTCCGATAGGCCAGAAACCGGTGATGACTCCCGTGAGTATAGAGACATCCCTTCTTTTCATGTTCATCAGCGATGAAGTTTGTTTGAGGTTGTAGGTAGGCCACAGCGACCTGCTGATTATGCATGACGTTTGACGCTTCCATCTACAATCTGCGATATTTAGAAATTTAATATTAACAGCATTCTTAACCACACTAAGTGCAGTTGCCACTGATCCGGCATATTCGATACCCATGGCAGAACCTTTCCTAGCCAGTTCGTCTGCTTTCTCATTACCTTCAATATCCTGATGTCCTGGGACCCAGAATAGAGTAACATTGTAGTGTTCGCTCAAAGTGGTAAGACTCCTGCTTTCTTCCACTAGATAGGAGGATGTGGTGGCCGAGAGTCCAGAGCCTGGATCACTGCATGACTATCCGAAAGAATAGCGATATTATGTTTGAAAGTGAAATCTGCAATAAGTAACCTACAAGCTGCCCCTACTGCTAGTACCTCCGCTTGGAAGACACTAGAAGTGTTTGGGAGGCGCACAGATTTCTCGACCCCTAGTTTTGGAGAGTATATCCCTGCTGTTTCCTTTTTGTCTGGAAGTTTACAGCTGTGGCAGTTTGTGTTGTGTGGTATTCCCATTTTAGCTGCCGGCTCTCCGATAGGCCAGAAACCGGTGATGACTCCCGTGAGTATAGAGACATCCCTTCTTTTCATGTTCATCAGCGATGAAGTTTGTTTGAGGTTGTAGGTAGGCCACAGCGACCTGCTGATTATGCATGACGTTTGACGCTTCCATCTACAATCTGCGATATTTAGAAATTTAATATTAACAGCATTCTTAACCACACTAAGTGCAGTTGCCACTGATCCGGCATATTCGATACCCATGGCAGAACCTTTCCTAGCCAGTTCGTCTGCTTTCTCATTACCTTCAATATCCTGATGTCCTGGGACCCAGAATAGAGTAACATTGTAGTGTTCGCTCAAAGTGGTAAGACTCCTGTTTTCTTCCACTAGATAGGAGGATGTAGTGGCCGAGTCCAGAGCCTGGATCGCTGCATGACTATCCGAAAGAATAGCGATATTATGTTTGAAAGTGAAATCTGCAATAAGTAACCTACAAGCTGCCCCTACTGCTAGTACCTCCGCTTGGAAGACACTAGAAGTGTTTGGGAGGCGCACAGATTTCTCGACCCCTAGTTTTGGAGAGTATATCCCTGCTGTTTCCTTTTTGTCTGGAAGTTTACAGCTGTGGCAGTTTGTGTTGTGTGGTATTCCCATTTTAGCTGCCGGCTCTCCGATAGGCCAGAAACCGGTGATGACTCCCGTGAGTATAGAGACATCCCTTCTTTTCATGTTCATCAGCGATGAAGTTTGTTTGAGGTTGTAGGTAGGCCACAGCGACCTGCTGATTATGCATGACGTTTGACGCTTCCATCTACAATCTGCGATATTTAGAAATTTAATATTAACAGCATTCTTAACCACACTAAGTGCAGTTGCCACTGATCCGGCATATTCGATACCCATGGCAGAACCTTTCCTAGCCAGTTCGTCTGCTTTCTCATTACCTTCAATATCCTGATGTCCTGGGACCCAGAATAGAGTAACATTGTAGTGTTCGCTCAAAGTGGTTAGACTCCTGCTTTCTTCCACTAGATAGGAGGATGTGGTGGCCGAGTCCAGAGCCTGGATCGCAACATGACTATCCGAAAGAATAGCGAAAATATGTTTGAAAGTGAAATCTGCAATAAGTAACCTACAAGCTGCCCCTACTGCTAGTACCTCCGCTTGGAAGACACTAGAAGTGTTTGGGAGGCGCACAGATTTCTCGACCCCTAGTTTTGGAGAGTATATCCCTGCTGTTTCCTTTTTGTCTGGAAGTTTACAGCTGTGGCAGTTTGTGTTGTGTGGTATTCCCATTTTAGCTGCCGGCTCTCCGATAGGCCAGAAACCGGTGATGACTCCCGTGAGTATAGAGACATCCCTTCTTTTCATGTTCATCAGCGATGAAGTTTGTTTGAGGTTGTAGGTAGGCCACAGCGACCTGCTGATTATGCATGACGTTTGACGCTTCCATCTACAATCTGCGATATTTAGAAATTTAATATTAACAGCATTCTTAACCACACTAAGTGCAGTTGCCACTGATCCGGCATATTCGATACCCATGGCAGAACCTTTCCTAGCCAGTTCGTCTGCTTTCTCATTACCTTCAATATCCTGATGTCCTGGGACCCAGAATAGAGTAACATTGTAGTGTTCGCTCAAAGTGGTAAGACTCCTGCTTTCTTGCACTAGATAGGAGGATGTGGTGGCCGAGAGTCCAGAGCCTGGATCGCTGCATGACTATCCGAAAGAATAGCGATATTATGTTTGAAAGTGAAATCTGCAATAAGTAACCTACAAGCTGCCCCTACTGCTAGTACCTCCGCTTGGAAGACACTAGAAGTGTTTGGGAGGCGCACAGATTTCTCGACCCCTAGTTTTGGAGAGTATATCCCTGCTGTTTCCTTTTTGTCTGGAAGTTTACAGCTGTGGCAGTTTGTGTTGTGTGGTATTCCCATTTTAGCTGCCGGCTCTCCGATAGGCCAGAAACCGGTGATGACTCCCGTGAGTATAGAGACATCCCTTCTTTTCATGTTCATCAGCGATGAAGTTTGTTTGAGGTTGTAGGTAGGCCACAGCGACCTGCTGATTATGCATGACGTTTGACGCTTCCATCTACAATCTGCGATATTTAGAAATTTAATATTAACAGCATTCTTAACCACACTAAGTGCAGTTGCCACTGATCCGGCATATTCGATACCCATGGCAGAACCTTTCCTAGCCAGTTCGTCTGCTTTCTCATTACCTTCAATATCCTGATGTCCTGGGACCCAGAATAGAGTAACATTGTAGTGTTCGCTCAAAGTGGTAAGACTCCTGCTTTCTTCCACTAGATAGGAGGATGTGGTGGCCGAGAGTCCAGAGCCTGGATCGCTGCATGACTATCCGAAAGAATAGCGATATTATGTTTGAAAGTGAAATCTGCACTAAGTAACCTACAAGCTGCCCCTACTGCTAGTACCTCCGCGTGGAAGACACTAGAAGTGTTTGGGAGGCGCACAGATTTCTCGACCCCTAGTTTTGGAGAGTATATCCCTGCTGTTTCCTTTTTGTCTGGAAGTTTACAGCTGTGGCAGTTTGTGTTGTGTGGTATTCCCATTTTAGCTGCCGGCTCTCCGATAGGCCAGAAACCGGTGATGACTCCCGTGAGTATAGAGACATCCCTTCTTTTCATGTTCATCAGCGATGAAGTTTGTTTGAGGTTGTAGGTAGGCCACAGCGACCTGCTGATTATGCATGACGTTTGACGCTTCCATCTACAATCTGCGATATTTAGAAATTTAATATTAACAGCATTCTTAACCACACTAAGTGCAGTTGCCACTGATCCGGCATATTCGATACCCATGGCAGAACCTTTTTTAGCCAGTTCGTCTGCTTTCTCATTACCTTTAATATCCTGATGTCCTGGGACCAAGAATAGAGTAACATTGTAGTGTTTGCTCAAAGTGGTAAGACTCCTGCTTTCTTCCACTAGATAGGAGGATGTGGTGGCCGAGTCCAGAGCCTGGATCGCTGCATGACTATCCGAAAGAATAGCGATATTATGTTTGAAAGTGAAATCTGCAATAAGTAACCTACAAGCTGCCCCTACTGCTAGTACCTCCGCTTGGAAGACACTAGAAGTGTTTGGGAGGCGCACAGATTTCTCGGCCCCTAGTTTTGGAGAGTATATCCCTGCTGTTTCCTTTTTGTCTGGAAGTTTACAGCTGTGGCAGTTTGTGTTGTGTGGTATTCCCATTTTAGCTGCCGGCTCTCCGATAGGCCAGAAACTGGTGATGACTCCCGTGAGTATAGAGACATCCCTTCTTTTCATGTTCATCAGCGATGAAGTTTGTTTGAGGTTGTAGGTAGGCCACAGCGACCTGCTGATTATGCATGACGTTTGACGCTTCCATCTACAATCTGCGATATTTAGAAATTTAATATTAACAGCATTCTTAACCACACTAAGTGCAGTTGCCACTGATCCGGCATATTCGATACCCATGGCAGAACCTTTCCTAGCCAGTTCGTCTGCTTTCTCATTACCTTCAATATCCTGATGTCCTGGGACCCAGAATAGAGTAAGTAAGTGGTAAGACTCCTGCTTTCTTCCACTAGATAGGAGGATGTGGTGGCCGAGTCCAGAGCCTGGATCGCTGCATGACTATCCGAAAGAATAGCGATATTATGTTTGAAAGTGAAATCTGCAATAAGTAACCTACAAGCTGCCCCTACTGCTAGTACCTCCGCTTGGAAGACACTAGAAGTGTTTGGGAGGCGCACAGATTTCTCGACCCCTAATTTTGGAGAGTATATCCCTGCTGTTTCCTTTTTGTCTGGAAGTTTACAGCTGTGGCAGTTTGTGTTGTGTGGTATTCCCATTTTAGCTGCCGGCTCTCCGATAGGCCAGAAACCGGTGATGACTCCCGTGAATATAGAGACATCCCTTCTTTTCATGTTCATCAGCGATGAAGTTTGTTTGAGGTTGTAGGTAGGCCACAGCGACCTGCTGATTATGCATGACGTTTGACGCTTCCATCTACAATCTGCGATATTTAGAAATTTAATATTAACAGCATTCTTAACCACACTAAGTGCAGTTGCCACTGATCCGGCATATTCGATACCCATGGCAGAACCTTTCCTAGTCAGTTCGTCTGCTTTCTCATTACCTTCAATATCCTGATGTCCTGGGACCCAGAATAGAGTAACATTGTAGTGTTCGCTCAAAGTGGTAAGACTCCTGCTTTCTTCCACTAGATAGGAGGATGTGGTGGCCGAGTCCAGAGCCTGGATCGCTGCATGACTATCCGAAAGAATAGCGATATTATGTTTGAAAGTGAAATCTGCAATAAGTAACCTACAAGCTGCCCCTACTGCTAGTACCTCCGCTTGGAAGACACTAGAAGTGTTTGGGAGGCGCACAGATTTCTCGACCCCTAGTTTTGGAGAGTATATCCCTGCTGTTTCCTTTTTGTCTGGAAGTTTACAGCTGTGGCAGTTTGTGTTGTGTGGTATTCCCATTTTAGCTGCCGGCTCTACGATAGGCCAGAAACCGGTGATGACTCCCGTGAGTATAGAGACATCCCTTCTTTTCATGTTCATCAGCGATGAAGTTTGTTTGAGGTTGTAGGTAGGCCACAGCGACTTGCTGATTATGCATGACGTTTGACGCTTCCATCTACAATCTGCGATATTTAGAAATTTAATATTAACAGCATTCTTAACCACACTAAGTGCAGTTGCCACTGATCCGGCATATTCGATACCCATGGCAGAACCTTTCCTAGCCAGTTCGTCTGCTTTCTCATTACCTTCAATATCCTGATGTCCTGGCACCCAGAATAGAGTAACATTGTAGTGTTCGCTCAAAGTGGTAAGACTCCTGCTTTCTTCCACTAGATAGGAGGATGTGGTGGCCGAGTACAGAGCCTGGATCGCTGCATGACTATCCGAAAGAATAGCGATATTATGTTTGAAAGTGAAATCTGCAATAAGTAACCTACAAGCTGCCCCTACTGCTAGTACCTCCGCTTGGAAGACACTGGAAGTGTTTGGGAGGCGCACAGATTTCTCGACCCCTAGTTTTGGAGAGTATATCCCTGCTGTTTCCTTTTTGTCTGGAAGTTTACAGCTGTGGCAGTTTGTGTTGTGTGGTATTCCCATTTTAGCTGCCGGCTCTCCGATAGGCCAGAAACCGGTGATGACTCCCGTGAGTATAGAGACATCCCTTCTTTTCATGTTCATCAGCGATGAAGTTTGTTTGAGGTTGTAGGTAGGCCACAGCGACCTGCTGATTATGCATGACGTTTGACGCTTCCATCTACAATCTGCGATATTTAGAAATTTAATATTAACAGCATTCTTAACCACACTAAGTGCAGTTGCCACTGATCCGGCATATTCGATACCCATGGCAGAACCTTTCCTAGCCAGTTCTCATTACTTTCAATATCCTGATGTCCTGGGACCCAGAATAGAGTAACATTGTAGTGTTCGCTCAAAGTGGTAAGACTCCTGCTTTCTTCCACTAGATAGGAGGATGTGGTGGCCGAGAGTCCAGAGCCTGGATCGCTGCATGACTATCCGAAAGAATAGCGATATTATGTTTGAAAGTGAAATCTGTACTAAGTAACCTACAAGCTGCCCCTACTGCTAGTACCTCCGCTTGGAAGACACTAGAAGTGTTTGGGAGGCGCACAGATTTCTCGACCCCTAGTTTTGGAGAGTATATCCCTGCTGTTTCCTTTTTGTCTGGAAGTTTACAGCTGTGGCAGTTTGTGTTGTGTGGTATTCCCATTTTAGCTGCCGGCTCTCCGATAGGCCAGAAACCGGTGATGACTCCCGTGAGTATAGAGACATCCCTTCTTTTCATGTTCATCAGCGATGAAGTTTGTTTAAGGTTGTAGGTAGGCCACAGCGACCTGCTGATTATGCATGACGTTTGACGCTTCCATCT
Organism: Suillia variegata; assembly: GCA_949127995.1. Classification (NCBI taxonomy): domain Eukaryota; kingdom Metazoa; phylum Arthropoda; class Insecta; order Diptera; family Heleomyzidae; genus Suillia; species Suillia variegata. Next base: position 159,507 of record OX421848.1, read on the forward strand.
ACAATCTGCGATATTTAGAAATTTAATATTAACATCATTCTTAACCACACTAAGTGCAGTTGCCACTGATCCGGCATATTCGATACCCATGGCAGAACCTTTTTTAGCCAGTTCGTCTGCTTTCTCATTACCTTCAATATCCTGATGTCCTGGGACCCAGAAAAGAGTAACATTGTAGTGTTTGCTCAAAGTGGTAAGACTCCTGCTTTCTTCCACTAGATAGGAGGATGTGGTGGCCGAGTCCAGAGCCTGGATCGCTGCATGACTATCCGAAAGAATAGCGATATTATGTTTGAAAGTGAAATCTGCAATAAGTAACCTACAAGCTGCCCCTACTGCTAGTACCTCCGCTTGGAAGACACTAGAAGTGTTTGGGAGGCGCACAGATTTCTCGACCCCTAGTTTTGGAGAGTATATCCCTGCTGTTTCCTTTTTGTCTGGAAGTTTACAGCTGTGGCAGTTTGTGTTGTGTGGTATTCCCATTTTAGCTGCCGGCTCTCCGATAGGCCAGAAACCGGTGATGACTCCCGTGAGTATAGAGACATCCCTTCTTTTCATGTTCATCAGCGATGAAGTTTGTTTGAGGTTGTAGGTAGGCCACAGCGAGCTGCTGATTATGCATGACGTTTGACGCTTCCATCTACAATCTGCGATATTTAGAAATTTAATATTAACAGCATTCTTAACCACACTAAGTGCAGTTGCCACTGATCCGGCATATTCGATACCCATGGCAGAACCTTTCCTAGCCAGTTCGTCTGCTTTCTCATTACCTTCAATATCCTGATGTCCTGGGACCCAGAATAGAGTAACATTGTAGTGTTCGCTCAAAGTGGTAAGACTCCTGCTTTCTTCCACTAGATAGGAGGATGTGGTGGCCGAGAGTCCAGAGCCTGGATCGCTGCATGACTATCCGAAAGAATAGCGATATTATGTTTGAAAGTGAAATCTGCAATAAGTAACCTACAAGCTGCCCCTACTGCTAGTACCTCCGCTTGGAAGACACTAGAAGTGTTTGGGAGGCGCACAGATTTCTCGACCCCTAGTTTTGGAGAGTATATCCCTGCTGTTTCCTTTTTGTCTGGAAGTTTACAGCTGTGGCAGTTTGTGTTGTGTGGTATTCCCATTTTAGCTGCCGGCTCTCCGATAGGCCAGAAACCGGTGATGACTCCCGTGAGTATAGAGACATCCCTTCTTTTCATGTTCATCAGCGATGAAGTTTGTTTGAGGTTGTAGGTAGGCCACAGCGACCTGCTGATTATGCATGACGTTTGACGCTTCCATCTACAATCTGCGATATTTAGAAATTTAATATTAACAGCATTCTTAACCACACTAAGTGCAGTTGCCACTGATCCGGCATATTCGATACCCATGGCAGAACCTTTCCTAGCCAGTTCGTCTGCTTTCTCATTACCTTCAATATCCTGATGTCCTGGGACCCAGAATAGAGTAACATTGTAGTGTTCGCTCAAAGTGGTAAGACTCCTGCTTTCTTCCACTAGATAGGAGGATGTGGTGGCCGAGTACAGAGCCTGGATCGCTGCATGACTATCCGAAAGAATAGCGATATTATGTTTGAAAGTGAAATCTGCAATAAGTAACCTACAAGCTGCCCCTACTGCTAGTACCTCCGCGTGGAAGACACTAGAAGAGTTTGGGAGGCGCACAGATTTCTCGACCCCTAGTTTTGGAGAGTATATCCCTGCTGTTTCCTTTTTGTCTGGAAGTTTACAGCTGTGGCAGTCAGTGTTGTGTGGTATTCCCATTTTAGCTGCCGGCTCTCCGATAGGCCAGAAACCGGTGATGACTCCCGTGAGTATAGAGACATCCCTTCTTTTCATGTTCATCAGCGATGAAGTTTGTTTGAGGTTGTAGGTAGGCCACAGCGACCTGCTGATTATGCATGACGTTTGACGCTTCCATCTACAATCTGCGATATTTAGAAATTTAATATAAACAGCATTCTTAACCACACTAAGTGCAGTTGCCACTGATCCGGCATATTCGATACCCATGGCAGAACCTTTCCTAGCCAGTTCGTCTGCTTTCTCATTACCTTCAATATCCTGATGTCCTGGGACCCAGAATAAAGTAACATTGTGGTGTTCGCTCAAAGTGGTAAGACTCCTGCTTTCTTCCACTAGATAGGAGGATGTGGTGGCCGAGAGTCCAGAGCCTGGATCGCTGCATGACTATCCGAAAGAATAGCGATATTATGTTTGAAAGTGAAATCTGCAATAAGTAACCTACAAGCTGCCCCTACTGCTAGTACCTCCGCTTGGAAGACACTAGAAGTGTTTGGGAGGCGCACAGATTTCTCGACCCCTAGTTTTCGAGAGTATATCCCTGCTGTTTTCTTTTTGTCTGGAAGTTTACAGCTGTGGCAGTTTGTGTTGTGTGGTATTCCCATTTTAGCTGCCGGCTCTCCGATAGGCCAGAAACCGGTGATGACTCCCGTGAGTATAGAGACATCCCTTCTTTTCATGTTCATCAGCGATGAAGTTTGTTTGAGGTTGTAGGTAGGTCACAGCGACCTGCTGATTATGCATGACGTTTGACGCTTCCATCTACAATCTGCGATATTTAGAAATTTAATATTAACAGCATTCTTAACCACACTAAGTGCAGTTGCCACTGATCCGGCATATTCGATACCCATGGCAGAACCTTTCCTAGCCAGTTCGTCTGCTTTCTCATTACCTTCAATATCCTGATGTCCTGGGACCCAGAATATAGTAACATTGTAGTGTTCGCTCAAAGTGGTAAGACTCCTGCTTTCTTCCACTAGATAGGAGGATGTGGTGGCCGAGAGTCCAGAGCCTGGATCGCTGCATGACTATCCGAAAGAATAGCGATATTATGTTTGAAAGTGAAATCTGCAATAAGTAACCTACAAGCTGCCCCTACTGCTAGTACCTCCGCTTGGAAGACACTAGAAGTGTTTGGGAGGCGCACAGATTTCTCGACCCCTAGTTTTGGAGAGTATATCCCTGCTGTTTCCTTTTTGTCTGGAAGTTTACAGCTGTGGCAGTTTGTGTTGTGTGGTATTCCCATTTTAGCTGCCGGCTCTCCGATAGGCCAGAAACCGGTGATGACTCCCGTGAGTATAGAGACATCCCTTCTTTTCATGTTCATCAGCGATGAAGTTTGTTTGAGGTTGTAGGTAGGCCACAGCGACCTGCTGATTATGCATGACGTTTGACGCTTCCATCTACAATCTGCGATATTTAGAAATTTAATATTAACAGCATTCTTAACCACACTAAGTGCAGTTGCCACTGATCCGGCATATTCGATACCCATGGCAGAACCTTTCCTAGCCAGTTCGTCTGCTTTCTCATTACCTTCAATATCCTGATGTCCTGGGACCCAGAATAGAGTAACATTGTAGTGTTCGCTCAAAGTGGTAAGACTCCTGCTTTCTTCCACTAGATAGGAGGATGTGGTGGCCGAGTCCAGAGCCTGGATCGCTGCATGACTATCCGAAAGAATAGCGAAATTATGTTTGAAAGTGAAATCTGCAATAAGTAACCTACAAGCTGCCCCTACTGCTAGTACCTCCGCTTGGAAGACACTAGAAGTGTTTGGGAGGCGCACAGATTTCTCGACCCCTAGTTTTGGAGAGTATATCCCTGCTGTTTCCTTTTTGTCTGGAAGTTTACAGCTGTGGCAGTTTGTGTTGTGTGGTATTCCCATTTTAGCTGCCGGCTCTCCGATAGGCCAGAAACCGGTGATGACTCCTGTGAGTATAGAGACATCCCTTCTTTTCATGTTCATCAGCGATGAAGTTTGTTTAAGGTTGTAGGTAGGCCACAGCGACCTGCTGATTATGCATGACGTTTGACGCTTCCATCTACAATCTGCGATATTTAGAAATTTAATATTAACAGCATTCTTAACCACACTAAGTGCAGTTGCCACTGATCCGGCATATTCGATACCCATGGCAGAACCTTTCCTAGCCAGTTCTCATTACCTTCAATATCCTGATGTCCTGGGACCCAGAATAGAGTAACATTGTAGTGTTCGCTCAAAGTGGTAAGACTCCTGCTTTCTTCCACTAGATAGGAGGATGTGGTGGCCGAGTCCAGAGCCTGGATCGCTGCATGACTATCCGAAAGAATAGCGAAATTATGTTTGAAAGTGAAATCTGCAATAAGTAACCTACAAGCTGCCCATACTGCTAGTACCTCCGCTTGGAAGACACGATACCCATGGCAGAACCTTTCCTAGCCAGTTCGTCTGCTTTCTCATTACCTTCAATATCCTGATGTCCTGGGACCCAGAATAGAGTAACATTGTAGTGTTCGCTCAAAGTGGTAAGACTCCTGCTTTCTTCCACTAGATAGGAGGCGCACAGATTTCTCGACCCCTAGTTTTGGAGAGTATATCCCTGCTGTTTCCTTTTTGTCTGGAAGTTTACAGCTGTGGCAGTTTGTGTTGTGTGGTATTCCCATTTTAGCTGCCGGCTCTCCGATAGGCCAGAAACCGGTGATGACTCCCGTGAGTATAGAGACATCCCTTCTTTTCATGTTCATCAGCGATGAAGTTTGTTTAAGGTTGTAGGTAGGCCACAGCGACCTGCTGATTATGCATGACGTTTGACGCTTCCATCTACAATCTGCGATATTTAGAAATTTAATATTAACAGCATTCTTAACCACACTAAGTGCAGTTGCCACTGATCCGGCATATTCGATACCCATGGCAGAAACTTTCCTAGCCAGTTCGTCTGCTTTCTCATTACCTTCAATATCCTGATGTCCTGGGACCCAGAATAAAGTAACATGGTAGTGTTCGCTCAAAGTGGTAAGACTCCTGCTTTCTTCCACTAGATAGGAGGATGTGGTGGCCGAGTCCAGAGCCTGGATCGCTGCATGACTATCCGAAAGAATAGCGAAATTAGGTTTGAAAGTGAAATCTGCAATAAGTAACCTACAAGCTGCCCCTACTGCTAGTACCTCCGCTTGGAAGACACGATACCCATGGCAGAACCTTTCCTAGCCAGTTCGTCTGCTTTCTCATTACCTTCAATATCCTGATGTCCTGGGACCCAGAATAGAGTAACATTGTAGTGTTCGCTCAAAGTGGTAAGACTCCTGCTTTCTTCCACTAGATAGGAGGATGTGGTGGCCGAGAGTCCAGAGCCTGGATCGCTGCATGACTATCCGAAAGAATAGCGATATTATGTTTGAAAGTGAAATCTGCAATAAGTAACCTACAAGCTGCCCCTACTGCTAGTACCTCCGCTTGGAAGACACTAGAAGTGTTTGGGAGGCGCACAGATTTCTCGACCCCTAGTTTTGGAGAGTATATCCCTGCTGTTTCCTTTTTGTCTGGAAGTTTACAGCTGTGGCAGTTTGTGTTGTGTGGTATTCCCATTTTAGCTGCCGGCTCTCCGATAGGCCAGAAACCGGTGATGACTCCCGTGAGTATAGAGACATCCCTTCTTTTCATGTTCATCAGCGATGAAGTTTGTTTAAGGTTGTAGGTAGGCCACAGCGACCTGTTGATTATGCATGACGTTTGACGCTTCGATCTACAATCTGCGATATTTAGAAATTTAATATTAACAGCATTCTTAACCACACTAAGTGCAGTTGCCACTGATCCGGCATATTCGATACCCATGGCAGAACCTTTCCTAGCCAGTTCGTCTGCTTTCTCATTACCTTCAATATCCTGATGTCCTGGGACCCAGAATAGAGTAACATTGTAGTGTTCGCTCAAAGTGGTAAGACTCCTGCTTTCTTCCACTAGATAGGAGGATGTGGTGGCCGAGAGTCCAGAGCCTGGATCGCTGCATGACTATCCGAAAGAATAGCGATATTATGTTTGAAAGTGAAATCTGCAATAAGTAACCTACAAGCTGCCCCTACTGCTAGTACCTCCGCTTGGAAGACACTAGAAGTGTTTGGGAGGCGCACAGATTTCTCGACCCCTAGTTTTGGAGAGTATATCCCTGCTGTTTCCTTTTTGTCTGGAAGTTTACAGCTGTGGCAGTTTGTGTTGTGTGGTATTCCCATTTTAGCTGCCGGCTCTCAGATAGGCCAGAAACCGGTGATGACTCCCGTGAGTATAGAGACATCCCTTCTTTTCATGTTCATCAGCGATGAAGTTTGTTTAAGGTTGTAGGTAGGCCACAGCGACCTGCTGATTATGCATGACGTTTGACGCTTCCATCTACAATCTGCGATATTTAGAAATTTAATATTAACAGCATTCTTAACCACACTAAGTGCAGTTGCCACTGATCCGGCATATTCGATACCCATGGCAGAACCTTTCCTAGCCAGTTCTCATTACCTTCAATATCCTGATGTCCTGGGACCCAGAATAGAGTAACATTGTAGTGTTCGCTCAAAGTGGTAAGACTCCTGCTTTCTTCCACTAGATAGGAGGATGTGGTGGCCGAGTCCAGAGCCTGGATCGCTGCATGACTATCCGAAAGAATAGCGAAATTATGTTTGAAAGTGAAATCTGCAATAAGTAACCTACAAGCTGCCCATACTGCTAGTACCTCCGCTTGGAAGACACGATACCCATGGCAGAACCTTTCCTAGCCAGTTCGTCTGCTTTCTCATTACCTTCAATATCCTGATGTCCTGGGACCTAGAATAGAGTAACATTGTAGTGTTCGCTCAAAGTGGTAAGACTCCTGCTTTCTTCCACTAGATAGGAGGATGTGGTGGCCGAGAGTCCAGAGCCTGGATCGCTGCATGACTATCCGAAAGAATAGCGATATTATGTTTGAAAGTGAAATCTGCAATAAGTAACCTACAAGCTGCCCCTACTGCTAGTACCTCCGCTTGGAAGACACTAGAAGTGTTTGGGAGGCGCACAGATTTCTCGACCCCTAGTTTTGGAGAGTATATCCCTGCTGTTTCCTTTTTGTCTGGAAGTTTACAGCTGTGGCAGTTTGTGTTGTGTGGTATTCCCATTTTAACTGCCGGCTCTCCGATAGGCCAGAAACCGGTGATGACTCCCGTGAGTATAGAGACATCCCTTCTTTTCATGTTCATCAGCGATGAAGTTTGTTTAAGGTTGTAGGTAGGCCACAGCGACCTGCTGATTATGCATGACGTTTGACGCTCCCATCTACAATCTGCGATATTTAGAAATTTAATATTAACAGCATTCTTAACCACACTAAGTGCAGTTGCCACTGATCCGGCATATTCGATACCCATGGCAGAACCTTTCCTAGCCAGTTCGTCTGCTTTCTCATTACCTTCAATATCCTGATGTCCTGGGACCCAGAATAGAGTAACATTGTAGTGTTCGCTCAAAGTGGTAAGCCTCCTGCTTTCTTCCACTAGATAGGAGGATGTGGTGGCCGAGTCCAGAGCCTGGATCGCTGCATGACTATCCGAAAGAATAGCGAAATTATGTTTGAAAGTGAAATCTGCAATAAGTAACCTACAAGCTGCCCCTACTGCTAGTACCTCCGCTTGGAAGACACTAGAAGTGTTTGGGAGGCGCACAGATTTCTCGACCCCTAGTTTTGGAGAGTATATCCCTGCTGTTTCCTTTTTGTCTGGAAGTTTACAGCTGTGGCAGTTTGTGTTGTGTGGTATTCCCATTTTAGCTGCCGGCTCTCCGATAGGCCAGAAACCGGTGATGACTCCCGTGAGTATAGAGACATCCCTTCTTTTCATGTTCATCAGCGATGAAGTTTGTTTGAGGTTGTAGGTAGGCCACAGCGACCTGCTGATTATGCATGACGTTTGACGCTTCCATCTACAATCTGCGATATTTAGAAATTTAATATTAACAGCATTCTTAACCACACTAAGTGCAGTTGCCACTGATCCGGCATATTCGATACCCATGGCAGAACCTTTCCTAGCCAGTTCGTCTGCTTTCTCATAACCTTCAATATCCTCATGTCCTGGGACCCAGAATAGAGTAACATTGTAGTGTTTGCTCAAAGTGGTAAGACTCCTGCTTTCTTCCACTAGATAGGAGGATGTGGTGGCCGAGTCCAGAGCCTGGATCGCTGCATGACTATCCGAAAGAATAGCGATATTATGTTTGAAAGTGAAATCTGCAATAAGTAACCTACAAGCTGCCCCTACTGCTAGTACCTCCGCGTGGAAGACACTAGAAGAGTTTGGGAGGCGCACAGATTTCTCGACCCCTAGTTTTAGAGAGTATATCCCTGCTGTTTCCTTTTTGTCTGGAAGTTTACAGCTGTGGCAGTCAGTGTTGTGTGGTATTCCCATTTTAGCTGCCGGCTCTCCGATAGGCCAGAAACCGGTGATGACTCCCGTGAGTATAGAGACATCCCTTCTTTTCATGTTCATCAGCGATGAAGTTTGTTTGAGGTTGTAGGTAGGCCACAGCGACCTGCTGATTATGCATGACGTTTGACGCTTCCATCTACAATCTGCGATATTTAGAAATTTAATATTAACAGCATTCTTAACCACACTAAGTGCAGTTGTCACTGATCCGGCATATTCGATACCCATGGCAGAACCTTTCCTAGCCAGTTCGTCTGGTTTCTCATTACCTTCAATATCCTGATGTCCTGGGACCCAAAATAGAGTAACATTGTGGTGTTCGCTCAAAGTGGTAAGACTCCTGCTTTCTTCCACTAGATAGGAGGATGTGGTGGCCGAGTCCAGAGCCTGGATCGCTGCATGACTATCCGAAAGAATAGCGATATTATGTTTGAAAGTGAAATCTGCAATAAGTAACCTACGAGCTGCCCCTACTGCTAGTACCTCCGCTTGGAAGACACTAGAAGTGTTTGGGAGGCGCACAGATTTCTCGACCCCTAGTTTTGGAGAGTATATCCCTGCTGTTTCCTTTTTGTCTGGAAGTTTACAGCTGTGGCAGTTTGTGTTGTGTGGTATTCCCATTTTAGCTGCCGGCTCTCCGATAGGCCAGAAACCGGTGATGACTCCCGTGAGTATAGAGACATCCCTTCTTTTCATGTTCATCAGCGATGAAGTTTGTTTGAGGTTGTAGGTAGGCCACAGCGACCTGCTGATTATGCATGACGTTTGACGCTTCCATCTACAATCTGCGATATTTAGAAATTTAATATTAACAGCATTCTTAACCACACTAAGTGCAGTTGCCACTGATCCGGCATATTCGATACCCATGGCAGAACCTTTCCCAGCCAGTTCGTCTGCTTTCTCATTACCTTCAATATCCTCATGTCCTGGGACCCAGAATAGAGTAACATTGTAGTGTTTGCTCAAAGTGGTAAGACTCCTGCTTTCTTCCACTAGATAGGAGGATGTGGTGGCCGAGTCCAGAGCCTGGATCGCTGCATGACTATCCGAAAGAATAGCGATATTATGTTTGAAAGTGAAATCTGCAATAAGTAACCTACAAGCTGCCCCTACTGCTAGTACCTCCGCGTGGAAGACACTAGAAGAGTTTGGGAGGCGCACAGATTTCTCGACCCCTAGTTTTAGAGAGTATATCCCTGCTGTTTCCTTTTTGTCTGGAAGTTTACAGCTGTGGCAGTCAGTGTTGTGTGGTATTCCCATTTTAGCTGCCGGCTCTCCGATAGGCCAGAAACCGGTGATGACTCCCGTGAGTATAGAGACATCCCTTCTTTTCATGTTCATCAGCGATGAAGTTTGTTTGAGGTTGTAGGTAGGCCACAGCGACCTGCATGACGTTTGACGCTTCCATCTACAATCTGCGATATTTAGAAATTTAATATTAACAGCATTCTTAACCACACTAAGTGCAGTTGTCACTGATCCGGCATATTCGATACCCATGGCAGAACCTTTCCTAGCCAGTTCGTCTGGTTTCTCATTACCTTCAATATCCTGATGTCCTGGGACCCAAAATAGAGTAACATTGTGGTGTTCGCTCAAAGTGGTAAGACTCCTGCTTTCTTCCACTAGATAGGAGGATGTGGTGGCCGAGTCCAGAGCCTGGATCGCTGCATGACTATCCGAAAGAATAGCGATATTATGTTTGAAAGTGAAATCTGCAATAAGTAACCTACGAGCTGCCCCTACTGCTAGTACCTCCGCTTGGAAGACACTAGAAGTGTTTGGGAGGCGCACAGATTTCTCGACCCCTAGTTTTGGAGAGTATATCCCTGCTGTTTCCTTTTTGTCTGGAAGTTTACAGCTGTGGCAGTTTGTGTTGTGTGGAATTCCCATTTTAGCTGCCGACTCTCCGATAGGCCAGAAACCGGTGATGACTCCCGTGAGTATAGAGACATCCCTTCTTTTCATGTTCATCAGCGATGAAGTTTGTTTGAGGTTGTAGGTAGGCCACAGCGACCTGCTGATTATGCATGACGTTTGACGCTTCCATCTACAATCTGCGATATTTAGAAATTTAATATTAACAGCATTCTTAACCACACTAAGTGCAGTTGTCACTGATCCGGCATATTCGATACCCATGGCAGAACCTTTCCTAGCCAGTTCGTCAGGTTTCTCATTACCTTCAATATCCTGATGTCCTGGGACCCAGAATAAAGTAACATTGTGGTGTTCGCTCAAAGTGGTAAGACTCCTGCTTTCTTCCACTAGATAGGAGGATGTGGTGGCCGAGTCCAGAGCCTGGATCGCTGCATGACTATCCGAAAGAATAGCGATATTATGTTTGAAAGTGAAATCTGCAATAAGTAACCTACGAGCTGCCCCTACTGCTAGTACCTCCGCTTGGAAGACACTAGAAGTGTTTGGGAGGCGCACAGATTTCTCGACCCCTAGTTTTGGAGAGTATATCCCTGCTGTTTCCTTTTTGTCTGGAAGTTTACAGCTGTGGCAGTTTGTGTTGTGTGGAATTCCCATTTTAGCTGCCGACTCTCCGATAGGCCAGAAACCGGTGATGACTCCCGTGAGTATAGAGACATCCCTTCTTTTCATGTTCATCAGCGATGAAGTTTGTTTGAGGTTGTAGGTAGGCCACAGCGACCTGCTGATTATGCATGACGTTTGACGCTTCCATCTACAATCTGCGATATTTAGAAATTTAATATTAACAGCATTCTTAACCACACTAAGTGCAGTTGCCACTGATCCGGCATATTCGATACCCATGGCAGAACCTTTCCTAGCCAGTTCGTCTGCTTTCTCATTACCTTCAATATCCTGATGTCCTGAGACCCAGAATAGAGTAACATTGTAGTGTTCGCTCAAAGTGGTAAGACTCCTGCTTTCTTCCACTAGATAGGAGGATGTGGTGGCCGAGAGTCCAGAGCCTGGATCGCTGCATGACTATCCGAAAGAATAGCGATATTATGTTTGAAAGTGAAATCTGCAATAAGTAACCTACAAGCTGCCCCTACTGCTAGTACCTCCGCTTGGAAGACACTAAAAGTGTTTGGGAGGCGCACAGATTTCTCGACCCCTAGTTTTCGAGAGTATATCCCTGCTGTTTCCTTTTTGTCTGGAAGTTTACAGCTGTGGCAGTTTGTGTTGTGTGGTATTCCCATTTTAGCTGCCGGCTCTCCGATAGGCCAGAAACCGGTGATGACTCCCGTGAGTATAGAGACATCCCTTCTTTTCATGTTCATCAGCGATGAAGTTTGTTTAAGGTTGTAGGTAGGCCACAGCGACCTGCTGATTATGCATGACGTTTGACGCTTCCATCTACAATCTGCGATATTTAGAAATTTAATATTAACAGCATTCTTAACCACACTAAGTGCAGTTGCCACTGATCCGGCATATTCGATACCCATGGCAGAACCTTTCCTAGCCAGTTCTCATTACCTTCAATATCCTGATGTCCTGGGACCCAGAATAGAGTAACATTGTAGTGTTCGCTCAAAGTGGTAAGACTCCTGCTTTCTTCCACTAGATAGGAGGATGTGGTGGCCGAGTCCAGAGCCTGGATCGCTGCATGACTATCCGAAAGAATAGCGAAATTATGTTTGAAAGTGAAATCTGCAATAAGTAACCTACAAGCTGCCCATACTGCTAGTACCTCCGCTTGGAAGACACGATACCCATGGCAGAACCTTTCCTAGCCAGTTCGTCTGCTTTCTCATTACCTTCAATATCCTGATGTCCTGGGACCCAGAATAGAGTAACATTGTAGTGTTCGCTCAAAGTGGTAAGACTCCTGCTTTCTTCCACTAGATAGGAGGCGCACAGATTTCTCGACCCCTAGTTTTGGAGAGTATATCCCTGCTGTTTCCTTTTTGTCTGGAAGTTTACAGCTGTGGCAGTTTGTGTTGTGTGGTATTCCCATTTTAGCTGCCGGCTCTCCGATAGGCCAGAAACCGGTGATGACTCCCGTGAGTATAGAGACATCCCTTCTTTTCATGTTCATCAGCGATGAAGTTTGTTTAAGGTTGTAGGTAGGCCACAGCGACCTGCTGATTATGCATGACGTTTGACGCTTCCATCTACAATCTGCGATATTTAGAAATTTAATATTAACAGCATTCTTAACCACACTAAGTGCAGTTGCCACTGATCCGGCATATTCGATACCCATGGCAGAAACTTTCCTAGCCAGTTCGTCTGCTTTCTCATTACCTTCAATATCCTGATGTCCTGGGACCCAGAATAAAGTAACATGGTAGTGTTCGCTCAAAGTGGTAAGACTCCTGCTTTCTTCCACTAGATAGGAGGATGTGGTGGCCGAGTCCAGAGCCTGGATCGCTGCATGACTATCCGAAAGAATAGCGAAATTAGGTTTGAAAGTGAAATCTGCAATAAGTAACCTACAAGCTGCCCCTACTGCTAGTACCTCCGCTTGGAAGACACGATACCCATGGCAGAACCTTTCCTAGCCAGTTCGTCTGCTTTCTCATTACCTTCAATATCCTGATGTCCTGGGACCCAGAATAGAGTAACATTGTAGTGTTCGCTCAAAGTGGTAAGACTCCTGCTTTCTTCCACTAGATAGGAGGATGTGGTGGCCGAGAGTCCAGAGCCTGGATCGCTGCATGACTATCCGAAAGAATAGCGATATTATGTTTGAAAGTGAAATCTGCAATAAGTAACCTACAAGCTGCCCCTACTGCTAGTACCTCCGCTTGGAAGACACTAGAAGTGTTTGGGAGGCGCACAGATTTCTCGACCCCTAGTTTTGGAGAGTATATCCCTGCTGTTTCCTTTTTGTCTGGAAGTTTACAGCTGTGGCAGTTTGTGTTGTGTGGTATTCCCATTTTAGCTGCCGGCTCTCCGATAGGCCAGAAACCGGTGATGACTCCCGTGAGTATAGAGACATCCCTTCTTTTCATGTTCATCAGCGATGAAGTTTGTTTAAGGTTGTAGGTAGGCCACAGCGACCTGTTGATTATGCATGACGTTTGACGCTTCCATCTACAATCTGCGATATTTAGAAATTTAATATTAACAGCATTCTTAACCACACTAAGTGCAGTTGCCACTGATCCGGCATATTCTATACCCATGGCAGAACCTTTCCTAGCCAGTTCGTCTGCTTTCTCATTACCTTCAATATCCTGATGTCCTGGGACCCAGAATAGAGTAACATTGTAGTGTTCGCTCAAAGTGGTAAGACTCCTGCTTTCTTCCACTAGATAGGAGGATGTGGTGGCCGAGAGTCCAGAGCCTGGATCGCTGCATGACTATCCGAAAGAATAGCGATATTATGTTTGAAAGTGAAATCTGCAATAAGTAACCTACAAGCTGCCCCTACTGCTAGTACCTCCGCTTGGAAGACACTAGAAGTGTTTGGGAGGCGCACAGATTTCTCGACCCCTAGTTTTGGAGAGTATATCCCTGCTGTTTCCTTTTTGTCTGGAAGTTTACAGCTGTGGCAGTTTGTGTTGTGTGGTATTCCCATTTTAGCTGCCGGCTCTCAGATAGGCCAGAAACCGGTGATGACTCCCGTGAGTATAGAGACATCCCTTCTTTTCATGTTCATCAGCGATGAAGTTTGTTTAAGGTTGTAGGTAGGCCACAGCGACCTGCTGATTATGCATGACGTTTGACGCTTCCATCTACAATCTGCGATATTTAGAAATTTAATATTAACAGCATTCTTAACCACACTAAGTGCAGTTGCCACTGATCCGGCATATTCGATACCCATGGCAGAACCTTTCCTAGCCAGTTCGTCTGCTTTCTCATTACCTTCAATATCCTGATGTCCTGGGACCCAGAATAGAGTAACATTGTAGTGTTCGCTCAAAGTGGTAAGACTCCTGCTTTCTTCCACTAGATAGGAGGATGTGGTGGCCGAGTCCAGAGCCTGGATCGCTGCATGACTATCCGAAAGAATAGCGAAATTATGTTTGAAAGTGAAATCTGCAATAAGTAACCTACAAGCTGCCCATACTGCTAGTACCTCCGCTTGGAAGACACGATACCCATGGCAGAACCTTTCCTAGCCAGTTCGTCTGCTTTCTCATTACCTTCAATATCCTGATGTCCTGGGACCTAGAATAGAGTAACATTGTAGTGTTCGCTCAAAGTGGTAAGACTCCTGCTTTCTTCCACTAGATAGGAGGATGTGGTGGCCGAGAGTCCAGAGCCTGGATCGCTGCATGACTATCCGAAAGAATAGCGATATTATGTTTGAAAGTGAAATCTGCAATAAGTAACCTACAAGCTGCCCCTACTGCTAGTACCTCCGCTTGGAAGACACTAGAAGTGTTTGGGAGGCGCACAGATTTCTCGACCCCTAGTTTTGGAGAGTATATCCCTGCTGTTTCCTTTTTGTCTGGAAGTTTACAGCTGTGGCAGTTTGTGTTGTGTGGTATTCCCATTTTAACTGCCGGCTCTCCGATAGGCCAGAAACCGGTGATGACTCCCGTGAGTATAGAGACATCCCTTCTTTTCATGTTCATCAGCGATGAAGTTTGTTTAAGGTTGTAGGTAGGCCACAGCGACCTGCTGATTATGCATGACGTTTGACGCTCCCATCTACAATCTGCGATATTTAGAAATTTAATATTAACAGCATTCTTAACCACACTAAGTGCAGTTGCCACTGATCCGGCATATTCGATACCCATGGCAGAACCTTTCCTAGCCAGTTCGTCTGCTTTCTCATTACCTTCAATATCCTGATGTCCTGGGACCCAGAATAGAGTAACATTGTAGTGTTCGCTCAAAGTGGTAAGACTCCTGCTTTCTTCCACTAGATAGGAGGATGTGGTGGCCGAGAGTCCAGAGCCTGGATCGCTGCATGACTATCCGAAAGAATAGCGATATTATGTTTGAAAGTGAAATCTGCAATAAGTAACCTACAAGCTGCCCCTACTGCTAGTACCTCCGCTTGGAAGACACTAGAAGTGTTTGGGAGGCGCACAGATTTCTCGACCCCTAGTTTTGGAGAGTATATCCCTGCTGTTTCCTTTTTGTCTGGAAGTTTACAGCTGTGGCAGTTTGTGTTGTGTGGTATTCCCATTTTAGCTGCCGGCTCTCCGATAGGCCAGAAACCGGTGATGACTCCCGTGAGTATAGAGACATCCCTTCTTTTCATGTTCATCAGCGATGAAGTTTGTTTAAGGTTGTAGGTAGGCCACAGCGACCTGTTGATTATGCATGACGTTTGACGCTTCCATCTACAATCTGCGATATTTAGAAATTTAATATTAACAGCATTCTTAACCACACTAAGTGCAGTTGCCACTGATCCGGCATATTCGATACCCATGGCAGAACCTTTCCTAGCCAGTTCGTCTGCTTTCTCATTACCTTCAATATCCTGATGTCCTGGGACCCAGAATAGAGTAACATTGTAGTGTTCGCTCAAAGTGGTAAGACTCCTGCTTTCTTCCACTAGATAGGAGGATGTGGTGGCCGAGAGTCCAGAGCCTGGATCGCTGCATGACTATCCGAAAGAATAGCGATATTATGTTTGAAAGTGAAATCTGCAATAAGTAACCTACAAGCTGCCCCTACTGCTAGTACCTCCGCTTGGAAGACACTAGAAGTGTTTGGGAGGCGCACAGATTTCTCGACCCCTAGTTTTGGAGAGTATATCCCTGCTGTTTCCTTTTTGTCTGGAAGTTTACAGCTGTGGCAGTTTGTGTTGTGTGGTATTCCCATTTTAGCTGCCGGCTCTCAGATAGGCCAGAAACCGGTGATGACTCCCGTGAGTATAGAGACATCCCTTCTTTTCATGTTCATCAGCGATGAAGTTTGTTTAAGGTTGTAGGTAGGCCACAGCGACCTGCTGATTATGCATGACGTTTGACGCTTCCATCTACAATCTGCGATATTTAGAAATTTAATATTAACAGCATTCTTAACCACACTAAGTGCAGTTGCCACTGATCCGGCATATTCGATACCCATGGCAGAACCTTTCCTAGCCAGTTCTCATTACCTTCAATATCCTGATGTCCTGGGACCCAGAATAGAGTAACATTGTAGTGTTCGCTCAAAGTGGTAAGACTCCTGCTTTCTTCCACTAGATAGGAGGATGTGGTGGCCGAGTCCAGAGCCTGGATCGCTGCATGACTATCCGAAAGAATAGCGAAATTATGTTTGAAAGTGAAATCTGCAATAAGTAACCTACAAGCTGCCCATACTGCTAGTACCTCCGCTTGGAAGACACGATACCCATGGCAGAACCTTTCCTAGCCAGTTCGTCTGCTTTCTCATTACCTTCAATATCCTGATGTCCTGGGACCTAGAATAGAGTAACATTGTAGTGTTCGCTCAAAGTGGTAAGACTCCTGCTTTCTTCCACTAGATAGGAGCATGTGGTGGCCGAGTCCAGAGCCTGGATCGCTGCATGACTATCCGAAAGAATAGCGAAATTATGTTTGAAAGTGAAATCTGCAATAAGTAACCTACAAGCTGCCCCTACTGCTAGTACCTCCGCTTGGAAGACACTAGAAGTGTTTGGGAGGCGCACAGATTTCTCGACCCCTAGTTTTGGAGAGTATATCCCTGCTGTTTCCTTTTTGTCTGGAAGTTTACAGCTGTGGCAGTTTGTGTTGTGTGGTATTCCCATTTTAGCTGCCGGCTCTCCGATAGGCCAGAAACCGGTGATGACTCCCGTGAGTATAGAGACATCCCTTCTTTTCATGTTCATCAGCGATGAAGTTTGTTTGAGGTTGTAGGTAGGCCACAGCGACCTGCTGATTATGCATGACGTTTGACGCTTCCATCTACAATCTGCGATATTTAGAAATTTAATATTAACAGCATTCTTAACCACACTAAGTGCAGTTGCCACTGATCCGGCATATTCGATACCCATGGCAGAACCTTTCCTAGCCAGTTCGTCTGCTTTCTCATAACCTTCAATATCCTCATGTCCTGGGACCCAGAATAGAGTAACATTGTAGTGTTTGCTCAAAGTGGTAAGACTCCTGCTTTCTTCCACTAGATAGGAGGATGTGGTGGCCGAGTCCAGAGCCTGGATCGCTGCATGACTATCCGAAAGAATAGCGATATTATGTTTGAAAGTGAAATCTGCAATAAGTAACCTACAAGCTGCCCCTACTGCTAGTACCTCCGCGTGGAAGACACTAGAAGAGTTTGGGAGGCGCACAGATTTCTCGACCCCTAGTTTTAGAGAGTATATCCCTGCTGTTTCCTTTTTGTCTGGAAGTTTACAGCTGTGGCAGTCAGTGTTGTGTGGTATTCCCATTTTAGCTGCCGGCTCTCCGATAGGCCAGAAACCGGTGATGACTCCCGTGAGTATAGAGACATCCCTTCTTTTCATGTTCATCAGCGATGAAGTTTGTTTGAGGTTGTAGGTAGGCCACAGCGACCTGTTGATTATGCATGACGTTTGACGCTTCCATCTACAATCTGCGATATTTAGAAATTTAATATTAACAGCATTCTTAACCACACTAAGTGCAGTTGTCACTGATCCGGCATATTCGATACCCATGGCAGAACCTTTCCTAGCCAGTTCGTCTGGTTTCTCATTACCTTCAATATCCTGATGTCCTGGGACCCAAAATAGAGTAACATTGTGGTGTTCGCTCAAAGTGGTAAGACTCCTGCTTTCTTCCACTAGATAGGAGGATGTGGTGGCCGAGTCCAGAGCCTGGATCGCTGCATGACTATCCGAAAGAATAGCGATATTATGTTTGAAAGTGAAATCTGCAATAAGTAACCTACGAGCTGCCCCTACTGCTAGTACCTCCGCTTGGAAGACACTAGAAGTGTTTGGGAGGCGCACAGATTTCTCGACCCCTAGTTTTGGAGAGTATATCCCTGCTGTTTCCTTTTTGTCTGGAAGTTTACAGCTGTGGCAGTTTGTGTTGTGTGGTATTCCCATTTTAGCTGCCGGCTCTCCGATAGGCCAGAAACCGGTGATGACTCCCGTGAGTATAGAGACATCCCTTCTTTTCATGTTCATCAGCGATGAAGTTTGTTTGAGGTTGTAGGTAGGCCACAGCGACCTGCTGATTATGCATGACGTTTGACGCTTCCATCTACAATCTGCGATATTTAGAAATTTAATATTAACAGCATTCTTAACCACACTAAGTGCAGTTGCCACTGATCCGGCATATTCGATACCCATGGCAGAACCTTTCCCAGCCAGTTCGTCTGCTTTCTCATTACCTTCAATATCCTCATGTCCTGGGACCCAGAATAGAGTAACATTGTAGTGTTTGCTCAAAGTGGTAAGACTCCTGCTTTCTTCCACTAGATAGGAGGATGTGGTGGCCGAGTCCAGAGCCTGGATCGCTGCATGACTATCCGAAAGAATAGCGATATTATGTTTGAAAGTGAAATCTGCAATAAGTAACCTACAAGCTGCCCCTACTGCTAGTACCTCCGCGTGGAAGACACTAGAAGAGTTTGGGAGGCGCACAGATTTCTCGACCCCTAGTTTTAGAGAGTATATCCCTGCTGTTTCCTTTTTGTCTGGAAGTTTACAGCTGTGGCAGTCAGTGTTGTGTGGTATTCCCATTTTAGCTGCCGGCTCTCCGATAGGCCAGAAACCGGTGATGACTCCCGTGAGTATAGAGACATCCCTTCTTTTCATGTTCATCAGCGATGAAGTTTGTTTGAGGTTGTAGGTAGGCCACAGCGACCTGCATGACGTTTGACGCTTCCATCTACAATCTGCGATATTTAGAAATTTAATATTAACAGCATTCTTAACCACACTAAGTGCAGTTGTCACTGATCCGGCATATTCGATACCCATGGCAGAACCTTTCCTAGCCAGTTCGTCTGGTTTCTCATTACCTTCAATATCCTGATGTCCTGGGACCCAAAATAGAGTAACATTGTGGTGTTCGCTCAAAGTGGTAAGACTCCTGCTTTCTTCCACTAGATAGGAGGATGTGGTGGCCGAGTCCAGAGCCTGGATCGCTGCATGACTATCCGAAAGAATAGCGATATTATGTTTGAAAGTGAAATCTGCAATAAGTAACCTACGAGCTGCCCCTACTGCTAGTACCTCCGCTTGGAAGACACTAGAAGTGTTTGGGAGGCGCACAGATTTCTCGACCCCTAGTTTTGGAGAGTATATCCCTGCTGTTTCCTTTTTGTCTGGAAGTTTACAGCTGTGGCAGTTTGTGTTGTGTGGAATTCCCATTTTAGCTGCCGACTCTCCGATAGGCCAGAAACCGGTGATGACTCCCGTGAGTATAGAGACATCCCTTCTTTTCATGTTCATCAGCGATGAAGTTTGTTTGAGGTTGTAGGTAGGCCACAGCGACCTGCTGATTATGCATGACGTTTGACGCTTCCATCTACAATCTGCGATATTTAGAAATTTAATATTAACAGCATTCTTAACCACACTAAGTGCAGTTGTCACTGATCCGGCATATTCGATACCCATGGCAGAACCTTTCCTAGCCAGTTCGTCAGGTTTCTCATTACCTTCAATATCCTGATGTCCTGGGACCCAGAATAAAGTAACATTGTGGTGTTCGCTCAAAGTGGTAAGACTCCTGCTTTCTTCCACTAGATAGGAGGATGTGGTGGCCGAGTCCAGAGCCTGGATCGCTGCATGACTATCCGAAAGAATAGCGATATTATGTTTGAAAGTGAAATCTGCAATAAGTAACCTACGAGCTGCCCCTACTGCTAGTACCTCCGCTTGGAAGACACTAGAAGTGTTTGGGAGGCGCACAGATTTCTCGACCCCTAGTTTTGGAGAGTATATCCCTGCTGTTTCCTTTTTGTCTGGAAGTTTACAGCTGTGGCAGTTTGTGTTGTGTGGAATTCCCATTTTAGCTGCCGACTCTCCGATAGGCCAGAAACCGGTGATGACTCCCGTGAGTATAGAGACATCCCTTCTTTTCATGTTCATCAGCGATGAAGTTTGTTTGAGGTTGTAGGTAGGCCACAGCGACCTGCTGATTATGCATGACGTTTGACGCTTCCATCTACAATCTGCGATATTTAGAAATTTAATATTAACAGCATTCTTAACCACACTAAGTGCAGTTGCCACTGATCCGGCATATTCGATACCCATGGCAGAACCTTTCCTAGCCAGTTCGTCTGCTTTCTCATTACCTTCAATATCCTGATGTCCTGAGACCCAGAATAGAGTAACATTGTAGTGTTCGCTCAAAGTGGTAAGACTCCTGCTTTCTTCCACTAGATAGGAGGATGTGGTGGCCGAGAGTCCAGAGCCTGGATCGCTGCATGACTATCCGAAAGAATAGCGATATTATGTTTGAAAGTGAAATCTGCAATAAGTAACCTACAAGCTGCCCCTACTGCTAGTACCTCCGCTTGGAAGACACTAAAAGTGTTTGGGAGGCGCACAGATTTCTCGACCCCTAGTTTTCGAGAGTATATCCCTGCTGTTTCCTTTTTGTCTGGAAGTTTACAGCTGTGGCAGTTTGTGTTGTGTGGTATTCCCATTTTAGCTGCCGGCTCTCCGATAGGCCAGAAACCGGTGATGACTCCCGTGAGTATAGAGACATCCCTTCTTTTCATGTTCATCAGCGATGAAGTTTGTTTGAGGTTGTAGGTAGGCCACAGCGACCTGTTGATTATGCATGACGTTTGACGCTTCCATCTACAATCTGCGATATTTAGAAATTTAATATTAACAGCATTCTTAACCACACTAAGTGCAGTTGCCACTGATCCGGCATATACCCATGGCAGAACCTTTCCTAGCCAGTTCGTCTGCTTTCTCATTACCTTCAATATCCTGATGTCCTGGGACCCAGAATAGAGTAACATTGTAGTGTTCGCTCAAAGTGGTAAGACTCCTGCTTTCTTCCACTAGATAGGAGGATGTTGTGGCCGAGTCCAGAGCCTGGATCGCTGCATGACTATCCGAAAGAATAGCGATATTATGTTTGAAAGTGAAATCTGCAATAAGTAACCTACGAGCTGCCCCTACTGCTAGTACCTCCGCTTGGAAGACACTAGAAGTGTTTGGGAGGCGCACAGATTTCTCGACCCCTAGTTTTGGAGAGTATATCCCTGCTGTTTCCTTTTTGTCTGGAAGTTTACAGCTGTGGCAGTTTGTGTTGTGTGGAATTCCCATTTTAGCTGCCGACTCTCCGATAGGCCAGAAACCGGTGATGACTCCCGTGAGTATAGAGACATCCCTTCTTTTCATGTTCATCAGCGATGAAGTTTGTTTGAGGTTGTAGGTAGGCCACAGCGACCTGCTGATTATGCATGACGTTTGACGCTTCCATCTACAATCTGCGATATTTAGAAATTTAATATTAACAGCATTCTTAACCACACTAAGTGCAGTTGCCACTGATCCGGCATATTCGATACCCATGGCAGAACCTTTCCTAGCCAGTTCGTCTGCTTTCTCATTACCTTCAATATCCTGATGTCCTGAGACCCAGAATAGAGTAACATTGTAGTGTTCGCTCAAAGTGGTAAGACTCCTGCTTTCTTCCACTAGATAGGAGGATGTGGTGGCCGAGAGTCCAGAGCCTGGATCGCTGCATGACTATCCGAAAGAATAGCGATATTATGTTTGAAAGTGAAATCTGCAATAAGTAACCTACAAGCTGCCCCTACTGCTAGTACCTCCGCTTGGAAGACACTAAAAGTGTTTGGGAGGCGCACAGATTTCTCGACCCCTAGTTTTCGAGAGTATATCCCTGCTGTTTCCTTTTTGTCTGGAAGTTTACAGCTGTGGCAGTTTGTGTTGTGTGGTATTCCCATTTTAGCTGCCGGCTCTCCGATAGGCCAGAAACCGGTGATGACTCCCGTGAGTATAGAGACATCCCTTCTTTTCATGTTCATCAGCGATGAAGTTTGTTTGAGGTTGTAGGTAGGCCACAGCGACCTGTTGATTATGCATGACGTTTGACGCTTCCATCTACAATCTGCGATATTTAGAAATTTAATATTAACAGCATTCTTAACCACACTAAGTGCAGTTGCCACTGATCCGGCATATACCCATGGCAGAACCTTTCCTAGCCAGTTCGTCTGCTTTCTCATTACCTTCAATATCCTGATGTCCTGGGACCCAGAATAGAGTAACATTGTAGTGTTCGCTCAAAGTGGTAAGACTCCTGCTTTCTTCCACTAGATAGGAGGATGTTGTGGCCGAGTCCAGAGCCTGGATCGCTGCATGACTATCCGAAAGAATAGCGATATTATGTTTGAAAGTGAAATCTGCAATAAGTAACCTACGAGCTGCCCCTACTGCTAGTACCTCCGCTTGGAAGACACTAGAAGTGTTTGGGAGGCGCACAGATTTCTCGACCCCTAGTTTTGGAGAGTATATCCCTGCTGTTTCCTTTTTGTCTGGAAGTTTACAGCTGTGGCAGTTTGTGTTGTGTGGAATTCCCATTTTAGCTGCCGACTCTCCGATAGGCCAGAAACCGGTGATGACTCCCGTGAGTATAGAGACATCCCTTCTTTTCATGTTCATCAGCGATGAAGTTTGTTTGAGGTTGTAGGTAGGCCACAGCGACCTGCTGATTATGCATGACGTTTGACGCTTCCATCTACAATCTGCGATATTTAGAAATTTAATATTAACAGCATTCTTAACCACACTAAGTGCAGTTGCCACTGATCCGGCATATTCGATACCCATGGCAGAACCTTTCCTAGCCAGTTCGTCTGCTTTCTCATTACCTTCAATATCCTGATGTCCTGAGACCCAGAATAGAGTAACATTGTAGTGTTCGCTCAAAGTGGTAAGACTCCTGCTTTCTTCCACTAGATAGGAGGATGTGGTGGCCGAGAGTCCAGAGCCTGGATCGCTGCATGACTATCCGAAAGAATAGCGATATTATGTTTGAAAGTGAAATCTGCAATAAGTAACCTACAAGCTGCCCCTACTGCTAGTACCTCCGCTTGGAAGACACTAAAAGTGTTTGGGAGGCGCACAGATTTCTCGACCCCTAGTTTTCGAGAGTATATCCCTGCTGTTTCCTTTTTGTCTGGAAGTTTACAGCTGTGGCAGTTTGTGTTGTGTGGTATTCCCATTTTAGCTGCCGGCTCTCCGATAGGCCAGAAACCGGTGATGACTCCCGTGAGTATAGAGACATCCCTTCTTTTCATGTTCATCAGCGATGAAGTTTGTTTGAGGTTGTAGGTAGGCCACAGCGACCTGTTGATTATGCATGACGTTTGACGCTTCCATCTACAATCTGCGATATTTAGAAATTTAATATTAACAGCATTCTTAACCACACTAAGTGCAGTTGCCACTGATCCGGCATATACCCATGGCAGAACCTTTCCTAGCCAGTTCGTCTGCTTTCTCATTACCTTCAATATCCTGATGTCCTGGGACCCAGAATAGAGTAACATTGTAGTGTTCGCTCAAAGTGGTAAGACTCCTGCTTTCTTCCACTAGATAGGAGGATGTTGTGGCCGAGTCCAGAGCCTGGATCGCTGCATGACTATCCGAAAGAATAGCGATATTATGTTTGAAAGTGAAATCTGCAATAAGTAACCTACAAGCTGCCCCTACTGCTAGTACCTCCGCTTGGAAGACACTAGAAGTGTTTGGGAGGCGCACAGATTTCTCGACCCCTAGTTTTGGAGAGTATATCCCTGCTGTTTCCTTTTTGTCTGGAAGTTTACAGCTGTGGCAGTTTGTGTTGTGTGGTATTCCCATTTTAGCTGCCGGCTCTCCGATAGGCCAGAAACCGGTGATGACTCCCGTGAGTATAGAGACATCCCTTCTTTTCATGTTCATCAGCGATGAAGTTTGTTTGAGGTTGTAGGTAGGCCACAGCGACCTGCTGATTATGCATGACGTTTGACGCTTCCATCTACAATCTGCGATATTTAGAAATTTAATATAAACAGCATTCTTAACCACACTAAGTGCAGTTGCCACTGATCCGGCATATTCGATACCCATGGCAGAACCTTTCCTAGCCAGTTCGTCTGCTTTCTCATTACCTTCAATATCCTGATGTCCTGGCACCCAGAATAGAGTAACATTGTAGTGTTCGCTCAAAGTGGTAAGACTCCTGCTTTCTTCCACTAGATAGGAGGATGTGGTGGCCGAGTACAGAGCCTGGATCGCTGCATGACTATCCGAAAGAATAGCGATATTATGTTTAAAAGTGAAATCTGCAATAAGTAACCTACAAGCTGCCCCTACTGCTAGTACCTCCGCTTGGAAGACACTAGAAGTGTTTGGGAGGCGCACAGACTTCTCGACCCCTAGTTTTGGAGAGTATATCCCTGCTGTTTCCTTTTTGTCTGGAAGTTTACAGCTGTGGCAGTTTGTGTTGTGTGGTATTCCCATTTTAGCTGCCAGCTCTCCGATAGGCCAGAAACCGGTGATGACTCCCGTGAGTATAGAGACATCCCTTCTTTTCATGTTCATCAGCGATGAAGTTTGTTTGAGGTTGTAGGTAGGCCACAGCGACCTGTTGATTATGCATGACGTTTGACGCTTCCATCTACAATCTGCGATATTTAGAAATTTAATATTAACAGCATTCTTAACCACACTAAGTGCAGTTGCCACTGATCCGGCATATTCGATACCCATGGCAGAACCTTTCCTAGCCAGTTCGTCTGCTTTCTCATTACCTTCAATATCCTGATGTCCTGAGACCCAGAATAGAGTAACATTGTAGTGTTCGCTCAAAGTGGTAAGACTCCTGCTTTCTTCCACTAGATAGGAGGATGTGGTGGCCGAGAGTCCAGAGCCTGGATCGCTGCATGACTATCCGAAAGAATAGCGATATTATGTTTGAAAGTGAAATCTGCAATAAGTAACCTACAAGCTGCCCCTACTGCTAGTACCTCCGCTTGGAAGACACTAGAAGTGTTTGGGAGGCGCACAGATTTCTCGACCCCTAGTTTTGGAGAGTATATCCCTGCTGTTTCCTTTTTGTCTGGAAGTTTACAGCTGTGGCAGTTTGTGTTGTGTGGTATTCCCATTTTAGCTGCCGGCTCTCCGATAGGCCAGAAACCGGTGATGACTCCCGTGAGTATAGAGACATCCCTTCTTTTCATGTTCATCAGCGATGAAGTTTGTTTGAGGTTGTAGGTAGGCCACAGCGACCTGCTGATTATGCATGACGTTTGACGCTTCCATCTACAATCTGCGATATTTAGAAATTTAATATTAACAGCATTCTTAACCACACTAAGTGCAGTTGCCACTGATCCGGCATATTCGATACCCATGGCAGAACCTTTCCTAGCCAGTTCGTCTGCTTTCTCATTACCTTCAATATCCTGATGTCCTGGGACCCAGAATAGAGTAACATTGTAGTGTTCGCTCAAAGTGGTAAGACTCCTGCTTTCTTCCACTAGATAGGAGGATGTGGTGGCCGAGTCCAGAGCCTGGATCGCTGCATGACTATCCGAAAGAATAGCGATATTATGTTTGAAAGTGAAATCTGCAATAAGTAACCTACAAGCTGCCCCTACTGCTAGTACCTCCGCTTGGAAGACACTAGAAGTGTTTGGGAGGCGCACAGATTTCTCGACCCCTAGTTTTGGAGAGTATATCCCTGCTGTTTCCTTTTTGTCTGGAAGTTTACAGCTGTGGCAGTTTGTGTTGTGTGGTATTCCCATTTTAGCTGCCGGCTCTCCGATAGGCCAGAAACCGGTGATGACTCCCGTGAGTATAGAGACATCCCTTCTTTTCATGTTCATCAGCGATGAAGTTTGTTTGAGGTTGTAGGTAGGCCACAGCGACCCGCTGATTATGCATGACGTTTGACGCTTCCATCTACAATCTGCGATATTTAGAAATTTAATATTAACAGCATTCTTAACCACACTAAGTGCAGTTGCCACTGATCCGGCATATTCGATACCCATGGCAGAACCTTTCCTAGCCAGTTCGTCTGCTTTCTCATTACCTTCAATATACTGATGTCCTGGGACCCAGAATAGAGTAACATTGTAGTGTTCGCTCAAAGTGGTAAGACTCCTGCTTTCTTCCACTAGATAGGAGGATGTTGTGGCCGAGTCCAGAGCCTGGATCGCTGCATGACTATCCGAAAGAATAGCGATATTATGTTTGAAAGTGAAATCTGCAATAAGTAACCTACAAGCTGCCCCTACTGCTAGTACCTCCGCTTGGAAGACACTAGAAGTGTTTGGGAGGCGCACAGATTTCTCGACCCATAGTTTTGGAGAGTATATCCCTGCTGTTTCCTTTTTGTCTGGAAGTTTACAGCTGTGGCAGTTTGTGTTGTGTGGTATTCCCATTTTAGCTGCCGGCTCTCCGATAGGCCAGAAACCGGTGATGACTCCCGTGAGTATAGAGACATCCCTTCTTTTCATGTTCATCAGCGATGAAGTTTGTTTGAGGTTGTAGGTAGGCCACAGCGACCTGCTGATTATGCATGACGTTTGACGCTTCCATCTACAATCTGCGATATTTAGAAATTTAATATTAACAGCATTCTTAACCACACTAAGTGCAGTTGCCACTGATCCGGCATATTCGATACCCATGGCAGAACCTTTCCTAGCCAGTTCGTCTGCTTTCTCATTACCTTCAATATCCTGATGTCCTGGGACCCAGAATAGAGTAACATTGTAGTGTTCGCTCAAAGTGGTAAGACTCCTGCTTTCTTGCACTAGATAGGAGGATGTGGTGGCCGAGTCCAGAGCCTGGATCGCTGCATGACTATCCGAAAGAATAGCGATATTATGTTCGAAAGTGAAATATGCAATAAGTAACCTACAAGCTGCCCCTACTGCTAGTACCTCCGCTTGGAAGACACTAGAAGTGTTTGGGAGGCGCACAGATTTCTCGACCCCTAGTTTTGGAGAGTATATCCCTGCTGTTTCCTTTTTGTCTGGAAGTTTACAGCTGTGGCAGTTTGTGTTGTGTGGTATTCCCATTTTAGCTGTCGGCTCTCCGATAGGCCAGAAACCGGTGATGACTCCCGTGAGTATAGAGACATCCCTTCTTTTCATGTTCATCAGCGATGAAGTTTGTTTGAGGTTGTAGGTAGGCCACAGCGACCTGCTGATTATGCATGACGTTTGACGCTTCCATCTACAATCTGCGATATTTAGAAATTTAATATTAACAGCATTCTTAACCACACTAAGTGCAGTTGCCACTGATCCGGCATATTCGATACCCATGGCAGAACCTTTCCTAGCCAGTTCGTCTGCTTTCTCATTACCTTCAATATCCTGATGTCCTGGGACCCAGAATAGAGTAACATTGTAGTGTTCGCTCAAAGTGGTAAGACTCCTGCTTTCTTGCACTAGATAGGAGGATGTGGTGGCCGAGTCCAGAGCCTGGATCGCTGCATGACTATCCGAAAGAATAGCGATATTATGTTCGAAAGTGAAATATGCAATAAGTAACCTACAAGCTGCCCCTACTGCTAGTACCTCCGCTTGGAAGACACTAGAAGTGTTTGGGAGGCGCACAGATTTCTCGACCCCTAGTTTTGGAGAGTATATCCCTGCTGTTTCCTTTTTGTCTGGAAGTTTACAGCTGTGGCAGTTTGTGTTGTGTGGTATTCCCATTTTAGCTGTCGGCTCTCCGATAGGCCAGAAACCGGTGATGACTCCCGTGAGTATAGAGACATCCCTTCTTTTCATGTTCATCAGCGATGAAGTTTGTTTGAGGTTGTAGGTAGGCCACAGCGACCTGTTGATTATGCATGACGTTTGACGCTTCCATCTACAATCTGCGATATTTAGAAATTTAATATTAACAGCATTCTTAACCACACTAAGTGCAGTTGCCACTGATCCGGCATATTCGATACCCATGGCAGAACCTTTCCTAGCCAGTTCGTCTGCTTTCTCATTACCTTCAATATCCTGATGTCCTGGGACCCAGAATAGAGTAACATTGTAGTGTTCGCTCAAAGTGGTAAGACTCCTGCTTTCTTCCACTAGATAGGAGGATGTGGTGGCCGAGTCCAGAGCCTGGATCGCTGCATGACTATCCGAAAGAATAGCGATATTATGTTTGAAAGTGAAATCTGCAATAAGTAACCTACAAGCTGCCCCTACTGCTAGTACCTCCGCTTGGAAGACACTAGAAGTGTTTGGGAGGCGCACAGATTTCTCGACCCCTAGTTTTGGAGAGTATATCCCTGCTGTTTCCTTTTTGTCTGGAAGTTTACAGCTGTGGCAGTTTGTGTTGTGTGGTATTCCCATTTTAGCTGCCGGCTCTCCGATAGGCCAGAAACCGGTGATGACTCCCGTGAGTATAGAGACATCCCTTCTTTTCATGTTCATCAGCGATGAAGTTTGTTTGAGGTTGTAGGTAGGCCACAGCGACCTGCTGATTATGCATGACGTTTGACGCTTCCATCTACAATCTGCGATATTTAGAAATTTAATATTAACAGCATTCTTAACCACACTAAGTGCAGTTGCCACTGATCCGGCATATTCGATACCCATGGCAGAACCTTTCCTAGCCAGTTCGTCTGCTTTCTCATTACCTTCAATATACTGATGTCCTGGGACCCAGAATAGAGTAACATTGTAGTGTTCGCTCAAAGTGGTAAGACTCCTGCTTTCTTCCACTAGATAGGAGGATGTTGTGGCCGAGTCCAGAGCCTGGATCGCTGCATGACT
Organism: Suillia variegata; assembly: GCA_949127995.1. Classification (NCBI taxonomy): domain Eukaryota; kingdom Metazoa; phylum Arthropoda; class Insecta; order Diptera; family Heleomyzidae; genus Suillia; species Suillia variegata. The sequence goes on from OX421848.1 coordinate 188,360, forward strand.
ATCCGAAAGAATAGCGATATTATGTTTGAAAGTGAAATCTGCAATAAGTAACCTACAAGCTGCCCCTACTGCTAGTACCTCCGCTTGGAAGACACTAGAAGTGTTTGGGAGGCGCACAGATTTCTCGACCCATAGTTTTGGAGAGTATATCCCTGCTGTTTCCTTTTTGTCTGGAAGTTTACAGCTGTGGCAGTTTGTGTTGTGTGGTATTCCCATTTTAGCTGCCGGCTCTCCGATAGGCCAGAAACCGGTGATGACTCCCGTGAGTATAGAGACATCCCTTCTTTTCATGTTCATCAGCGATGAAGTTTGTTTGAGGTTGTAGGTAGGCCACAGCGACCTGCTGATTATGCATGACGTTTGACGCTTCCATCTACAATCTGCGATATTTAGAAATTTAATATTAACAGCATTCTTAACCACACTAAGTGCAGTTGCCACTGATCCGGCATATTCGATACCCATGGCAGAACCTTTCCTAGCCAGTTCGTCTGCTTTCTCATTACCTTCAATATACTGATGTCCTGGGACCCAGAATAGAGTAACATTGTAGTGTTCGCTCAAAGTGGTAAGACTCCTGCTTTCTTCCACTAGATAGGAGGATGTTGTGGCCGAGTCCAGAGCCTGGATCGCTGCATGACTATCCGAAAGAATAGCGATATTATGTTTGAAAGTGAAATCTGCAATAAGTAACCTACAAGCTGCCCCTACTGCTAGTACCTCCGCTTGGAAGACACTAGAAGTGTTTGGGAGGCGCACAGATTTCTCGACCCATAGTTTTGGAGAGTATATCCCTGCTGTTTCCTTTTTGTCTGGAAGTTTACAGCTGTGGCAGTTTGTGTTGTGTGGTATTCCCATTTTAGCTGCCGGCTCTCCGATAGGCCAGAAACCGGTGATGACTCCCGTGAGTATAGAGACATCCCTTCTTTTCATGTTCATCAGCGATGAAGTTTGTTTGAGGTTGTAGGTAGGCCACAGCGACCTGCTGATTATGCATGACGTTTGACGCTTCCATCTACAATCTGCGATATTTAGAAATTTAATATTAACAGCATTCTTAACCACACTAAGTGCAGTTGCCACTGATCCGGCATATTCGATACCCATGGCAGAACCTTTCCTAGCCAGTTCGTCTGCTTTCTCATTACCTTCAATATCCTGATGTCCTGGGACCCAGAATAGAGTAACATTGTAGTGTTCGCTCAAAGTGGTAAGACTCCTGCTTTCTTGCACTAGATAGGAGGATGTGGTGGCCGAGTCCAGAGCCTGGATCGCAGCATGACTATCCGAAAGAATAGCGATATTATGTTTGAAAGTGAAATATGCAATAAGTAACCTACAAGCTGCCCCTACTGCTAGTACCTCCGCTTGGAAGACACTAGAAGTGTTTGGGAGGCGCACAGATTTCTCGACCCCTAGTTTTGGAGAGTATATCCCTTCTGTTTCCTTTTTGTCTGGAAGTTTACAGCTGTGGCAGTTTGTGTTGTGTGGTATTCCCATTTTAGCTGCCGGCTCTCCGATAGGCCAGAAACCGGTGATGACTCCCGTGAGTATAGAGACATCCCTTCTTTTCATGTTCATCAGCGATGAAGTTTGTTTGAGGTTGTAGGTAGGCCACAGCGACCTGCTGATTATGCATGACGTTTGACGCTTCCATCTACAATCTGCGATATTTAGAAATTTAATATTAACAGCATTCTTAACCACACTAAGTGCAGTTGCCACTGATCCGGCATATTCGATACCCATGGCAGAACCTTTCCTAGCCAGTTCGTCTGCTTTCTCATTACCTTCAATATCCTGATGTCCTGGGACCCAGAATAGAGTAACATTGTAGTGTTCGCTCAAAGTGGTAAGACTCCTGCTTTCTTGCACTAGATAGGAGGATGTGGTGGCCGAGTCCAGAGCCTGGATCGCTGCATGACTATCCGAAAGAATAGCGATATTATGTTTGAAAGTGAAATATGCAATAAGTAACCTACAAGCTGCCCCTACTGCTAGTACCTCCGCTTGGAAGACACTAGAAGTGTTTGGGAGGCGCACAGATTTCTCGACCCCTAGTTTTGGAGAGTATATCCCTTCTGTTTCCTTTTTGTCTGGAAGTTTACAGCTGTGGCAGTTTGTGTTGTGTGGTATTCCCATTTTAGCTGTCGGCTCTCCGATAGGCCAGAAACCGGTGATGACTCCCGTGAGTATAGAGACATCCCTTCTTTTCATGTTCATCAGCGATGAAGTTTGTTTGAGGTTGTAGGTAGGCCACAGCGACCTGCTGATTATGCATGACGTTTGACGCTTCCATCTACAATCTGCGATATTTAGAAATTTTATATTAACAGCATTCTTAACCACACTAAGTGCAGTTGCCACTGATCCGGCATATTCGATACCCATGGCAGAACCTTTCCTAGCCAGTTCGTCTGCTTTCTCATTACCTTCAATATCCTGATGTCCTGGGACCCAGAATAGAGTAACATTGTAGTGTTCGCTCAAAGTGGTAAGACTCCTGCTTTCTTCCACTAGATAGGAGGATGTGGTGGCCGAGAGTCCAGAGCCTGGATCGCTGCATGACTATCCGAAAGAATAGCGATATTATGTTTGAAAGTGAAATCTGCAATAAGTAACCTACAAGCTGCCCCTACTGCTAGTACCTCCGCTTGGAAGACACTAGAAGTGTTTGGGAGGCGCACAGATTTCTCGACCCCTAGTTTTGGAGAGTATATCCCTGCTGTTTCCTTTTTGTCTGGAAGTTTACAGCTGTGGCAGTTTGTGTTGTGTGGTATTCCCATTTTAGCTGTCGGCTCTCCGATAGGCCAGAAACCGGTGATGACTCCCGTGAGTATAGAGACATCCCTTCTTTTCATGTTCATCAGCGATGAAGTTTGTTTGAGGTTGTAGGCAGGCCACAGCGACCTGCTGATTATGCATGACGTTTGACGCTTCCATCTACAATCTGCGATATTTAGAAATTTAATATTAACAGCATTCTTAACCACACTAAGTGCAGTTGCCACTGATCCGGCATATTCGATACCCATGGCAGAACCTTTCCTAGCCAGTTCGTCTGCTTTCTCATTACCTTCAATATCCTGATGTCCTGGGACCCAGAATAGAGTAACATTGTAGTGTTCGCTCAAAGTGGTAAGACTCCTGCTTTCTTCCACTAGATAGGAGGATGTGGTGGCCGAGTCCAGAGCCTGGATCGCTGCATGACTATCCGAAAGAATAGCGATATTATGTTTGAAAGTGAAATCTGCAATAAGTAACCTACAAGCTGCCCCTACTGCTAGTACCTCCGCTTGGAAGACACTAGAAGTGTTTGGGAGGCGCACAGATTTCTCGACCCCTAGTTTTGGAGAGTATATCCCTGCTGTTTCCTTTTTGTCTGGAAGTTTACAGCTGTGGCAGTTTGTGTTGTGTGGTATTCCCATTTTAGCTGCCGGCTCTCCGATAGGCCAGAAACCGGTGATGACTCCCGTGAGTATAGAGACATCCCTTCTTTTCATGTTCATCAGCGATGAAGTTTGTTTGAGGTTGTAGGTAGGCCACAGCGACCTGCTGATTATGCATGACGTTTGACGCTTCCATCTACAATCTGCGATATTTAGAAATTTAATATTAACAGCATTCTTAACCACACTAAGTGCAGTTGCCACTGATCCGGCATATTCGATACCCATGGCAGAACCTTTCCTAGCCAGTTCGTCTGCTTTCTCATTACCTTCAATATCCTGATGTCCTGAGACCCAGAATAGAGTAACATTGTAGTGTTCGCTCAAAGTGGTAAGACTCCTGCTTTCTTCCACTAGATAGGAGGATGTGGTGGCCGAGAGTCCAGAGCCTGGATCGCTGCATGACTATCCGAAAGAATAGCGATATTATGTTTGAAAGTGAAATCTGCAATAAGTAACCTACAAGCTGCCCCTACTGCTAGTACCTCCGCTTGGAAGACACTAAAAGTGTTTGGGAGGCGCACAGATTTCTCGACCCCTAGTTTTCGAGAGTATATCCCTGCTGTTTCCTTTTTGTCTGGAAGTTTACAGCTGTGGCAGTTTGTGTTGTGTGGTATTCCCATTTTAGCTGCCGGCTCTCCGATAGGCCAGAAACCGGTGATGACTCCCGTGAGTATAGAGACATCCCTTCTTTTCATGTTCATCAATATCCTGATGTCCTGAGACCCAGAATAGAGTAACATTGTAGTGTTCGCTCAAAGTGGTAAGACTCCTGCTTTCTTCCACTAGATAGGAGGATGTGGTGGCCGAGAGTCCAGAGCCTGGATCGCTGCATGACTATCCGAAAGAATAGCGATATTATGTTTGAAAGTGAAATCTGCAATAAGTAACCTACAAGCTGCCCCTACTGCTAGTACCTCCGCTTGGAAGACACTAGAAGTGTTTGGGAGGCGCACAGATTTCTCGACCCATAGTTTTGGAGAGTATATCCCTGCTGTTTCCTTTTTGTCTGGAAGTTTACAGCTGTGGCAGTTTGTGTTGTGTGGTATTCCCATTTTAGCTGCCGGCTCTCCGATAGGCCAGAAACCGGTGATGACTCCCGTGAGTATAGAGACATCCCTTCTTTTCATGTTCATCAGCGATGAAGTTTGTTTGAGGTTGTAGGTAGGCCACAGCGACCTGCTGATTATGCATGACGTTTGACGCTTCCATCTACAATCTGCGATATTTAGAAATTTAATATTAACAGCATTCTTAACCACACTAAGTGCAGTTGCCACTGATCCGGCATATTCGATACCCATGGCAGAACCTTTCCTAGCCAGTTCGTCTGCTTTCTCATTACCTTCAATATACTGATGTCCTGGGACCCAGAATAGAGTAACATTGTAGTGTTCGCTCAAAGTGGTAAGACTCCTGCTTTCTTCCACTAGATAGGAGGATGTTGTGGCCGAGTCCAGAGCCTGGATCGCTGCATGACTATCCGAAAGAATAGCGATATTATGTTTGAAAGTGAAATCTGCAATAAGTAACCTACAAGCTGCCCCTACTGCTAGTACCTCCGCTTGGAAGACACTAGAAGTGTTTGGGAGGCGCACAGATTTCTCGACCCATAGTTTTGGAGAGTATATCCCTGCTGTTTCCTTTTTGTCTGGAAGTTTACAGCTGTGGCAGTTTGTGTTGTGTGGTATTCCCATTTTAGCTGCCGGCTCTCCGATAGGCCAGAAACCGGTGATGACTCCCGTGAGTATAGAGACATCCCTTCTTTTCATGTTCATCAGCGATGAAGTTTGTTTGAGGTTGTAGGTAGGCCACAGCGACCTGCTGATTATGCATGACGTTTGACGCTTCCATCTACAATCTGCGATATTTAGAAATTTAATATTAACAGCATTCTTAACCACACTAAGTGCAGTTGCCACTGATCCGGCATATTCGATACCCATGGCAGAACCTTTCCTAGCCAGTTCGTCTGCTTTCTCATTACCTTCAATATCCTGATGTCCTGGGACCCAGAATAGAGTAACATTGTAGTGTTCGCTCAAAGTGGTAAGACTCCTGCTTTCTTGCACTAGATAGGAGGATGTGGTGGCCGAGTCCAGAGCCTGGATCGCTGCATGACTATCCGAAAGAATAGCGATATTATGTTTGAAAGTGAAATATGCAATAAGTAACCTACAAGCTGCCCCTACTGCTAGTACCTCCGCTTGGAAGACACTAGAAGTGTTTGGGAGGCGCACAGATTTCTCGACCCCTAGTTTTGGAGAGTATATCCCTTCTGTTTCCTTTTTGTCTGGAAGTTTACAGCTGTGGCAGTTTGTGTTGTGTGGTATTCCCATTTTAGCTGCCGGCTCTCCGATAGGCCAGAAACCGGTGATGACTCCCGTGAGTATAGAGACATCCCTTCTTTTCATGTTCATCAGCGATGAAGTTTGTTTGAGGTTGTAGGTAGGCCACAGCGACCTGCTGATTATGCATGACGTTTGACGCTTCCATCTACAATCTGCGATATTTAGAAATTTAATATTAACAGCATTCTTAACCACACTAAGTGCAGTTGCCACTGATCCGGCATATTCGATACCCATGGCAGAACCTTTCCTAGCCAGTTCGTCTGCTTTCTCATTACCTTCAATATCCTGATGTCCTGGGACCCAGAATAGAGTAACATTGTAGTGTTCGCTCAAAGTGGTAAGACTCCTGCTTTCTTGCACTAGATAGGAGGATGTGGTGGCCGAGTCCAGAGCCTGGATCGCTGCATGACTATCCGAAAGAATAGCGATATTATGTTTGAAAGTGAAATATGCAATAAGTAACCTACAAGCTGCCCCTACTGCTAGTACCTCCGCTTGGAAGACACTAGAAGTGTTTGGGAGGCGCACAGATTTCTCGACCCCTAGTTTTGGAGAGTATATCCCTTCTGTTTCCTTTTTGTCTGGAAGTTTACAGCTGTGGCAGTTTGTGTTGTGTGGTATTCCCATTTTAGCTGTCGGCTCTCCGATAGGCCAGAAACCGGTGATGACTCCCGTGAGTATAGAGACATCCCTTCTTTTCATGTTCATCAGCGATGAAGTTTGTTTGAGGTTGTAGGTAGGCCACAGCGACCTGCTGATTATGCATGACGTTTGACGCTTCCATCTACAATCTGCGATATTTAGAAATTTTATATTAACAGCATTCTTAACCACACTAAGTGCAGTTGCCACTGATCCGGCATATTCGATACCCATGGCAGAACCTTTCCTAGCCAGTTCGTCTGCTTTCTCATTACCTTCAATATCCTGATGTCCTGGGACCCAGAATAGAGTAACATTGTAGTGTTCGCTCAAAGTGGTAAGACTCCTGCTTTCTTCCACTAGATAGGAGGATGTGGTGGCCGAGAGTCCAGAGCCTGGATCGCTGCATGACTATCCGAAAGAATAGCGATATTATGTTTGAAAGTGAAATCTGCAATAAGTAACCTACAAGCTGCCCCTACTGCTAGTACCTCCGCTTGGAAGACACTAGAAGTGTTTGGGAGGCGCACAGATTTCTCGACCCCTAGTTTTGGAGAGTATATCCCTGCTGTTTCCTTTTTGTCTGGAAGTTTACAGCTGTGGCAGTTTGTGTTGTGTGGTATTCCCATTTTAGCTGTCGGCTCTCCGATAGGCCAGAAACCGGTGATGACTCCCGTGAGTATAGAGACATCCCTTCTTTTCATGTTCATCAGCGATGAAGTTTGTTTGAGGTTGTAGGCAGGCCACAGCGACCTGCTGATTATGCATGACGTTTGACGCTTCCATCTACAATCTGCGATATTTAGAAATTTAATATTAACAGCATTCTTAACCACACTAAGTGCAGTTGCCACTGATCCGGCATATTCGATACCCATGGCAGAACCTTTCCTAGCCAGTTCGTCTGCTTTCTCATTACCTTCAATATCCTGATGTCCTGGGACCCAGAATAGAGTAACATTGTAGTGTTCGCTCAAAGTGGTAAGACTCCTGCTTTCTTCCACTAGATAGGAGGATGTGGTGGCCGAGTCCAGAGCCTGGATCGCTGCATGACTATCCGAAAGAATAGCGATATTATGTTTGAAAGTGAAATCTGCAATAAGTAACCTACAAGCTGCCCCTACTGCTAGTACCTCCGCTTGGAAGACACTAGAAGTGTTTGGGAGGCGCACAGATTTCTCGACCCCTAGTTTTGGAGAGTATATCCCTGCTGTTTCCTTTTTGTCTGGAAGTTTACAGCTGTGGCAGTTTGTGTTGTGTGGTATTCCCATTTTAGCTGCCGGCTCTCCGATAGGCCAGAAACCGGTGATGACTCCCGTGAGTATAGAGACATCCCTTCTTTTCATGTTCATCAGCGATGAAGTTTGTTTGAGGTTGTAGGTAGGCCACAGCGACCTGCTGATTATGCATGACGTTTGACGCTTCCATCTACAATCTGCGATATTTAGAAATTTAATATTAACAGCATTCTTAACCACACTAAGTGCAGTTGCCACTGATCCGGCATATTCGATACCCATGGCAGAACCTTTCCTAGCCAGTTCGTCTGCTTTCTCATTACCTTCAATATCCTGATGTCCTGAGACCCAGAATAGAGTAACATTGTAGTGTTCGCTCAAAGTGGTAAGACTCCTGCTTTCTTCCACTAGATAGGAGGATGTGGTGGCCGAGAGTCCAGAGCCTGGATCGCTGCATGACTATCCGAAAGAATAGCGATATTATGTTTGAAAGTGAAATCTGCAATAAGTAACCTACAAGCTGCCCCTACTGCTAGTACCTCCGCTTGGAAGACACTAAAAGTGTTTGGGAGGCGCACAGATTTCTCGACCCCTAGTTTTCGAGAGTATATCCCTGCTGTTTCCTTTTTGTCTGGAAGTTTACAGCTGTGGCAGTTTGTGTTGTGTGGTATTCCCATTTTAGCTGCCGGCTCTCCGATAGGCCAGAAACCGGTGATGACTCCCGTGAGTATAGAGACATCCCTTCTTTTCATGTTCATCAATATCCTGATGTCCTGAGACCCAGAATAGAGTAACATTGTAGTGTTCGCTCAAAGTGGTAAGACTCCTGCTTTCTTCCACTAGATAGGAGGATGTGGTGGCCGAGAGTCCAGAGCCTGGATCGCTGCATGACTATCCGAAAGAATAGCGATATTATGTTTGAAAGTGAAATCTGCAATAAGTAACCTACAAGCTGCCCCTACTGCTAGTACCTCCGCTTGGAAGACACTAAAAGTGTTTGGGAGGCGCACAGATTTCTCGACCCCTAGTTTTCGAGAGTATATCCCTGCTGTTTCCTTTTTGTCTGGAAGTTTACAGCTGTGGCAGTTTGTGTTGTGTGGTATTCCCATTTTAGCTGCCGGCTCTCCGATAGGCCAGAAACCGGTGATGACTCCCGTGAGTATAGAGACATCCCTTCTTTTCATGTTCATCAGCGATGAAGTTTGTTTGAGGTTGTAGGTAGGCCACAGCGACCTGTTGATTATGCATGACGTTTGACGCTTCCATCTACAATCTGCGATATTTAGAAATTTAATATTAACAGCATTCTTAACCACACTAAGTGCAGTTGCCACTGATCCGGCATATTCGATACCCATGGCAGAACCTTTCCTAGCCAGTTCGTCTGCTTTCTCATTACCTTCAATATCCTGATGTCCTGGGACCCAGAATAGAGTAACATTGTAGTGTTCGCTCAAAGTGGTAAGACTCCTGCTTTCTTCCACTAGATAGGAGGATGTGGTGGCCGAGTCCAGAGCCTGGATCGCTGCATGACTATCCGAAAGAATAGCGATATTATGTTTGAAAGTGAAATCTTCAATAAGTAACCTACAAGCTGCCCCTACTGCTAGTACCTCCGCTTGGAAGACACTAGAAGTGTTTGGGAGGCGCACAGATTTCTCGACCCCTAGTTTTGGAGAGTATATCCCTGCTGTTTCCTTTTTGTCTGGAAGTTTACAGCTGTGGCAGTTTGTGTTGTGTGGTATTCCCATTTTAGCTGCCGGCTCTCCGATAGGCCAGAAACCGGTGATGACTCCCGTGAGTATAGAGACATCCCTTTTTTTCATGTTCATCAGCGATGAAGTTTGTTTGAGGTTGTCGGTAGGCCACAGCGACCTGCTGATTATGCATGACGTTTGACGCTTCCATCTACAATCTGCGATATTTAGAAATTTAATATTAACAGCATTCTTAACCACACTAAGTGCAGTTGCCACTGATCCGGCATATTCGATACCCATGGCAGAACCTTTCCTAGCCAGTTCGTCTGTTTTCTCATTACCTTCAATATCCTGATGTCCTGGCACCCAGAATAGAGTAACATTGTAGTGTTCGCTCAAAGTGGTAAGACTCCTGCTTTCTTCCACTAGATAGGAGGATGTGGTGGCCGAGTACAGAGCCTGGATCGCTGCATGACTATCCGAAAGAATAGCGATATTATGTTTGAAAGTGAAATCTGCAATAAGTAACCTACAAGCTGCCCCTACTGCTAGTACCTCCGCTTGGAAGACACTAGAAGTGTTTGGGAGGCGCACAGACTACTCGACCCCTAGTTTTGGAGAGTATATCCCTGCTGTTTCCTTTTTGTCTGGAAGTTTACAGCTGTGGCAGTTTGTGTTGTGTGGTATTCCCATTTTAGCTGCCAGCTCTCCGATAGGCCAGAAACCGGTGATGACTCCCGTGAGTATAGAGACATCCCTTCTTTTCATGTTCATCAGCGATGAAGTTTGTTTGAGGTTGTAGGTAGGCCACAGCGACCTGCTGATTATGCATGACGTTTGACGCTTCCATCTACAATCTGCGATATTTAGAAATTTAATATTAACAGCATTCTTAACCACACTAAGTGCAGTTGCCACTGATCCGGCATATTCGATACCCATGGCAGAACCTTTCCTAGCCAGTTCGTCTGCTTTCTCATTACCTTCAATATCCTGATGTCCTGGGACCCAGAATAGAGTAACATTGTGGTTTTCGCTCAAAGTGGTAAGACTCCTGCTTTCTTCCACTGGATAGGAGGATGTGGTGGCCGAGTCCAGAGCCTGGATCGCTGCATGACTATCCGAAAGAATAGCGATATTATGTTTGAAAGTGAAATCTGCAATAAGTAACCTACGAGCTGCCCCTACTGCTAGTACCTCCGCTTGGAAGACACTAGAAGTGTTTGGGAGGCGCACAGACTTCTCGACCCCTAGTTTTGGAGAGTATATCCCTGCTGTTTCCTTTTTGTCTGGAAGTTTACAGCTGTGGCAGTTTGTGTTGTGTGGTATTCCCATTTTAGCTGCCAGCTCTCCGATAGGCCAGAAACCGGTGATGACTCCCGTGAGTATAGAGACATCCCTTCTTTTCATGTTCATCAGCGATGAAGTTTGTTTGAGGTTGTAGGTAGGCCACAGCGACCTGCTGATTATGCATGACGTTTGACGCTTCCATCTACAATCTGCGATATTTAGAAATTTAATATTAACAGCATTCTTAACCACACTAAGTGCAGTTGCCACTGATCCGGCATATTCGATACCCATGGCAGAACCTTTCCTAGCCAGTTCGTCTGCTTTCTCATTACCTTCAATATCCTGATGTCCTGGGACCCAGAATAGAGTAACATTGTGGTTTTCGCTCAAAGTGGTAAGACTCCTGCTTTCTTCCACTGGATAGGAGGATGTGGTGGCCGAGTCCAGAGCCTGGATCGCTGCATGACTATCCGAAAGAATAGCGATATTATGTTTGAAAGTGAAATCTGCAATAAGTAACCTACGAGCTGCCCCTACTGCTAGTACCTCCGCTTGGAAGACACTAGAAGTGTTTGGGAGGCGCACAGATTTCTCGACCCCTAGTTTTGGAGAGTATATCCCTGCTGTTTCCTTTTTGTCTGGAAGTTTACAGCTGTGGCAGTTTGTGTTGTGTGGTAATCCCATTTTACCTGCCGACTCTCCGATAGGCCAGAAACCGGTGATGACTCCCGTGAGTATAGAGACATCCCTTCTTTTCATGTTCATCAGCGATGAAGTTTGTTTGAGGTTGTAGGTAGGCCACAGCGACCTGCTGATTATGCATGACGTTTGACGCTTCCATCTACAATCTGCGATATTTAGAAATTTAATATTAACAGCATTCTTAACCACACTAAGTGCAGTTGCCACTGATCCGGCATATTCGATACCCATGGCAGAACCTTTCCTAGCCAGTTCGTCTGCTTTCTCATTACCTTCAATATACTGATGTCCTGGGACCCAGAATAGAGTAACATTGTAGTGTTCGCTCAAAGTGGTAAGACTCCTGCTTTCTTCCACTAGATAGGAGGATGTTGTGGCCGAGTCCAGAGCCTGGATCGCTGCATGACTATCCGAAAGAATAGCGATATTATGTTTGAAAGTGAAATCTGCAATAAGTAACCTACAAGCTGCCCCTACTGCTAGTACCTCCGCTTGGAAGACACTAGAAGTGTTTGGGAGGCGCACAGATTTCTCGACCCATAGTTTTGGAGAGTATATCCCTGCTGTTTCCTTTTTGTCTGGAAGTTTACAGCTGTGGCAGTTTGTGTTGTGTGGTATTCCCATTTTAGCTGCCGGCTCTCCGATAGGCCAGAAACCGGTGATGACTCCCGTGAGTATAGAGACATCCCTTCTTTTCATGTTCATCAGCGATGAAGTTTGTTTGAGGTTGTAGGTAGGCCACAGCGACCTGCTGATTATGCATGACGTTTGACGCTTCCATCTACAATCTGCGATATTTAGAAATTTAATATTAACAGCATTCTTAACCACACTAAGTGCAGTTGCCACTGATCCGGCATATTCGATACCCATGGCAGAACCTTTCCTAGCCAGTTCGTCTGCTTTCTCATTACCTTCAATATCCTGATGTCCTGGAACCCAGAATAGAGTAACATTGTAGTGTTCGCTCAAAGTGGTAAGACTCCTGCTTTCTTCCACTAGATAGGAGGATGTGGTGGCCGAGTCCAGAGCCTGGATCGCTGCATGACTATCCGAAAGAATAGCGATATTATGTTTGAAAGTGAAATCTGCAATAAGTAACCTACAAGCTGCCCCTACTGCTAGTACCTCCGCTTGGAAGACACTAGAAGTGTTTGGGAGGCGCACAGATTTCTCGACCCCTAGTTTTGGAGAGTATATCCCTGCTGTTTCCTTTTTGTCTGGAAGTTTACAGCTGTGGCAGTTTGTGTTGTGTGTAATTCCCATTTTAGCTGTCGGCTCTCCGATAGGCCAGAAACCGGTGATGACTCCCGTGAGTATAGAGACATCCCTTCTTTTCATGTTCATCAGCGATGAAGTTTGTTTGAGGTTGTAGGTAGGCCACAGCGACCTGCTGATTATGCATGACGTTTGACGCTTCCATCTACAATCTGCGATATTTAGAAATTTAATATTAACAGCATTCTTAACCACACTAAGTGCAGTTGCCACTGATCCGGCATATTCGATACCCATGGCAGAACCTTTCCTAGCCAGTTCGTCTGCTTTCTCATTACCTTCAATATCCTGATGTCCTGGGACCCAGAATAGAGTAACATTGTAGTGTTCGCTCAAAGTGGTAAGACTCCTGCTTTCTTCCACTAGATAGGAGGATGTGGTGGCCGAGTCCAGAGCCTGGATCGCTGCATGACTATCCGAAAGAATAGCGATATTATGTTTGAAAGTGAAATCTGCAATAAGTAACCTACAAGCTGCCCCTACTGCTAGTACCTCCGCTTGGAAGACACTAGAAGTGTTTGGGAGGCGCACAGATTTCTCGACCCCTAGTTTTGGAGAGTATATCCCTGCTGTTTCCTTTTTGTCTGGAAGTTTACAGCTGTGGCAGTTTGTGTTGTGTGGTATTCCCATTTTAGCTGTCGGTTCTCCGATAGGCCAGAAACCGGTGATGACTCCCGTGAGTATAGAGACAGCCCTTCTTTTCATGTTCATCAGCGATGAAGTTTGTTTGAGGTTGTAGGTAGGCCACAGCGACCTGCTGATTATGCATGACGTTTGACGCTTCCATCTACAATCTGCGATATTTAGAAATTTAATATTAACAGCATTCTTAACCACACTAAGTGCAGTTGCCACTGATCCGGCATATTCGATACCCATGGCAGAACCTTTCCTAGCCAGTTCGTCTGCTTTCTCATTACCTTCAATATCCTGATGTCCTGGGACACAGAATAGAGTAACATTGTAGTGTTCGCTCAAAGTGGTAAGACTCCTGCTTTCTTCCACTAGATAGGAGGATGTGGTGGCCGAGTCCAGAGCCTGGATCGCTGCATGACTATCCGAAAGAATAGCGATATTATGTTTGAAAGTGAAATCTGCAATAAGTAACCTAAAAGCTGCCCCTACTGCTAGTACCTCCGCTTGGAAGACACTAGAAGTGTTTGGGAGGCGCACAGATTTCTCGACCCCTAGTTTTGGAGAGTATATCCCTGCTGTTTCCTTTTTGTCTGGAAGTTTACAGCTGTGGCAGTTTGTGTTGTGTGGTATTCCCATTTTAGCTGTCGGCTCTCCGATAGGCCAGAAACCGGTGATGACTCCCGTGAGTATAGAGACATACCTTCTTTTCATGTTCATCAGCGATGAAGTTTGTTTGAGGTTGTAGGTAGGCCACAGCGACCTGCTGATTATGCATGACGTTTGACGCTTCCATCTACAATCTGCGATATTTAGAAATTTAATATTAACAGCATTCTTAACCACACTAAGTGCAGTTGCCACTGATCCGGCATATTCGATACCCATGGCAGGACCTTTCCTAGCCAGTTCGTCTGCTCTCTCATTACCTTCAATATCCTGATGTCCTGGGACCCAGAATAGAGTAACATTGTAGTGTTCGCTCAAAGTGGTAAGACTCCTGCTTTCTTCCACTATATGGGAGGATGTGGTGGCCGAGTCCAGAGCCTGGATCGCTGCATGACTATCTGAAAGAATAGCGATATTATGTTTGAAAGTGAAATCTGCAATAAGTAACCTACAAGCTGCCCCTACTGCTAGTACCTCCGCTTGGAAGACACTAGAAGTGTTTGGGAGGCGCACAGATTTTTCGACCCCTAGTTTTGGAGAGTATATCCCTGCTGTTTCCTTTTTGTCTGGAAGTTTACAGCTGTGGCAGTTTGTGTTGTGTGGTATTCCCATTTTAGCTGCCGGCTCTCCGATAGGCCAGAAACCGGTGATGACTCCCGTGAGTATAGAGACATCCCTTCTTTTCATGTTCATCAGCGATGAAGTTTGTTTGAGGTTGTAGGTAGGCCACAGCGACCTGCTGATTATGCATGACGTTTGACGCTTCCATCTACAATCTGCGATATTTAGAAATTTAATATTAACAGCATTCTTAACCACACTAAGTGCAGTCGCCACTGATCCGGCATATTCGATACCCATGGCAGGACCTTTCCTAGCCAGTTCGTCTGCTTTCTCATTACCTTCAATATCCTGATGTCCTGGGACCCAGAATAGAGTAACATTGTAGTGTTCGCTCAAAGTGGTAAGACTCCTGCTTTCTTCCACTAGATAGGAGGATGTGGTGGCCGAGTCCAGAGCCTGTATCGCTGCATGACTATCCGAAAGAATAGCGATATTATGTTTGAAAGTGAAGTCTGCAATAAGTAACCTACAAGCTGCCCCTACTGCTAGTACCTCCGCTTGGAAGACACTAGAAGTGTTTGGGAGGCGCACAGATTTCTCGACCCCTAGTTTTGGAGAGTATATCCCTGCTGTTTCCTTTTTGTCTGGAAGTTTACAGCTGTGGCAGTTTGTGTTGTGTGGTATTCCCATTTTAGCTGCCGGCTCTCCGATAGGCCAGAAACCGGTGATGACTCCCGTGAGTATAGAGACATCCCTTCTTTTCATGTTCATCAGCGATGAAGTTTGTTTGAGGTTGTAGGTAGGCCACAGCGACCTGCTGATTATGCATGACGTTTGACGCTTCCATCTACAATCTGCGATATTTAGAAATTTAATATTAACAGCATTCTTAACCACACTAAGTGCAGTTGCCACTGATCCGGCATATTCGATACCCATGGCAAAACCTTTCCTAGCCAGTTCGTCTGCTTTCTCATTACCTTCAATATCCTGATGTCCTGAGACCCAGAATAGAGTAACATTGTAGTGTTCGCTCAAAGTGGTAAGACTCCTGCTTTCTTCCACTAGATAGGAGGATGTGGTGGCCGAGAGTCCAGAGCCTGGATAGCTGCATGACTATCCGAAAGAATAGCGATATTATGTTTGAAAATGAAATCTGCAATAAGTAACCTACAAGCTGCCCCTACTGCTAGTACCTCCGCTTGGAAGACACTAGAAGTGTTTGGGAGGCGCACAGATTTCTCGACCCCTAGTTTTGGAGAGTATATCCCTGCTGTTTCCTTTTTGTCTGGAAGTTTACAGCTGTGGCAGTTTGTGTTGTGTGGTATTCCCATTTTAGCTGCCGGCTCTCCGATAGGCCAGAAACCGGTGATGACTCCCGTGAGTATAGAGACATCCCTTCTTTTCATGTTCATCAGCGATGAAGTTTGTTTGAGGTTGTAGGTAGGCCACAGCGACCTGCTGATTATGCATGACGTTTGACGCTTCCATCTACAATCTACGATATTTAGAAATTTAATATTAACAGCATTCTTAACCACACTAAGTGCAGTTGCCACTGATCCGGCATATTCGATACCCATGGCAGAACCTTTCCTAGCCAGTTCGTCTGCTTTCTCATTACCTTCAATATCCTGATGTCCTGGGACCCAGAATAGAGTAACATTGTAGTGTTCGCTCAAAGTGGTAAGACTCCTGCTTTCTTCCACTAGATAGGAGGATGTGGTGGCCGAGAGTCCAGAGCCTGGATCGCTGCATGACTATCCGAAAGAATAGCGATATTATGTTTGAAAGTGAAATCTGCAATAAGTAACCTACAAGCTGCCCCTACTGCTAGTACCTCCGCTTGGAAGACACTAGAAGTGTTTGGGAGGCGCACAGATTTCTCGACCCCTAGTTTTGGAGAGTATATCCCTGCTGTTTTCTTTTTGTCTGGAAGTTTACAGCTGTGGCAGTTTGTGTTGTGTGGTAATCCCATTTTAGCTGCCGGCTCTCCGATAGGCCAGAAACCGGTGATGACTCCCGTGAGTATAGAGACATCCCTTCTTTTCATGTTCATCAGCGATGAAGTTTGTTTGAGGTTGTAGGTAGGCCACAGCGACCTGCTGATTATGCATGACGTTTGACGCTTCCATCTACAATATGCGATATTTAGAAATTTAATATTAACAGCATTCTTAACCACACTAAGTGCAGTTGCCACTGACCCGGCATATTCGATACCCATGGCAGAACCTTTCCTAGCCAGTTCGTCTGCTTTCTCATTACCTTCAATATCCTGATGTCCTGGGACCCAGAATAGAGTAACATTGTAGTGTTCGCTCAAAGTGGTAAGACTCCTGCTTTCTTCCACTAGATAGGAGGATGTGGTGGCCGAGTCCAGAGCGTGGATCGCTGCATGACTATCCGATAGAATAGCGATATTATGTTTGAAAGTGAAATCTGCAATAAGTAACCTACAAGCTGCCCCTACTGCTAGTACCTCCGCTTGGAAGACACTAGAAGTGTTTGGGAGGCGCACAGATTTCTCGACCCCTAGTTTTGGAGAGTATATCCCTGCTGTTTCCTTTTTGTCTGGAAGTTTACAGCTGTGGCAGTTTGTGTTGTGTGGTATTCCCATTTTAGCTGCCGGCTCTCCGATAGGCCAAAAACCGGTGATGACTCCCGTGAGTATAGAGACATCCCTTCTTTTCATGTTCATCAGCGATGAAGTTTGTTTGAGGTTGTAGGTAGGCCACAGCGACCTGCTGATTATGCATGACGTTTGACGCTTCCATCTACAATCTGCGATATTTAGAAATTTAATATTAACAGCATTCTTAACCACACTAAGTGCAGTTGCCACTGATCCGGCATATTCGATACCCATGGCAGAACCTTTCCTAGCCAGTTCGTCTGCTTTCTCATTACCTTCAATATCCTGATGTCCTGGGACCCAGAATAGAGTAACATTGTAGTGTTCGCTCAAAGTGGTAAGACTCCTGCTTTCTCCACTAGATAGGAGGATGTGGTGGCCGAGTCCAGAGCCTGGATCGCTGCATGACTATCCGAAAGAATAGCGATATTATGTTTGAAAGTGAAATCTGCAATAAGTAACCTACAAGCTGCCCCTACTGCTAGTACCTCCGCTTGGAAGACACTAGAAGTGTTTGGGAGGCGCACAGATTTCTCGACCCCTAGTTTTCGAGAGTATATCCCTGCTGTTTCCTTTTTGTCTGGAAGTTTACAGCTGTGGCAGTTTGTGTTGTGTGGTATTCCCATTTTAGCTGCCGGCTCTCCGATAGGCCAGAAACCGGTGATGACTCCCGTGAGTATAGAGACATCCCTTCTTTTCATGTTCATCAGCGATGAAGTTTGTTTGAGGTTGTAGGTAGGCCACAGCGACCTGCTGATTATGCATGACGTTTGACGCTTCCATCTACAATCTGCGATATTTAGAAATTTAATATTAACAGCATTCTTAACCACACTAAGTGCAGTTGCCACTGATCCGGCATATTCGATACCCATGGCAGAACCTTTCCTAGCCAGTTCGTCTGCTTTCTCATTACCTTCAATATCCTGATGTCCTGGGACCCAGAATAGAGTAACATTGTAGTGTTCGCTCAAAGTGGTAAGACTCCTGCTTTCTTCCACTAGATAGGAGGATGTGGTGGCCGAGAGTCCAGAGCCTGGATCGCTGCATGACTATCCGAAAGAATAGCGATATTATGTTTGAAAGTGAAATCTGCAATAAGTAACCTACAAGCTGCCCCTACTGCTAGTACCTCCGCTTGGAAGACACTAAAAGTGTTTGGGAGGCGCACAGATTTCTCGACCCCTAGTTTTGGAGAGTATATCCCTGCTGTTTCCTTTTTGTCTGGAAGTTTACAGCTGTGGCAGTTTGTGTTGTGTGGTATTCCCATTTTAGCTGCCGGCTCTCCGATAGGCCAGAAACCGGTGATGACTCCCGTGAGTATAGAGACATCCCTTCTTTTCATGTTCATCAGCGATGAAGTTTGTTTGAGGTTGTAGGTAGGCCACAGCGACCTGCTGATTATGCATGACGTTTGACGCTTCCATCTACAATCTACGATATTTAGAAATTTAATATTAACAGCATTCTTAACCACACTAAGTGCAGTTGCCACTGATCCGGCATATTCGATACCCATGGCAGAACCTTTCCTAGCCAGTTCGTCTGCTTTCTCATTACCTTCAATATCCTGATGTCCTGGGACCCAGAATAGAGTAACATTGTAGTGTTCGCTCAAAGTGGTAAGACTCCTGCTTTCTTCCACTAGATAGGAGTATGTGGTGGCCGAGAGTCCAGAGCCTGGATCGCTGCATGACTATCCGAAAGAATAGCGATATTATGTTTGAAAGTGAAATCTGCAATAAGTAACCTACAAGCTGCCCCTACTGCTAGTACGTACCTCCGCTTGGAAGACACTAGAAGTGTTTGGGAGGCGCACAGATTTCTCGACCCCTAGTTTTGGAGAGTATATCCCTGCTGTTTTCTTTTTGTCTGGAAGTTTACAGCTGTGGAAGTTTGTGTTGTGTGGTAATCCCATTTTAGCTGCCGGCTCTCCGATAGGCCAGAAACCGGTGATGACTCCCGTGAGTATAGAGACATCCCTTCTTTTCATGTTCATCAGCGATGAAGTTTGTTTGAGGTTGTAGGTAGGCCACAGCGACCTGCTGATTATGCATGACGTTTGACGCTTCCATCTACAATATGCGATATTTAGAAATTTAATATTAACAGCATTCTTAACCACACTAAGTGCAGTTGCCACTGACCCGGCATATTCGATACCCATGGCAGAACCTTTCCTAGCCAGTTCGTCTGCTTTCTCATTACCTTCAATATCCTGATGTCCTGGGACCCAGAATAGAGTAACATTGTAGTGTTCGCTCAAAGTGGTAAGACTCCTGCTTTCTTCCACTAGATAGGAGGATGTGGTGGCCGAGTCCAGAGCGTGGATCGCTGCATGACTATCCGATAGAATAGCGATATTATGTTTGAAAGTGAAATCTGCAATAAGTAACCTACAAGCTGCCCCTACTGCTAGTACCTCCGCTTGGAAGACACTAGAAGTGTTTGGGAGGCGCACAGATTTCTCGACCCCTAGTTTTGGAGAGTATATCCCTGCTGTTTCCTTTTTGTCTGGAAGTTTACAGCTGTGGCAGTTTGTGTTGTGTGGTATTCCCATTTTAGCTGCCGGCTCTCCGATAGGCCAGAAACCGGTGATGACTCCCGTGAGTATAGAGACATCCCTTCTTTTCATGTTCATCAGCGATGAAGTTTGTTTGAGGTTGTAGGTAGGCCACAGCGACCTGCTGATTATGCATGACGTTTGACGCTTCCATCTACAATCTGCGATATTTAGAAATTTAATATTAACAGCATTCTTAACCACACTAAGTGCAGTTGCCACTGATCCGGCATATTCGATACCCATGGCAGAACCTTTCCTAGCCAGTTCGTCTGCTTTCTCATTACCTTCAATATCCTGATGTCCTGGGACCCAGAATAGAGTAACATTGTAGTGTTCGCTCAAAGTGGTAAGACTCCTGCTTTCTCCACTAGATAGGAGGATGTGGTGGCCGAGTCCAGAGCCTGGATCGCTGCATGACTATCCGAAAGAATAGCGATATTATGTTTGAAAGTGAAATCTGCAATAAGTAACCTACAAGCTGCCCCTACTGCTAGTACCTCCGCTTGGAAGACACTAGAAGTGTTTGGGAGGCGCACAGATTTCTCGACCCCTAGTTTTCGAGAGTATATCCCTGCTGTTTCCTTTTTGTCTGGAAGTTTACAGCTGTGGCAGTTTGTGTTGTGTGGTATTCCCATTTTAGCTGCCGGCTCTCCGATAGGCCAGAAACCGGTGATGACTCCCGTGAGTATAGAGACATCCCTTCTTTTCATGTTCATCAGCGATGAAGTTTGTTTGAGGTTGTAGGTAGGCCACAGCGACCTGCTGATTATGCATGACGTTTGACGCTTCCATCTACAATCTGCGATATTTAGAAATTTAATATTAACAGCATTCTTAACCACACTAAGTGCAGTTGCCACTGATCCGGCATATTCGATACCCATGGCAGAACCTTTCCTAGCCAGTTCGTCTGCTTTCTCATTACCTTCAATATCCTGATGTCCTGGGACCCAGAATAGAGTAACATTGTAGTGTTCGCTCAAAGTGGTAAGACTCCTGCTTTCTTCCACTAGATAGGAGGATGTGGTGGCCGAGAGTCCAGAGCCTGGATCGCTGCATGACTATCCGAAAGAATAGCGATATTATGTTTGAAAGTGAAATCTGCAATAAGTAACCTACAAGCTGCCCCTACTGCTAGTACCTCCGCTTGGAAGACACTAGAAGTGTTTGGGAGGCGCACAGATTTCTCGACCCCTAGTTTTGGAGAGTATATCCCTGCTGTTTTCTTTTTGTCTGGAAGTTTACAGCTGTGGCAGTTTGTGTTGTGTGGTATTCCCATTTTAGCTGCCGGCTCTCCGATAGGCCAGAAACCGGTGATGACTCCCGTGAGTATAGAGACATCCCTTCTTTTCATGTTCATCAGCGATGAAGTTTGTTTGAGGTTGTAGGTAGGCCACAGCGACCTGCTGATTATGCATGACGTTTGACGCTTCCATCTACAATCTGCGATATTTAGAAATTTAATATTAACAGCATTCTTAACCACACTAAGTGCAGTTGCCACTGATCCGGCATATTCGATACCCATGGCAGAACCTTTCCTAGCCAGTTCGTCTGCTTTCTCATTACCTTCAATATCCTGATGTCCTGGGACCCAGAATAGAGTAACATTGTAGTGTTCGCTCAAAGTGGTAAGACTCCTGCTTTCTTCCACTAGATAGGAGGATGTGGTGGCCGAGAGTCCAGAGCCTGGATCGCTGCATGACTATCCGAAAGAATAGCGATATTATGTTTGAAAGTGAAATCTGCAATAAGTAACCTACAAGCTGCCCCTACTGCTAATACCTCCGCTTGGAAGACACTAGAAGTGTTTGGGAGGCGCACAGATTTCTCGACCCCTAGTTTTGGAGAGTATATCCCTGCTGTTTTCTTTTTGTCTGGAAGTTTACAGCTGTGGCAGTTTGTGTTGTGTGGTATTCCCATTTTAGCTGCCGGCTCTCCGATAGGCCAGAAACCGGTGATGACTCCCGTGAGTATAGAGACATCCCTTCTTTTCATGTTCATCAGCGATGAAGTTTGTTTGAGGTTGTTGGTAGGCCACAGCGACCTGCTGATTATGCATGACGTTTGACGCTTCCATCTACAATCTGCGATATTTAGAAATTTAATATTAACAGCATTCTTAACCACACTAAGTGCAGTTGCCACTGATCCGGCATATTCGATACCCATGGCAGAACCTTTCCTAGCCAGTTCGTCTGCTTTCTCATTACCTTCAATATCCTGATGTCCTGGGACCCAGAATAGAGTAACATTGTAGTGTTCGCTCATAGTGGTAAGACTCCTGCTTTCTTCCACTAGATAGGAGGATGTGGTGGCCGAGTACAGAGCCTGGATCGCTGCATGACTATCCGAAAGAATAGCGATATTATGTTTGAAAGTGAAATCTGCAATAAGTAACCTACAAGCTGCCCCTACTGCTAGTACCTCCGCTTGGAAGACACTAGAAGTGTTTGGGAGGCGCACAGATTTCTCGACCCCTAGTTTTCGAGAGTATATCCCTGCTGTTTCCTTTTTGTCTGGAAGTTTACAACTGTGGCAGTTTGTGTTGTGTGGTATTCCCATTTTAGCTGCCGGCTCTCCGATAGGCCAGAAACCGGTGATGACTCCCGTGAGTATAGAGACATCCCTTCTTTTCATGTTCATCAGCGATGAAGTTTGTTTGAGGTTGTAGGTAGGCCACAGCGACCTGCTGATTATGCATGACGTTTGACGCTTCCATCTACAATCTGCGATATTTAGAAATTTAATATTAACAGCATTCTTAACCACACTAAGTGCAGTTGCCACTGATCCGGCATATTCGATACCCATGGCAGAACCTTTCCTAGCCAGTTCGTCTGCTTTCTCATTACCTTCAATATCCTGATGTCCTGCGACCCAGAATAGAGTAACATTGTAGTGTTCGCTCAAAGTGGTAAGACTCCTGCTTTCTTCCACTAGATAGGAGGATGTGGTGGCCGAGAGTCCAGAGCCTGGATCGCTGCATGACTATCCGAAAGAATAGCGATATTATGTTTGAAAGTGAAATCTGCAATAAGTAACCTACAAGCTGCCCCTACTGCTAGTACGTACCTCCGCATGGAAGACACTAGAAGTGTTTGGGAGGCGCACAGATTTCTCGACCCCTAGTTTTGGAGAGTATATCCCTGCTGTTTTCTTTTTGTCTGGAAGTTTACAGCTGTGGCAGTTTGTGTTGTGTGGTATTCCCATTTTAGCTGCCGGCTCTCCGATAGGCCAGAAACCGGTGATGACTCCCGTGAGTATAGAGACATCCCTTCTTTTCATGTTCATCAGCGATGAAGTTTGTTTGAGGTTGTAGGTAGGCCACAGCGACCTGCTGATTATGCATGACGTTTGACGCTTCCATCTACAATATGCGATATTTAGAAATTTTATATTAACAGCATTCTTAACCACACTAAGTGCAGTTGCCACTGATCCGGCATATTCGATACCCATGGCAGAACCTTTCCTAGCCAGTTCGTCTGCTTTCTCATTACCTTCAATATCCTGATGTCCTGGGACCCAGAATAGAGTAACATTGTAGTGTTCGCTCATAGTGGTAAGACTCCTGCTTTCTTCCACAAGATAGGAGGATGTGGTGGCCGAGTACAGAGCCTGGATCGCTGCATGACTATCCGAAAGAATAGCGATATTATGTTTGAAAGTGAAATCTGCAATAAGTAACCTACAAGCTGTCCCTACTGCTAGTACCTCCGCTTGGAAGACACTAGAAGTGTTTGGGAGGCGCACAGATTTCTCGACCCCTAGTTTTGGAGAGTATATCCCTGCTGTTTCCTTTTTGTCTGGAAGTTTACAGCTGTGGCAGTTTGTGTTGTGTGGTATTCCCATTTTAGCTGCCGGCTCTCCGATAGGCCAGAAACCGGTGATGACTCCCGTGAGTATAGAGACATCCCTTCTTTTCATGTTCATCAGCGATGAAGTTTGTTTGAGGTTGTAGGTAGGCCACAGCGACCTGCTGATTATGCATAACGTTTGACGCTTCCATCTACAATCTGCGATATTTAGAAATTTAATATTAACAGCATTCTTAACCACACTAAGTGCAGTTGCCACTGATCCGGCATATTCGATACCCATGGCAAAACCTTTCCTAGCCAGTTCGTCTGCTTTCTCATTACCTTCAATATCCTGATGTCCTGGGACCCAGAATAGAGTAACATTGTAGTGTTCGCTCAAAGTGGTAAGACTCCTGCTTTCTTCCACTAGATAGGAGGATGTGGTGGCCGAGAGTCCAGAGCCTGGATCGCTGCATGACTATCCGAAAGAATAGCGATATTATGTTTGAAAGTGAAATCTGCAATAAGTAACCTACAAGCTGCCCCTACTGCTAGTACGTACCTCCGCTTGGAAGACACTAGAAGTGTTTGGGAGGCGCACAGATTTCTCGACCCCTAGTTTTCGAGAGTATATCCCTGCTGTTTTCTTTTTGTCTGGAAGTTTACAGCTGTGGCAGTTTGTGTTGTGTGGTATTCCCATTTTAGCTGCCGGCTCTCCGATAGGCCAGAAACCGGTGATGACTCCCGTGAGTATAGAGACATCCCTTCTTTTCATGTTCATCAGCGATGAAGTTTGTTTGAGGTTGTAGGTAGGCCACAGCGACTTGCTGATTATGCATGACGTTTGACGCTTCCATCTACAATCTGCGATATTTAGAAATTTAATATTAACAGCATTCTTAACCACACTAAGTGCAGTTGCCACTGATCCGGCATATTCGATACCCATGGCAGAACCTTTCCTAGCCAGTTCGTCTGCTTTCTCATTACCTTCAATATCCTGATGTCCTGGGACCCAGAATAGAGTAACATTGTAGTGTTCGCTCAAAGTGGTAAGACTCCTGCCTTCTTCCACTAGATAGGAGGATGTGGTGGCCGAGAGTCCAGAGCCTGGATCGCTGCATGACTATCCGAAAGAATAGCGATATTATGTTTGAAAGTGAAATCTGCAATAAGTAACCTACAAGCTGCCCCTACTGCTAGTACCTCCGCTTGGAAGACACTAGAAGTGTTTGGGAGGCGCACAGATTTCTCGACCCCTAGTTTTGGAGAGTATATCCCTGCTGTTTTCTTTTTGTCTGGAAGTTTACAGCTGTGGCAGTTTGTGTTGTGTGGTATTCCCATTTTAGCTGCCGGCTCTCCGATAGGCCAGAAACCGGTGATGACTACCGTGAGTATAGAGACATCCCTTCTTTTCATGTTCATCAGCGATGAAGTTTGTTTGAGGTTGTAGGTAGGCCACAGCGACCTGCTGATTATGCATGACGTTTGACGCTTCCATCTACAATATGCGATATTTAGAAATTTTATATTAACAGCATTCTTAACCACACTAAGTGCAGTTGCCACTGATCCGGCATATTCGATACCCATGGCAGAACCTTTCCTAGCCAGTTCGTCTGCTTTCTCATTACCTTCAATATCCTGATGTCCTGGGACCCAGAATAGAGTAACATTGTAGTGTTCGCTCATAGTGGTAAGACTCCTGCTTTCTTCCACTAGATAGGAGGATGTGGTGGCCGAGTACAGAGCCTGGATCACTGCATGACTATCCGAAAGAATAGCGATATTATGTTTGAAAGTGAAATCTGCAATAAGTAACCTACAAGCTGCCCCTACTGCTAGTACCTCCGCTTGGAAGACACTAGAAGTGTTTGGGAGGCGCACAGATTTCTCGACCCCTAGTTTTGGAGAGTATATCCCTGCTGTTTCCTTTTTGTCTGGAAGTTTACAGCTGTGGCAGTTTGTGTTGTGTGGTATTCCCATTTTAGCTGCCGGCTCTCCGATAGGCCAGAAACCGGTGATGACTCCCGTGAGTATAGAGACATCCCTTCTTTTCATGTTCATCAGCGATGAAGTTTGTTTGAGGTTGTAGGTAGGCCACAGCGACCTGCTGATTATGCATGACGTTTGACGCTTTCATCTACAATCTGCGATATTTAGAAATTTAATATTAACAGCATTCTTAACCACACTAAGTGCAGTTGCCACTGATCCGGCATATTCGATACCCATGGCAGAACCTTTCCTAGCCAGTTCGTCTGCTTTCTCATTACCTTCAATATCCTGATGTCCTGGGACCCAGAATAGAGTAACATTGTAGTGTTCGCTCAAAGTGGTAAGACTCCTGCTTTCTTCCACTAGATAGGAGGATGTGGTGGCCGAGTCCAGAGCCTGGATCGCTGCATGACTATCCGAAAGAAAAGCGATATTATGTTTGAAAGTGAAATCTGCAATAAGTAACCTACAAGCTGCCCCTACTGCTAGTACCTCCGCTTGGAAGACACTAGAAGTGTTTGGGAGGCGCACAGATTTCTCGACCCCTAGTTTTGGAGAGTATATCCCTGCTGTTTCCTTTTTGTCTGGAAGTTTACAGCTGTGGCAATTTGTGTTGTGTGGTATTCCCATTTTAGCTGCCGGCTCTCCGATAGGCCAGAAACCGGTGATGACTCCCGTGAGTATAGAGACATCCCTTCTTTTCATGTTCATCAGCGATGAAGTTTGTTTGAGGTTGTAGGTAGGCCACAGCGACCTGCTGATTACGCATGACGTTTGACGCTTCCATCTACAATCTGCGATATTTAGAAATTTAATATTAACAGCATTCTTAACCACACTAAGTGCAGTTGCCACTGATCCGGCATATTCGATACCCATGGCAAAACCTTTCCTAGCCAGTTCGTCTGCTTTCTCATTACCTTCAATATCCTGATGTCCTGGGACCCAGAATAGAGTAACATTGTAGTGTTCGCTCAAAGTGGTAAGACTCCTGCTTTCTTCCTTTAGATAGGAGGATGTGGTGGCCGAGTCCAGAGCCTGGATCGCTGCATGACTATCCGAAAGAATAGCGATATTATGTTTGAAAGTGAAATCTGCAATAAGTAACCTACAAGCTGCCCCTACTGCTAGTACCTCCGCTTGGAAGACACTAGAAGTGTTTGGGAGGCGCACAGATTTCTCGACCCCTAGTTTTGGAGAGTATATCCCTGCTGTTTCCTTTTTGTCTGGAAGTTTACAGCTGTGGCAGTTTGTGTTGTGTGGTATTCCCATTTTAGCTGCCGGCTCTCCGATAGGCCAGAAACCGGTGATGACTCCCGTGAGTATAGAGACATCCCTTCTTTTCATGTTCATCAGCGATGAAGTTTGTTTGAGGTTGTAGGTAGGCCACAGCGACCTGCTGATTATGCATGACGTTTGACGCTTCCATCTACAATATGCGATATTTAGAAATTTAATATTAACAGCATTCTTAACCACACTAAGTGCAGTTGCCACTGATCCGGCATATTCGATACCCATGGCAGAACCTTTCCTAGCCAGTTCGTCTGCTTTCTCATTACCTTCAATATCCTGATGTCCTGGGACCCAGAATAGAGTAACATTGTAGTGTTCGCTCAAAGTGGTAAGACTCCTGCTTTCTTCCACTAGATAGGAGGATGTGGTGGCCGAGTCCAGAGCCTGGATCGCTGCATGACTATCCGAAAGAATAGCGATATTATGTTTGAAAGTGAAATCTGCAATAAGTAACCTACAAGCTGCCCCTACTGCTAGTACCTCCGCTTGGAAGACACTAGAAGTGTTTGGGAGGCGCACAGATTTCTCGACCCCTAGTTTTGGAGAGTATATCCCTGCTGTTTCCTTTTTGTCTGGAAGTTTACAGCTGTGGCAGTTTGTGTTGTGTGGTATTCCCATTTTAGCTGCCGGCTCTCCGATAGGCCAGAAACCGGTGATGACTCCCGTGAGTATAGAGACATCCCTTCTTTTCATGTTCATCAGCGATGAAGTTTGTTTGAGGTTGTAGGTAGGCCACAGCGACCTGCTGATTATGCATGACGTTTGACGCTTTCATCTACAATCTGCGATATTTAGAAATTTAATATTAACAGCATTCTTAACCACACTAAGTGCAGTTGCCACTGATCCGGCATATTCGATACCCATGGCAGAACCTTTCCTAGCCAGTTCGTCTGCTTTCTCATTACCTTCAATATCCTGATGTCCTGGGACTCAGAATAGAGTAACATTGTAGTGTTCGCTCAAAGTGGTAAGACTCCTGCTTTCTTCCACTAGATAGGAGGATGTGGTGGCCGAGTCCAGAGCCTGGATCGCTGCATGACTATCCGAAAGAAAAGCGATATTATGTTTGAAAGTGAAATCTGCAATAAGTAACCTACAAGCTGCCCCTACTGCTAGTACCTCCGCTTGGAAGACACTAGAAGTGTTTGGGAGGCGCACAGATTTCTCGACCCCTAGTTTTGGAGAGTATATCCCTGCTGTTTCCTTTTTGTCTGGAAGTTTACAGCTGTGGCAATTTGTGTTGTGTGGTATTCCCATTTTAGCTGCCGGCTCTCCGATAGGCCAGAAACCGGTGATGACTCCCGTGAGTATAGAGACATCCCTTCTTTTCATGTTCATCAGCGATGAAGTTTGTTTGAGGTTGTAGGTAGGCCACAGCGACCTGCTGATTACGCATGACGTTTGACGCTTCCATCTACAATCTGCGATATTTAGAAATTTAATATTAACAGCATTCTTAACCACACTAAGTGCAGTTGCCACTGATCCGGCATATTCGATACCCATGGCAAAACCTTTCCTAGCCAGTTCGTCTGCTTTCTCATTACCTTCAATATCCTGATGTCCTGGGACCCAGAATAGAGTAACATTGTAGTGTTCGCTCAAAGTGGTAAGACTCCTGCTTTCTTCCTTTAGATAGGAGGATGTGGTGGCCGAGTCCAGAGCCTGGATCGCTGCATGACTATCCGAAAGAATAGCGATATTATGTTTGAAAGTGAAATCTGCAATAAGTAACCTACAAGCTGCCCCTACTGCTAGTACCTCCGCTTGGAAGACACTAGAAGTGTTTGGGAGGCGCACAGATTTCTCGACCCCTAGTTTTGGAGAGTATATCCCTGCTGTTTCCTTTTTGTCTGGAAGTTTACAGCTGTGGCAGTTTGTGTTGTGTGGTATTCCCATTTTAGCTGCCGGCTCTCCGATAGGCCAGAAACCGGTGATGACTCCCGTGAGTATAGAGACATCCCTTCTTTTCATGTTCATCAGCGATGAAGTTTGTTTGAGGTTGTAGGTAGGCCACAGCGACCTGCTGATTATGCATGACGTTTGACGCTTCCATCTACAATATGCGGTATTTAGAAATTTAATATTAACAGCATTCTTAACCACACTAAGTGCAGTTGCCACTGATCCGGCATATTCGATACCCATGGCAGAACCTTTCCTAGCCAGTTCGTCTGCTTTCTCATTACCTTCAATATCCTGATGTCCTGGGACCCAGAATAGAGTAACATTGTAGTGTTCGCTCAAAGTGGTAAGACTCCTGCTTTCTTCCACTAGATAGGAGGATGTGGTGGCCGAGTCCAGAGCCTGGATCGCTGCATGACTATCCGAAAGAATAGCGATATTATGTTTGAAAGTGAAATCTGCAATAAGTAACCTACAAGCTGCCCCTACTGCTAGTACCTCCGCTTGGAAGACACTAGAAGTGTTTGGGAGGCGCACAGATTTCTCGACCCCTAGTTTTGGAGAGTATATCCCTGCTGTTTCCTTTTTGTCTGGAAGTTTACAGCTGTGGCAGTTTGTGTTGTGTGGTATTCCCATTTTAGCTGCCGGCTCTCCGATAGGCCAGAAACCGGTGATGACTCCCGTGAGTATAGAGACATCCCTTCTTTTCATGTTCATCAGCGATGAAGTTTGTTTGAGGTTGTAGGTAGGCCACAGCGACCTGCTGATTATGCATAACGTTTGACGCTTCCATCTACAATCTGCGATATTTAGAAATTTAATATTAACAGCATTCTTAACCACACTAAGTGCAGTTGCCACTGATCCGGCATATTCGATACCCATGGCAGAACCTTTCCTAGCCAGTTCGTCTGCTTTCTCATTACCTTCAATATCCTGATGTCCTGGGACCCAGAATAGAGTAACATTGTAGTGTTCGCTCAAAGTGGTAAGACTCCTGCTTTCTTCCACTAGATAGGAGGATGTGGTGGCCGAGTCCAGAGCCTGGATCGCTGCATGACTATCCGAAAGAATAGCGATATTATGTTTGAAAGTGAAATCTGCAATAAGTAACCTACAAGCTGCCCCTACTGCTAGTACCTCCGCTTGGAAGACACTAGAAGTGTTTGGGAGGCGCACAGATTTCTCGACCCCTAGTTTTGGAGAGTATATCCCTGCTGTGTCCTTTTTGTCTGGAAGTTTACAGCTGTGGCAGTTTGTGTTGTGTGATATTCCCATTTTAGCTGCCGGCTCTCCAATAGGCCAGAAACCGGTGATGACTCCCGTGAGTATAGAGACATCCCGTCTTTTCATGTTCATCAGCGATGAAGTTTGTTTGAGGTTGTAGGTAGGCCACAGCGACCTGCTGATTATGCATGACGTTTGACGCTTCCATCTACAATCTGCGATATTTAGAAATTTAATATTAACAGCATTCTTAACCACACTAAGTGCAGTTGCCACTGATCCGGCATATTCGATACCCATGGCAGAACCTTTCCTAGCCAGTTCGTCTGCTTTCTTATTACCTTCAATATCCTGATGTCCTGGGACCCAGAATAGAGTAACATTGTAGTGTTCGCTCAAAGTGGTAAGACTCCTGCTTTCTTCCACTAGATAGGAGGATGTGGTGGCCGAGTCCAGAGCCTGGATCTCTGCATGACTATCCGAAAGAATAGCGATATTATGTTTGAAAGTGAAATCTGCAATAAGTAACCTACAAGCTGCCCCTACTGCTAGTACCTCCGCTTGGAAGACTAGAAGTGTTTGGGAGGCGCACAGATTTCTCGACCCCTAGTTTTGGAGAGTATATCCCTGCTGTTTCCTTTTTGTCTGGAAGTTTACAGCTGTGGCAGTTTGTGTTGTGTGGTATTCCCATTTTACCTGCCGGCTCTCCGATAGGCCAGAAACCGGTGATGACTCCCGTGAGTATAGAGACATCCCTTCTTTTCATGTTCATCAGCGATGAAGTTTGTTTGAGGTTGTAGGTAGGCCACAGCGACCTGCTGATTATGCATGACGTTTGACGCTTCCATCTACAATCTGCGATATTTAGAAATTTAATATTAACAGCATTCTTAACCACACTAAGTGCAGTTGCCACTGATCCGGCATATTCGATACCCATGGCAGAACCTTTCCTAGCCAGTTCGTCTGCTTTCTCATTACCTTCAATATCCTGATGTCCTGGGACCCAGAATAGAGTAACATTGTAGTGTTCGCTCAAAGTGGTAAGACTCCTGCTTTCTTCCACTAGATAGGAGGATGTGGTGGCCGAGTCCAGAGCCTGGATCGCTGCATGACTATCCGAAAGAATAGCGATATTATGTTTGAAAGTGAAATCTGCAATAAGTAACCTACAAGCTGCACCTACTGCTAGTTCCTCCGCTTGGAAGACACTAGAAGTGTTTGGGAGGCGCACAGATTTCTCGACCCCTAGTTTTGGAGAGTATATCCCTGCTGTTTCCTTTTTGTCTGGAAGTTTACAGCTGTGGCAGTTTGTGTTGTGTGGTATTCCCATTTTAGCTGCCGGCTCTCCGATAGGCCAGAAACCGGTGATGACTCCCGTGAGTATAGAGACATCCCTTCTTTTCATGTTCATCAGCGATGAAGTTTGTTTGAGGTTGTAGGTAGGCCACAGCGACCTGCTGATTATGCATAACGTTTGACGCTTCCATCTACAATCTGCGATATTTAGAAATTTAATATTAACAGCATTCTTAACCACACTAAGTGCAGTTGCCACTGATCCGGCATATTCGATACCCATGGCAGAACCTTTCCTAGCCAGTTCGTCTGCTTTCTCATTACCTTCAATATCCTGATGTCCTGGGACCCAGAATAGAGTAACATTGTAGTGTTCGCTCAAAGTGGTAAGACTCCTGCTTTCTTCCACTAGATAGGAGGATGTGGTGGCCGAGTCCAGAGCCTGGATCGCTGCATGACTATCCGAAAGAATAGCGATATTATGTTTGAAAGTGAAATCTGCAATAAGTAACCTACAAGCTGCCCCTACTGCTAGTACCTCCGCTTGGAAGACACTAGAAGTGTTTGGGAGGCGCACAGATTTCTCGACCCCTAGTTTTGGAGAGTATATCCCTGCTGTGTCCTTTTTGTCTGGAAGTTTACAGCTGTGGCAGTTTGTGTTGTGTGATATTCCCATTTTAGCTGCCGGCTCTCCAATAGGCCAGAAACCGGTGATGACTCCCGTGAGTATAGAGACATCCCGTCTTTTCATGTTCATCAGCGATGAAGTTTGTTTGAGGTTGTAGGTAGGCCACAGCGACCTGCTGATTATGCATGACGTTTGACGCTTCCATCTACAATCTGCGATATTTAGAAATTTAATATTAACAGCATTCTTAACCACACTAAGTGCAGTTGCCACTGATCCGGCATATTCGATACCCATGGCAAAACCTTTCCTAGCCAGTTCGTCTGCTTTCTCATTACCTTCAATATCCTGATGTCCTGGGACCCAGAATAGAGTAACATTGTAGTGTTCGCTCAAAGTGGTAAGACTCCTGCTTTCTTCCACTAGATAGGAGGATGTGGTGGCCGAGTCCAGAGCCTGGATCTCTGCATGACTATCCGAAAGAATAGCGATATTATGTTTGAAAGTGAAATCTGCAATAAGTAACCTACAAGCTGCCCCTACTGCTAGTACCTCCGCTTGGAAGACTAGAAGTGTTTGGGAGGCGCACAGATTTCTCGACCCCTAGTTTTGGAGAGTATATCCCTGCTGTTTCCTTTTTGTCTGGAAGTTTACAGCTGTGGCAGTTTGTGTTGTGTGGTATTCCCATTTTACCTGCCGGCTCTCCGATAGGCCAGAAACCGGTGATGACTCCCGTGAGTATAGAGACATCCCTTCTTTTCATGTTCATCAGCGATGAAGTTTGTTTGAGGTTGTAGGTAGGCCACAGCGACCTGCTGATTATGCATGACGTTTGACGCTTCCATCTACAATCTGCGATATTTAGAAATTTAATATTAACAGCATTCTTAACCACACTAAGTGCAGTTGCCACTGATCCGGCATATTCGATACCCATGGCAGAACCTTTCCTAGCCAGTTCGTCTGCTTTCTCATTACCTTCAATATCCTGATGTCCTGGGACCCAGAATAGAGTAACATTGTAGTGTTCGCTCAAAGTGGTAAGACTCCTGCTTTCTTCCACTAGATAGGAGGATGTGGTGGCCGAGTCCAGAGCCTGGATCGCTGCATGACTATCCGAAAGAATAGCGATATTATGTTTGAAAGTGAAATCTGCAATAAGTAACCTACAAGCTGCACCTACTGCTAGTACCTCCGCTTGGAAGACACTAGAAGTGTTTGGGAGGCGCACAGATTTCTCGACCCCTAGTTTTGGAGAGTATATCCCTGCTGTTTCCTTTTTGTCTGGAAGTTTACAGCTGTGGCAGTTTGTGTTGTGTGGTATTCCCATTTTAGCTGCCGGCTCTCCGATAGGCCAGAAACCGGTGATGACTCCCGTGAGTATAGAGACATCCCTTCTTTTCATGTTCATCAGCGATGAAGTTTGTTTGAGGTTGTAGGTAGGCCACAGCGACCTGCTGATTATGCATGACGTTTGACGCTTCCATCTACAATCTGCGGTATTTAGAAATTTAATATTAACAGCATTCTTAACCACACTAAGTGCAGTTGCCACTGATCCGGCATATTCGATACCCATGGCAGAACCTTTCCTAGCCAGTTCGTCTGCTTTCTTATTACCTTCAATATCCTGATGTCCTGGGACCCAGAATAGAGTAACATTGTAGTGTTCGCTCAAAGTGGTAAGACTCCTGCTTTCTTCCACTAGATAGGAGGATGTGGTGGCCGAGTCCAGAGCCTGGATAGCTGCATGACTATCCGAAAGAATAGCGATATTTTGATTGAAAGTGAAATCTGCAATAAGTAACCTACAAGCTGCCCCTACTGCTAGTACCTCCGCTTGGAAGACACTAGAAGTGTTTGGGAGGCGCACAGATTTCTCGACCCCTAGTTTTGGAGAGTATATTCCTGCTGTTTCCTTTTTGTCTGGAAGTTTACAGCTGTGGCAGTTTGTGTTGTGTGGTATTCCCATTTTAGCTGCCGGCTCTCCGATAGGCCAGAAACCGGTGATGACTCCCGTGAGTATAGAGACATCCCTTCTTTTCATGTTCATCAGCGATGAAGTTTGTTTGAGGTTGTAGGTAGGCCACAGCGACCTGCTGATTATGCATGACGTTTGACGCTTCCATCTACAATCTGCGATATTTAGAAATTTAATATTAACAGCATTCTTAACCACACTAAGTGCAGTTGCCACTGATCCGGCATATTCGATACCCATGGCAGAACCTTTCCTAGCCAGTTCGTCTGCTTTCTCATTACCTTCAATATCCTGATGTCCTGGGACCCAGAATAGAGTAACATTGTAGTGTTCGCTCAAAGTGGTAAGACTCCTGCTTTCTTCCACTAGATAGGAGGATGTGGTGGCCGAGTCCAGAGCCTGGATCGCTGCATGACTATCCGAAAGAATAGCGATATTTTGATTGAAAGTGAAATCTGCAATAAGTAACCTACAAGCTGCCCCTACTGCTAGTACCTCCGCTTGGAAGACACTAGAAGTGTTTGGGAGGCGCACAGATTTCTCGACCCCTAGTTTTGGAGAGTATATTCCTGCTGTTTCCTTTTTGTCTGGAAGTTTACAGCTGTGGCAGTTTGTGTTGTGTGGTATTCCCATTTTAGCTGCCGGCTCTCCGATAGGCCAGAAACCGGTGATGACTCCCGTGAGTATAGAGACATCCCTTCTTTTCATGTTCATCAGCGATGAAGTTTGTTTGAGGTTGTAGGTAGGCCACAGCGACCTGCTGATTATGCATGACGTTTGACGCTTCCATCTACAATCTGCGATATTTAGAAATTTAATATTAACAGCATTCTTAACCACACTAAGTGCAGTTGCCACTGATCCGGCATATTCGATACCCATGGCAGAACCTTTCCTAGCCAGTTCGTCTGCTTTCTCATTACCTTCAATATCCAGATGTCCTGGGACCCAGAATAGAGTAACATTGTAGTGTTCGCTCAAAGTGGTAAGACTCCTGCTTTCTTCCACTAGATAGGAGGATGTGGTGGCCGAGTCCAGAGCCTGGATCGCTGCATGACTATCCGAAAGAATAGCGATATTATGTTTGAAAGTGAAATCTGCAATAAGTAACCTACAAGCTGCACCTACTGCTAGTACCTCCGCTTGGAAGACACTAGAAGTGTTTGGGAGGCGCACAGATTTCTCGACCCCTAGTTTTGGAGAGTATATCCCTGCTGTTTCCTTTTTGTCTGGAAGTTTACAGCTGTGGCAGTTTGTGTTGTGTGGTATTCCCATTTTAGCTGCCGGCTCTCCGATAGGCCAGAAACCGGTGATGACTCCCGTGAGTATAGAGACATCCCTTCTTTTCATGTTCATCAGCGATGAAGTTTGTTTGAGGTTGTAGGTAGGCCACAGCGACCTGCTGATTATGCATGACGTTTGACGCTTCCATCTACAATCTGCGATATTTAGAAATTTAATATTAACAGCATTCTTAACCTCACTAAGTGCAGTTACCACTGATCCGGCATATTCGATACCCATGGCAAAACCTTTCCTAGCCAGTTCGTCTGCTTTCTCATTACCTTCAATATCCTGATGTCCTGGGACCCAGAATAGAGTAACATTGTAGTGTTCGCTCAAAGTGGTAAGACTCCTGCTTTCTTCCACTAGATAGGAGGATGTGGTGGCCGAGTCCAGAGCCTGGATCGCTGCATGACTATCCGAAAGAATAGCGATATTATGTTTGAAAGTGAAATCTGCAATAAGTAACCTACAAGCTGCCCCTACTGCTAGTACCTCCGCTTGGAAGACTAGAAGTGTTTGGGAGGCGCACAGATTTCTCGACCCCTAGTTTTGGAGAGTATATCCCTGCTGTTTCCTTTTTGTCTGGAAGTTTACAGCTGTGGCAGTTTGTGTTGTGTGGTATTCCCATTTTAGCTGCCGGCTCTCCGATAGGCCAGAAACCGGTGATGACTCCCGTGAGTATAGAGACATCCCTTCTTTTCATGTTCATCAGCGATGAAGTTTGTTTGAGGTTGTAGGTAGGCCAATGCGACCTGCTGATTATGCATGACGTTTGACGCTTCCATCTACAATCTGCGATATTTAGAAATTGAATATTAACAGCATTCTTAACCACACTAAGTGCAGTTGCCACTGATCCGGCATATTCGATACCCATGGCAGAACCTTTCCTAGCCAGTTCGTCTGCTTTCTCATTACCTTCAATATCCTGATGTCCTGGGACCCAGAATAGAGTAACATTGTAGTGTTCGCTCAAAGTGGTAAGACTCCTGCTTTCTTCCACTAGATAGGAGGATGTGGTGGCCGAGAGTCCAGAGCCTGGATCGCTGCATGACTATCCGAAAGAATAGCGATATTATGTTTGAAAGTGAAATCTGCAATAAGTAACCTACAAGCTGCCCCTACTGCTAGTACCTCCGCTTGGAAGACACTAGAAGTGTTTGGGAGGCGCACAGATTTCTCGACCCATAGTTTTGGAGAGTATATCCCTGCTGTTTTCTTTTTGTCTGGAAGTTTACAGCTGTGGCAGTTTGTGTTGTGTGGTATTCCCATTTTAGCTGCCGGCTCTCCGATAGGCCAGAAACCGGTGATGACTCCCGTGAGTATAGAGACATCCCTTCTTTTCATGTTCATCAGCGATGAAGTTTGTTTGAGGTTGTAGGTAGGCCACAGCGACCTGCTGATTATGCATGACGTTTGACGCTTCCATCTACAATCTGCGATATTTAGAAATTTAATATTAACAGCTTTCTTAACCACACTAAGTGCAGTTGCCACTGATCCGGCATATTCGATACCCATGGCACTATCTTTTGCTTAATCTGATTCAAAAGAAAAGGATCCAAACGAAAGTCGTAACCTGTTTGGATTTGTAATGGTCTGTGTTTGTGTAATTTTATGGTACTAGGTCATATAATAAAAAAAGTTAGGTTCATTCTCAGGTGGAAATTTACGACTATAAGTAAATAAAGGGTAGTTACCCTGTTGACAGTGTTTTCACATTCACAAAAAATAATATAATCACCATTTTTGCGAGTTTAAGAAAGTTTTTAACTTTTTGGTTGGAAATATCTTTTAATATTTAAAATAACATCCAAGCAGTTTATTATTGATCTGTCGAGGGGAAAAACAAAATGTCTAAGCAGCGTTGTTGTTTTATCTGTATATAACCATAAACTCGTATATCACATCGAATTTAAGTTTCCTTTGATTTGCTGTCTATATTGAAGTTATATACAACATAAAAATAAGAAATTTTGTATAACTGTTCATATCCATAACGTGAGAGAGAGAACGTAGTAAGTGCGGTATATCCAGCTTATCGAAAATTATATATGCGTTGGTATTGCAAACATTTTGATCTGAAATCGGTCGCACATTGCTGTCGTCATAATTGTAGTAGTTACCTGATTCGGACAAGCCGATGGCAGTATAGTGGCCACAGTGCTATGACGCACCAATATGAGTTACCATTGCCACCAGCATGTAGCTGAACTGTTCGCCACTACTACTAAGTCGCGGGTTTATAGTAATCCGTTTATTTAGTAGAATCTGTAAACGAATCAAAAGAATGATAATAATAATTAGTTTTAATTTTTTTCATTTTTAAACGATTCTAATAAAAGTTTAGTCCGTACTGCAATAAATCAAGAAAAATATTTAAGTTTATGGTAATCCGTTTATTTAGTTTGATTCCAGTTGCTGAGAACCTTTTAGCAAATCAATCAGAATTATAATAATAATTAGTTTTAATTTTTTTCATTTTTAAACGATTCTAATAAAAGTTTAGTCCGTACTGCAATAAATTAAGAAAAATATTCAAGTTTATGGTAATCCGTTTATTTAGTTTGATTCCAGTTGCTGAGAACCTTTTAGCAAATCAATCAGAATTATAATAATAATTAGTTTTACATTTTTTTCATTTTTAAACGATTCTAATAAAAGTTTAGTCCGTACTTCAATAAATCAACAAAAATATTCAAGTTTATGGTAATCCGTTTATTTAGTTTGATTCCGGTTGCTGAGAACCTTATAGCATCTGAAAACGAGGTCGGCAAAACTCCTCCACTGAACCCTCCTCGATGGTGCCAGCTGGTAATGGACACCACAGAAACCTGTATTTTAGCAGGGGGTGTCCAGCTAAGATAAGGATGGAAAAATAGGTGTTTGATACTCATCAATAGTACAGCACCTGTTTCTGCACTCTTATCATGGTTGGAGGTATTAGGGTCGGATCAAGGTGTCATGCGACCCGTGCCGAGGATCAGCCTGGCTGGGGGCCCTTTTTATATAGCCCAGTCTCTAACGTGAGCCTCACTGATACTTGGTCGACTCAGTGAGTAACTGTGACCTTACCGTGATACTGGGGGCTATGACACGGCGGACCTACCTACCCCTACACTCGTGGGATCTTATATGGAGGAAATAACTAAAATAAAAAAACTAGCGGGAACTTATACCGCAACACAACTGGCAGATCAGGCGGAGTACTATATCCGAGATACTGATCGCCAGGCTAAAAAATCTAGCAGCAGGAAAACTGACAAACGGAAGAAAGGTAAGGACACCAAGCTTCAGATTGATTCCAAGCCTAGAACAGGAATACCGAAACTGAAGGAAAGTTGTGGTTCAGTAGGCCCTAGGGACGAACAACCATCGACTAGTACTGGACAGATATCCGGACAGACCAAAATGGGAGATGTGCGGAAATCAACGGGATTGAGTGGCGCAGGTGCCTAATGGTATATGCGATACCTCAAGGAAGGCTTAACGCCAGAGGAGGCCAAGAAGAAGGTACTAGACCATCCCAAAAACTCGCCGACGACAAGTTCTAGGAAGAGGAGCGCGGAGGAAATTAGCCCGCAGGTAGGCAATGCGGCTAAGAAAAATAAAGCCGACTAATCTAAGCGTATAGCGCCTGAATTTAAGGTAGGAACCAGGAAGCCTGGTGTTAGTTATGCTAGCGCCGCCAAGGCAATTAGACTGGCCTACCAAAAAAGTATCCGGAGCACATACTCACGCGTGAGGAGCTAGGACAGATTGAAGACGCCATCGTAGGAGAAATGTTTAAAGGTTGGGCATAAATAAGTTCGTATTGACCAGCACTAAGGTTGCGCAGATTAACCTGCATCACGCCAAAGCTGCCTCGGCAGTAATCGCAAGTGCTGGTCCAGGAACCCTGGGTTTTCAGGGGGCAGATTAGAGGTCTGGCAGGAAAAGATACGCAGGTAATTTGGGATATTCGGTGCGAAAAACCAAGAGCCTGCATATTAATTAACAAATGTTTGAAGTATATTTGTCTTTCAGAATTCCTGTCTGGGGACTTAGTTGCGGTTCAAATACCGATGGCCATCAATGATAGCATTCGGGATGTTGTGGTATCATCGGCATATTTCCCAGGAGACGACGTCCATGCTCCACCGGACTTGGTAGATAAACTGGTGGGATACTGCAGCAAGAAACAACTACCACTTATACTCGGATGCGATGCCAATGCACACAACGAGGCTTGGGGAAGCACGGACACCAAAAAAAGGGGTGAGTACATTCTTGAATTTATTCTAAGTAATAGATTAGAAATTTTCAATCTGGGTAATACACCAACTTTTGTTACTAGAACACGAGAAGAGGTACTAGACATAACACTAGGAAATACTTTTATGAGTGAGTTAGTCAATAACTGGAGGGTGTCGAGTGAGCCATCAATGTCTGATCATAGAATAATAAGATTTGACATTGTAGGTTCTCCCACCATCAATAGAAGAATTAGAAACCCCAAGAAAACAAATTGGGACCTGTATCTAGATAATCTAAATAATAAACTATATTAAAGGTTGTCAACCATATCAGAAATGAATTAGAATTACAATCAATGGTGGATAATTTCAACAGGGTCGAAGTTGATGCATTTGAGGAGAGCTGTCCGATAAGTACAGTAAACTCATCCAAAGACGTACCTTGGTGGAACAAAGACCTAGCTAAACTGCGAATTGAGGTTCGCAGACTGTTTAACAGATCAAAACAGACTAGGGATTTGACAAGATATAGAAGCTTACTAACGACATATAACAATGAAATTAGAGAAGCGAATAAGCTTTAGAAGATTTTGTGAAAATATTGATCAGACTACTGATGCCTCAAAGCTCAAAGTCATGGCAAAAGATAAAACCATATCTTCCGTCAGCTTGAAAAGAGAAGATGGAAGTTATACTGAGAGTGAGGAAGAAAAGGCCCAACTACTTCTCAATACTCACTTTCCAGGATCTTTTGAGCCAACGACACTACATAACCTACAATCGTTGTGTAGAACAAATAAAGAAAACTGGATGGTAGCGAAGGAAATATGCTCAGAACCACGACTAAGGTGGGCAGTGGGCACTTTTAAACCATTTAAATCACCGAGTGTGGATGGCATATTTCCCGGTCTGCTGCAAAAAGGTATAGAAGTTCTTCTACATCCACTTATGAAAATTGCTAGAGGAAGTATAGCCCTGGGTTATATACCAAAGGCGAGGAGACGAGCAAGGGTTGTCTTTATTCCGAAGGCAGGGAAGAAGGATCCTCTTCACTCTAAATCCTTCAGACCAATATGCTTGACTTTATTTGTACTTAAGACTCTCGAAAAAATGATAGATAATTATGTAAGGATGACAGTCCTAGTAAGTGTACCGCTTCATCCTTGCCAACATGCATACAGGGCAGGTAGATCGACCGAAACTGCCTTGAATCAATTAACAGGTGTACTACATGACACCCTTGAAGCAAAGGAAATAGCTTTATGTGCGTTCTTAGATATCGAAGGGGCCTTCGATAACACCACGCATGAAGCAATAAAAGAAGCTTTCATCCGAAGGGGGGTTAATAATACCCTGGCACGTTGGATGGGAAAAATGCTGAAGACTAGAGCAGTCGAGATACCAATGAGTTCAGGCTCTCTGGTCGTAAATACGACAAAAGGTTGTTCACAAGGTGGGGTAACGTCTCCACTAATGTGGAATATCGTCATAGACGAACTTCTGGAGGAATTAACAAATACTGGACTTATGATCCAGGGTTATGCTGATGACGTAGTAATAATATGTAGAGGCAAATTTGAAAACACTCTATGTGATTTAATTCAATTGGGACTGATAGTCACGAAGAGGTGGTGTTTAAAAGTAGGGCTGAATATTAACCCAGCAAAAACTACAAGGAAACACAAACTTAAGAATTTAAAGACCATTCGTCTGGATGGTACGGAGGTAAAATTACATACAGAGGTGAAATTTCTGGGAATTACTTTCGACCAGAAGCTACTTTGGAAAACGCATGTTAGTAATATAACAAAGAAGGCTACAAGAGCACTTATGACATGTAGATCCATTGCCGGGAAAAGTTGGGGATGTATACCAAAACTACTACGATGGATGTATACAATAATTGTACGACCACTGATCGCATATGGAGCGGTTATTTGGTCAGATAGAAGATATTTTAGTCTCGCACGGAATTACCGGAATCAGAACATTGCGATTCTAACTGATAGTCAAGCGGCTATCAAAACACTCGAATCCAATCAGGTAAACTCTAAACTGGTAAGAGATTGTCTTGAGAAACTAAATACACTTGGTTCGCAGAACAAGGTCTGGATACTTTGGGTTCCAGGCCATGTAGGAATAGAAGGAAATGTGAAGGCAGACGAACTCGCAAAAAAAGGGGCAGTTA
Organism: Suillia variegata; assembly: GCA_949127995.1. Lineage (NCBI taxonomy): Eukaryota > Metazoa > Arthropoda > Insecta > Diptera > Heleomyzidae > Suillia > Suillia variegata. The sequence goes on from OX421848.1 coordinate 229,933, forward strand.
CCCCATTTATAGGACCCGAACCCTTTTGTGGAATGGGAAAAAAGTACTTAACCATACTCTTAAATAAAGAGGAGGATAAACTTCGAGTATCATACTGGGACAATCAACCAGGGTTGGAGCACTCAAAAACTCTTTTAGGATCGCACAAACTAAAAAGATTTAATGATTGCATGAATCTAACAAAAGAGAGTATGAGAATCATAACGGGTTTTCTGACAGGGCACTGCAGGCTGAATTATCACCTGGCAAAACTGGGAAGGTGTAACAATGAGTTGTGTAGATTCTGTGAGGAGGAAACCGAAACTCCAATACACATTTTGGGAGAATGTCCAGCACTATTGCAAAGTCGGAAAAAGCACTTGGGACACTACCAGGTACCTGACGACATGCCGAAACTACTGGAGATAGGCTCTATACTAAAATTTATTTCAGTAATAGGACTTACAGAAATACTATAAATCATTTAGAACTATAGGGCCTGTAAGAACACTACTATCTTGAAGGGGGTACAATAGTTCTATAGGACGCAGTGCATTTCCCCAAACATAATAATAATAATAATAATCTGAAAACGAATCAAAAGAATTATAATAATAATTAGTTTAATTTAGTTTTCATTTTTAAACGATTCTAATAAAAGTTTAGTCCGTACTTCAATAAATCAACAAAAATATTCAAGTTTATGGTAATTCGTTTATTTAGTTTGATTCCGGTTGCTAAGAACCTTATAGCATCTGAAAACGAATCAAAAGAATTATAATAAACGATTCTAATAAAAGTGTAGTCCGTACTTTAATAAACACAGAAAAATATTCAAGTTAACTTACCTCGCTTAATAAATTTTGTCCACTTTAGCATATTTTAGAGCTCTTAAAATGGAAGTAAAGTAGTTATTATGTAATGGATATTTAAAGAATAATCAGAATTCGATTGAACTACTGCTTTATTAGCCTTACCATGCCTTTTAATATACGCAGGTAACTGTGAAGGAATTTGATCGGTAATTTTCGACTGCTTAATCTGATTCAAAAGAAAAGGATCCAAACGAAAATCGTTACCTGTTTGTATTTGTAAGTTTTGCAAATGATGATTACAAACATTACTGTAATTCTTCAATAGTGGTCTGTGTTTGTGTAATTTTATGGTACTAGATCATAAAATAAAAAAAGTTAGGTTCATTCTCAGGTGGAAATTTCCGACTATAAGTAAATAAAGGGTAGTTACCCTGTTGACACAAAAAATAATATAATCACCATTTTAGCGAGTTTAAGAAAGTTTTTAACTTTTTGGTTTGAAATATCTTTTAATATGGAAAAATAACATCCAAGCAGTTTATTATTGATCTGTCGAGGGAAAAAACAAAATGTCTAAGCAGCGTTGTTGTTTTATTTATATATAACCATAAACTCGTATATCACATCGAATTTAAGTTTCCTTTGATTTGCTGTCAATATCGAAGTTATATACAACATAAAAATAAGCAAGTTTGTATAAATGTTCATATCCACGACGTGAGAGAGAGAACGTAGTAAGTGCGGTATATCCAGCATATCAAAAATTATATATGCGTTGGTATTGCAAACATTTTGATCTGAAATCGGTCGCACATTGCTGTCGTCATAATTGTAGTAGTTACCTGATTCGGTCAAGCCGATGGCAGTATAGTCCACAGTGCTATGACGCACCAATATGAGTTACCATTGCCACCAGCTTGTAGCTGAGCTGTTCGCCACTACTACTAAGTCGCGGGTTTATAGCAATCCGTTTATTAAGTTTGATTCCGGTTGCTGAGAACTTTTTAGCATCTGTAAACGAATCAAAAGAATGATAATAATAATAGTTTTAATTTTTTTTTTAATTTTTAAACGATTCTAATAAAAGTTTAATCCGTACTGCAATAAATCAAGAAAAATATACAAGTTTATGGTAATCCGTTTATTTAGTTTGATTCCGGTTGCTGAGAACTTTTTAGCATCTGTAAACGAATCAAAATAATTATAATAAACGATTATAATAAAAGTTTAGTCCGTACTTCAATAAATCCAGAAAAATATTCAAGTTAACTTACCTCGCTTAATAAATTTTGTCCACTTTAGCATATTTTAGAGCTCTTAAAATCGAAGTAAAGTAGTTATTATGACTGAGTATGTAATGAATATTTAAAGAATAATCAGAATTCGATTGAACTACTGCTTTATTAGCCTTACCATGCCTTTTAATATACGCAGGTAACTGTGAAGGCACTTGTTCGGTAATTTTCGACTGCTTTATCTGATTCAAAAGAAAAGGATCCAAACGAAAATCGTTACCTGTTGGTATTTGTAAGTTTTGCAAATGATGATTAGAAACATTACTGTAATTCTTCAATAGTGGTCTGTGTTTGTGTAATTTTATGGTACTAGATCATAAAATAAAAAAAGTTAGGTTCATTCTCAGGTGGAAATTTCCGACTATAAGTAAATAAAGGGTAGTTACCCTGTTGACAGTATTTTCACATTCACAAGAAATAATATAATCACCATTTTAGCGAGTTTAAGAAAGTTTTTAACTTTGTGGTTGGAAATATCTTTTAATATGGAAAAATAACATCCAAGCAGTTTATTAGTGATCTGTCGAGGGAAAAATCAAAATGTCTAAGCAGCGTTGTTGTTTTATTGGTATATAACCATAAACTCGTATATCACATCGAATTTAAGTTTCCTTTGATTTGCTGTCAATATGGAAGTTATATACAACATAAAAATAAGCAATTTTGTATAAATGTTCATATCCACGACGTGAGAGAGAGAACGTAGTAAGTGCGGTATATCCAGCATATCAAAAATTATTTATGCGTTGGTATTGCAAACATTATGATCTGAAATCGGTCGCACATTGCTGTCGTCATAATTGTAGTAGTTACCTGATTCGGACAAGCCGATGGCAGTATAGTCCACAGTGCTATGACGCACCAATATGAGTTACCATTGCCACCAGCTTGTAGCTGAGCTGTTCGCCACTACTACTAAGTCGCGGGTTTATAGTAATCCGTTTATTTAGTTTGGTTCCAGTTGCTGAGAACATTTTAGAATCTGTAAACGAATCAAAAGAATGATAATAATAATTAGTTTTAATTTTTTTAATTTTTAAACGATTCTAATAAAAGTTTAGTCCGTACTGCAATAAATCAAGAAAAATATTCAAGTTAACTTACCTCGCTTAATAAATTTTGTCCACTTCTTTACTATTTTTAAGAGCTCTTAAAATCTAAGTAGAGTAGTTATTATGACTGAGTATGTAATTTATATATACGGATTACCATAAACCCGCGACTTAATCTATCAAAATTGGCATCACACAAACAATCGCGCTCTGAGACCAAAGGGAGCAGTAGTGGCGAATAGCTACGCACAAGCTGGTGGCAACGGTATCAACTTTCAGAGACATTTTGTTTTTCCCCTCAATAATAAACTGCTTGGATAATGTTATTTTTCCTAATTAAAAGATATTTTCAACCAAAAAGTTATAAACTTTCTTAAACTCGCTAAAATGGTGATTATATAATATTTTGTGAATGTGAAAACACCTTTATTCGCTTAATGTCGGACATTTTCCACTGGCAGAATCGGTCAAGCCGATGGCAGTATAGTGGCCACAGTGCTATGACGCACCAATATGAGTTACCATTGCCACCAGCTACTAAGTCTCGTATTTATAGTAATCCGTTTATTTAGTTTGGTTCCAGTTGCTGAGAACCTTTTAGAATCTGTAAACGAATCAAACGATTATAATAATTAGTTTTAAATTTTTTTCATTTTTAAACGATTCTAATAAAATTTAAGTCCTAAATATTTAATAAATCAACAAAAATATTCAAGTTAATGGTAATCCGTTTATTAAGTTTGATTCCGGTTGCTGAGAACTTTTTAGCATCTGTAAACGAATCAAAAGAATGATAATAATAATAGTTTTAATTTTTTTTTTAATTTTTAAACGATTCTAATAAAAGTTTAATCCGTACTGCAATAAATCAAGAAAAATATACAAGTTTATGGTAATCCGTTTATTTAGTTTGATTCCGGTTGCTGAGAACTTTTTAGCATCTGTAAACGAATCAAAATAATTATAATAAACGATTATAATAAAAGTTTAGTCCGTACTTCAATAAATCCAGAAAAATATTCAAGTTAACTTACCTCGCTTAATAAATTTTGTCCACTTTAGCATATTTTAGAGCTCTTAAAATCGAAGTAAAGTAGTTATTATGACTGAGTATGTAATGAATATTTAAAGAATAATCAGAATTCGATTGAACTACTGCTTTATTAGCCTTACCATGCCTTTTAATATACGCAGGTAACTGTGAAGGCACTTGTTCGGTAATTTTCGACTGCTTTATCTGATTCAAAAGAAAAGGATCCAAACGAAAATCGTTACCTGTTGGTATTTGTAAGTTTTGCAAATGATGATTAGAAACATTACTGTAATTCTTCAATAGTGGTCTGTGTTTGTGTAATTTTATGGTACTAGATCATAAAATTAAAAAAGTTAGGTTCATTCTCAGGTGGAAATTTCCGACTATAAGTGAATAAAGGGTAGTTACCCTGTTCAAAGTGTTTTCAATATTATTATAATTCTTTTGATTCATTTACAGATTCTAAAAGGTTCTCAGTAACTGGAACCAAACTAAATAAACGGATTACTATTAGCCAGCGACTTAATAAACGGGTAGTGGCGAACAGCTCAGCTACAAGCTGGTGGCAATGGTAACTCATATTGGTGCGTCATAGCACTGTGGACTATACTGCCATCGGCTTGTCCGAATCAGGTAACTACTACAATTATGACGACAGCAATGTGCGACCGATTTCAGATCAAAATGTATTCAATACCAACGCATATATACTTTTTGATATGCTGGATAACCGCACTTACTACGTTCTCTCTCTCACGTCATGGATATGAACAGTTATACAAAATTTCTTATTTTTATGTTGTATATAACTTCAATATAGACAGCAAATCAAAGGAAACTTAAATTCGATGTGATATACGAGTTTATGGTTATATACAGATAAAACAACAACGCTGCTTAGACATTTTGTTTTTCCCCTCGATAGATCAATAATAAACTGCTTGGATGTTATTTTCCATATTAAAAGATATTTCCAACACTGTCAACAGGATAACTACCCTTTATTCACTTATAGTCGGAAATTTCCACCTGAGAATGAACCTAACTTTTTTTATTTTATGATCTAGTACCATAAAATTACACAAACACAGACCACTATTGAAGAATTACAGTAATGTTTCAAATCAAAGGAAACTTAAATTCGATGTGATATACGAGTTTATGGTTATATACAGATAAAACAACAACGCTGCTTAGACATTTTGTTTTTCCCCTCGATAGATCAATAATAAACTGCTTGGATGTTATTTTCCATATTAAAAGATATTTCCAACAAAAAGTTAAAAACTTTCTTAAACTCGCAAAAATGGTTATTAAATTATTTTTTGTAAATGTGAAAACACTGTCAACAGGATAACTACCCTTTATTCACTTATAGTCGGAAATTTCCAACTGAGAATGAACCTAACTTTTTTTATTTTATGATCTAGTACCATAAAATTACACAAACACAGACCACTATTGAAGAATTACAGTAATGTTTCTAATCATCATTTGCAAAACTTACAAATACAAACAGGTAACGATTTTCGTATGGATCCTTTTTTTTTGAATTATAATTATTTTGATTCGTTTACAGATGCTAAAAAGTTCTCAGCAACCGGAATCAATCTAAATAAACGGATTAACATAAACTTGTATATTTTTCTTGATTTATTGCAGTACGTATTAAACTTTTATTAGAATCGTTTAAAAATGAAAAAAAAATTAAAACTATTATTATTATCATTCTTTTGATTCGTTTACAGATGCTAAAAAGTTCTCAGCAACCGGAATCAAACTAAATAAACGGATTACCATAAACTTGAATATTTTTCTTGATTTATTGCAGTACGGACTAAAGTTTTATTAGAATCGTTTAAAAATTAAAAAAAATTAAAACTAATTATTATTATCATTCTTTTGATTCGTTTACAGATTTTAAGAGGTTCTCAGTAACTGGAACCTAACTAAATAAACGGATTACTATAAACCAGCGACTTAATAAACGGGTAGTGGCGAACAGCTCAGCTACAAGCTGGTGGCAATGGTAACTCATATTGGTGCGTCATAGCACTGTGGCCACTATACTGCCATCGGCTTGACCGAATCAGGTAACTACTACAATTATGACGACAGCAATGTGCGACCGATTTCAGATCAAAATGTTTGCAATACCAACGCATATATAATTTTCGATAAGCTGGACATACCGCACTTACTACGTTCTCTCTCTCACGTCGTGGATATGTACAGTTATACAAAATTTCTTTTTTTTATGTTGTATATAACTTCAATATAAACAGCAAATCAAAGGAAACTTAAATTCGATGTGATATACGAGTTTATGGTTATATACAGATAACACAACAACGCTGCTTAGATATTTTGTTTTTCCCCTCGACAGATCAATAATAAACTGCTTGGATGTTATTTTCCATATTAAAATATATTTCCAACCAAAAAGTTAAAAACTTTCTTAAACTCGCAAAAATGGTGATTATATTATTTTTTGTGAATGTGAAAACACTGTCAACCCTTCATTCACTTATAGTCGGAAATTTCCACCTGAGAATGAACCTAACTTTTTTTATTTTATGATCTAGTACCATAAAATTACACAAACACAGACCACTATTGAAGAATTACAGTAATGTTTCTAATCAACATTTGCAAAACTTACAAATACAAACAGGTAACGATTTTCGTTTGGATCCTTTTTTTTTGAATCAGATTAAGCAGTTGAAAATTACCGATCAAATGCCTTCACAATTACCTGCGTATATTAAAAGGCATGGTAAGGCTAATAAAGCAGTAGTTCAATCGAATTCTGATTATTCTTTAAATATTCATTACATACTCAGTCATAATAACTACTTTACTTCGATTTTAAGAGCTCTAAAATATGCTAAAGTGGACAAAATTTATTAAGCGAGGTAAGTTAACTTGAATATTTTTCTGGATTTATTGAAGTACGGACTAAACTTTTATTATAATCGTTTATTATAATTCTTTTGATTCGTTTACAGATGCTAAAAAGTTCTCAGCAACCGGAATCAAACTAAATAAACGGATTACCATTAACTTGAATATTTTTCTTGATTTATTAAATATTTAGGACTTAAATTTTATAAGAATCGTTTAAAAATGAAAAAAATTTAAAACTAATTATTATAATTCGTTTGATTCGTTTACAGATTCTAAAAGGTTCTCAGCAACTGGAACCAAACTAAATAAACGGATTACTATATATACGAGACTTAGTAGTAGTGGCGAACAGCTCAGCTACAAGCTGGTGGCAATGGTAACTCATATTGGTGCGTCATAGCACTGTGGCCACTATACTGCCATCGGCTTGTCCGAATCAGGTAACTACTACAATTATGACGACAGCAATGTGCGACCGATTTCAGATCAAAATGTTTGCAATACCAACGCATATATAATTTTCGATAAGCTGGATATACCGCACTTACTACGTTCTCTCTCTCACGTTATGGATATGAACAGTTATACAAAATTTCTTATTTTTATGGTGTATATAACTTCAATATAGACAGCAAATCAAAGGAAACTTAAATTCGATGTGATATACGAGTTTATGGTTATATACAGATAAAACAACAACGCTGCTTAGACATTTTGTTTTTCCCCTCGATAGATCAATAATAAACTGCTTGGATGTTATTTTCCATATTAAAAGATATTTCCAACACTGTCAACAGGATAACTACCCTTTATTCACTTATAGTCGGAAATTTCCACCTGAGAATGAACCTAACTTTTTTTATTTTACTTCTATCTAGTACCATAAAATTACACAAACACAGACCACTATTGAAGAATTACAGTAATGTTTCAAATCAAAGGAAACTTAAATTCGATGTGATATACGAGTTTATGGTTATATACAGATAAAACAACAACGCTGCTTAGACATTTTGTTTTTCCCCTCGATAGATCAATAATAAACTGCTTGGATGTTATTTTCCATATTAAAAGATATTTCCACCAAAAAGTTAAAAACTTTCTTAAACTCGCAAAAATGGTTATTAAATTATTTTTTGTAAATGTGAAAACACTGTCAACAGGATAACTACCCTTTATTCACTTATAGTCGGAAATTTCCAACTGAGAATGAACCTAACTTTTTTTATTTTATGATCTAGTACCATAAAATTACACAAACACAGACCACTATTGAAGAATTACAGTAATGTTTCTAATCATCATTTGCAAAACTTACAAATACAAACAGGTAACGATTTTCGTATGGATCCTTTTTTTTGAATTATAATTATTTTGATTCGTTTACAGATGCTAAAAAGTTCTCAGCAACCGGAATCAAACTAAATAAACGGATTACCATAAACTTGAATATTTTTCTTGATTTATTGCAGTACGGACTAAAGTTTTATTAGAATCGTTTAAAAATTAAAAAAAATTAAAACTAATTATTATTATCATTCTTTTGATTCGTTTACAGATTTTAAGAGGTTCTCAGTAACTGGAACCTAACTAAATAAACGGATTACTATAAACCAGCGACTTAATAAACGGGTAGTGGCGAACAGCTCAGCTACAAGCTGGTGGCAATGGTAACTCATATTGGTGCGTCATAGCACTGTGGCCACTATACTGCCATCGGCTTGACCGAATCAGGTAACTACTACAATTATGACGACAGCAATGTGCGACCGATTTCAGATCAAAATGTTTGCAATACCAACGCATATATAATTTTCGATAAGCTGGACATACCGCACTTACTACGTTCTCTCTCTCACGTCGTGGATATGTACAGTTATACAAAATTTCTTTTTTTTATGTTGTATATAACTTCAATATAAACAGCAAATCAAAGGAAACTTAAATTCGATGTGATATACGAGTTTATGGTTATATACAGATAACACAACAACGCTGCTTAGATATTTTGTTTTTCCCCTCGACAGATCAATAATAAACTGCTTGGATGTTATTTTCCATATTAAAATATATTTCCAACCAAAAAGTTAAAAACTTTCTTAAACTCGCAAAAATGGTGATTATATTATTTTTTGTGAATGTGAAAACACTGTCAACAGGATAACTACCCTTCATTCACTTATAGTCGGAAATTTCCACCTGAGAATGAACCTAACTTTTTTTATTTTATGATCTAGTACCATAAAATTACACAAACACAGACCACTATTGAAGAATTACAGTAATGTTTCTAATCAACATTTGCAAAACTTACAAATACAAACAGGTAACGATTTTCGTTTGGATCCTTTTTTTTTGAATCAGATTAAGCAGTTGAAAATTACCGATCAAATGCCTTCACAATTACCTGCGTATATTAAAAGGCATGGTAAGGCTAATAAAGCAGTAGTTCAATCGAATTCTGATTATTCTTTAAATATTCATTACATACTCAGTCATAATAACTACTTTACTTCGATTTTAAGAGCTCTAAAATATGCTAAAGTGGACAAAATTTATTAAGCGAGGTAAGTTAACTTGAATATTTTTCTGGATTTATTGAAGTACGGACTAAACTTTTATTATAATCGTTTATTATAATTCTTTTGATTCGTTTACAGATGCTAAAAAGTTCTCAGCAACCGGAATCAAACTAAATAAACGGATTACCATTAACTTGAATATTTTTCTTGATTTATTAAATATTTAGGACTTAAATTTTATAAGAATCGTTTAAAAATGAAAAAAATTTAAAACTAATTATTATAATTCGTTTGATTCGTTTACAGATTCTAAAAGGTTCTCAGCAACTGGAACCAAACTAAATAAACGGATTACTATATATACGAGACTTAGTAGTAGTGGCGAACAGCTCAGCTACAAGCTGGTGGCAATGGTAACTCATATTGGTGCGTCATAGCACTGTGGCCACTATACTGCCATCGGCTTGTCCGAATCAGGTAACTACTACAATTATGACGACAGCAATGTGCGACCGATTTCAGATCAAAATGTTTGCAATACCAACGCATATATAATTTTCGATAAGCTGGATATACCGCACTTACTACGTTCTCTCTCTCACGTTATGGATATGAACAGTTATACAAAATTTCTTATTTTTATGTTGTATATAACTTCAATATAGACAGCAAATCAAAGGAAACTTTAATTCGATGTGATATACGAGTTTATGGTTATATACAGATAAAACAACAACGCTGCTTAGACATTTTGTTTTTCCCCTCGATAGATCAATAATAAACTGCTTGGATGTTATTTTCCATATTAAAAGATATTTCCAACACTGTCAACAGGATAACTACCCTTTATTCACTTATAGTCGGAAATTTCCACCTGAGAATGAACCTAACTTTTTTTATTTTATGATCTAGTACCATAAAATTACACAAACACAGACCACTATTGAAGAATTACAGTAATGTTTCTAATCAACATTTGCAAAACTTACAAATACAAACAGGTAACGATTTTCGTTTGGATCCTTTTTTTTTGAATCAGATTAAGCAGTTGAAAATTACCGATCAAATGCCTTCACAATTACCTGCGTATATTAAAAGGCATGGTAAGGCTAATAAAGCAGTAGTTCAATCGAATTCTGATTATTCTTTAAATATTCATTACATACTCAGTCATAATAACTACTTTACTTCGATTTTAAGAGCTCTAAAATATGCTAAAGTGGACAAAATTTATTAAGCGAGGTAAGTTAACTTGAATATTTTTCTGGATTTATTGAAGTACGGACTAAACTTTTATTATAATCGTTTATTATAATTCTTTTGATTCGTTTACAGATGCTAAAAAGTTCTCAGCAACCGGAATCAAACTAAATAAACGGATTACCATTAACTTGAATATTTTTCTTGATTTATTAAATATTTAGGACTTAAATTTTATAAGAATCGTTTAAAAATGAAAAAAATTTAAAACTAATTATTATAATTCGTTTGATTCGTTTACAGATTCTAAAAGGTTCTCAGCAACTGGAACCAAACTAAATAAACGGATTACTATATATACGAGACTTAGTAGTAGTGGCGAACAGCTCAGCTACAAGCTGGTGGCAATGGTAACTCATATTGGTGCGTCATAGCACTGTGGCCACTATACTGCCATCGGCTTGTCCGAATCAGGTAACTACTACAATTATGACGACAGCAATGTGCGACCGATTTCAGATCAAAATGTTTGCAATACCAACGCATATATAATTTTCGATAAGCTGGATATACCGCACTTACTACGTTCTCTCTCTCACGTTATGGATATGAACAGTTATACAAAATTTCTTATTTTTATGTTGTATATAACTTCAATATAGACAGCAAATCAAAGGAAACTTAAATTCGATGTGATATACGAGTTTATGGTTATATACAGATAAAACAACAACGCTGCTTAGACATTTTGTTTTTCCCCTCGATAGATCAATAATAAACTGCTTGGATGTTATTTTCCATATTAAAAGATATTTCCAACACTGTCAACAGGATAACTACCCTTTATTCACTTATAGTCGGAAATTTCCACCTGAGAATGAACCTAACTTTTTTTATTTTATGATCTAGTACCATAAAATTACACAAACACAGACCACTATTGAAGAATTACAGTAATGTTTCAAATCAAAGGAAACTTAAATTCGATGTGATATACGAGTTTATGGTTATATATAGATAAAACAACAACGCTGCTTAGACATTTTGTTTTTCCCCTCGATAGATCAATAATAAACTGCTTGGATGTTATTTTCCATATTAAAAGATATTTCCACCAAAAAGTTAAAAACTTTCTTAAACTCGCAAAAATGGTTATTAAATTATTTTTTGTAAATGTGAAAACACTGTCAACAGGATAACTACCCTTTATTCACTTATAGTCGGAAATTTCCAACTGAGAATGAACCTAACTTTTTTTATTTTATGATCTAGTACCATAAAATTACACAAACACAGACCACTATTGAAGAATTACAGTAATGTTTCTAATCATCATTTGCAAAACTTACAAATACAAACAGGTAACGATTTTCGTATGGATCCTTTTTTTTTGAATTATAATTATTTTGATTCGTTTACAGATGCTAAAAAGTTCTCAGCAACCGGAATCAATCTAAATAAACGGATTAACATAAACTTGTATATTTTTCTTGATTAATTGCAGTACGTATTAAACTTTTATTAGAATCGTTTAAAAATGAAAAAAAAATTAAAACTATTATTATTATCATTCTTTTGATTCGTTTACAGATGCTAAAAAGTTCTCAGCAACCGGAATCAAACTAAATAAACGGATTACCATAAACTTGAATATTTTTCTTGATTTATTGCAGTACGGACTAAAGTTTTATTAGAATCGTTTAAAAATTAAAAAAAATTAAAACTAATTATTATTATCATTCTTTTGATTCGTTTACAGATTTTAAGAGGTTCTCAGTAACTGGAACCTAACTAAATAAACGGATTACTATAAACCAGCGACTTAATAAACGGGTAGTGGCGAACAGCTCAGCTACAAGCTGGTGGCAATGGTAACTCATATTGGTGCGTCATAGCACTGTGGCCACTATACTGCCATCGGCTTGACCGAATCAGGTAACTACTACAATTATGACGACAGCAATGTGCGACCGATTTCAGATCAAAATGTTTGCAATACCAACGCATATATAATTTTCGATAAGCTGGACATACCGCACTTACTACGTTCTCTCTCTCACGTCGTGGATATGTACAGTTATACAAAATTTCTTTTTTTTATGTTGTATATAACTTCAATATAAACAGCAAATCAAAGGAAACTTAAATTCGATGTGATATACGAGTTTATGGTTATATACAGATAACACAACAACGCTGCTTAGATATTTTGTTTTTCCCCTCGACAGATCAATAATAAACTGCTTGGATGTTATTTTCCATATTAAAATATATTTCCAACCAAAAAGTTAAAAACTTTCTTAAACTCGCAAAAATTGTGATTATATTATTTTTTGTGAATGTGAAAACACTGTCAACAGGATAACTACCCTTCATTCACTTATAGTCGGAAATTTCCACCTGAGAATGAACCTAACTTTTTTTATTTTATGATCTAGTACCATAAAATTACACAAACACAGACCACTATTGAAGAATTACAGTAATGTTTCTAATCAACATTTGCAAAACTTACAAATACAAACAGGTAACGATTTTCGTTTGGATCCTTTTTTATTGAATCAGATTAAGCAGTTGAAAATTACCGATCAAATGCCTTCACAAATACCTGCGTATATTAAAAGGCATGGTAAGGCTAATAAAGCAGTAGTTCAATCGAATTCTGATTATTCTTTAAATATTCATTACATACTCAGTCATAATAACTACTTTACTTCGATTTTAAGAGCTCTAAAATATGCTAAAGTGGACAAAATTTATTAAGCGAGGTAAGTTAACTTGAATATTTTTCTGGATTTATTGAAGTACGGACTAAACTTTTATTATAATCGTTTATTATAATTCTTTTGATTCGTTTACAGATGCTAAAAAGTTCTCAGCAACCGGAATCAAACTAAATAAACGGATTACCATTAACTTGAATATTTTTCTTGATTTATTAAATATTTAGGACTTAAATTTTATAAGAATCGTTTAAAAATGAAAAAAATTTAAAACTATTATTATAATTCGTTTGATTCGTTTACAGATTCTAAAAGGTTCTCAGCAACTGGAACCAAACTAAATAAACGGATTACTATATATACGAGACTTAGTAGTAGTGGCGAACAGCTCAGCTACAAGCTGGTGGCAATGGTAACTCATATTGGTGCGTCATAGCACTGTGGCCACTATACTGCCATCGGCTTGATCGATTCTGCCAGTGGAAAATGTCCGAAATTAAGCGAATAAAGTTCACATTCACAAAATATTATATAATCAAAATTTTAGCGAGTTTAAGAAAGTTTTTAACTTTTTTGATTGAAAATATCTTTTAATTAGGAAAAATACCATTATCCAAGCAGTTTATTATTGAGGGGAAAAACAAAATGTCTCTGCAAGATGATACCATTGCCACCAGCTTGAGCTTAGCTATTCGCCACTACTGCTCCCTTTGATCATAAAGCGAGATTGTTTGTGTGATGCGAATTTTGATAGATTAAGTCGCGGGTTTATGGTAATCCGTATATATAAATTACATACTCAGTCATAATAACTACTCTACTTAGATTTTAAGAGCTCTTAAACATAGTAAAGAAGTGGACAAAATTTATTAAGCGAGGTAAGTTAACTTGAATATTATTCTGGATTTATTGAAGTACGGACTAAACTTTTATTAGAATCGTTTAAAAATGAAAAAAAAAGTAAAACTAATTATTATTATCATCCTTTTGATTCGTTTACAGATTTTAAAAGGTTCTCAGCAACTGGAACCAAACTAAATAAACGGATTACTATAAACCCGCGACTTAGTAGTAGTGGCGAACAGCTCAGCTACAAGCTGGTGGCAATGGTAACTCATATTGGTGCGTCATAGCACTGTGGCCACTATACTGCCATCGGCTTGTCCGAATCAGGTAACTACTACAATTATGACGACAGCAATGTGCGACCGATTTCAGATCAAAATGTTTGCAATACCAACGCATATATAATTTTCGATAAGCTGGACATACCGCACTTACTACGTTCTCTCTCTCACGTCGTGGATATGTACAGTTATACAAAATTTCTTTTTTTTATGTTGTATATAACTTCAATATAAACAGCAAATCAAAGGAAACTTAAATTCGATGTGATATACGAGTTTATGGTTATATACAGATAACACAACAACGCTGCTTAGATATTTTGTTTTTCCCCTCGACAGATCAATAATAAACTGCTTGGATGTTATTTTCCATATTAAAATATATTTCCAACCAAAAAGTTAAAAACTTTCTTAAACTCGCAAAAATTGTGATTATATTATTTTTTGTGAATGTGAAAACACTGTCAACAGGATAACTACCCTTCATTCACTTATAGTCGGAAATTTCCACCTGAGAATGAACCTAACTTTTTTTATTTTATGATCTAGTACCATAAAATTACACAAACACAGACCACTATTGAAGAATTACAGTAATGTTTCTAATCAACAGTTGCAAAACTTACAAATACAAACAGGTAACGATTTTCGTTTGGATCCTTTTTTTTTGAATCAGATTAAGCAGTTGAAAATTACCGATCAAATGCCTTCACAATTACCTGCATATATTAAAAGGCATGGTAAGGCTAATAAAGCAGTAGTTCAATCGAATTCTGATTATTCTTTAAATATTCATTACATACTCAGTCATAATAACTACTTTACTTCGATTTTAAGAGCTCTAAAATATGCTAAAGTGGACAAAATTTATTAAGCGAGGTAAGTTAACTTGAATATTTTTCTGGATTTATTGAAGTACGGACTAAACTTTTATTATAATCGTTTATTATAATTCTTTTGATTCGTTTACAGATGCTAAAAAGTTCTCAGCAACCGGAATCAAACTAAATAAACGGATTACCATTAACTTGAATATTTTTCTTGATTTATTAAATATTTAGGACTTAAATTTTATAAGAATCGTTTAAAAATGAAAAAAATTTAAAACTAATTATTATAATTCGTTTGATTCGTTTACAGATTCTAAAAGGTTCTCAGCAACTGGAACCAAACTAAATAAACGGATTACTATATATACGAGACTTAGTAGTAGTGGCGAACAGCTCAGCTACAAGCTGGTGGCAATGGTAACTCATATTGGTGCGTCATAGCACTGTGGACTATACTGCCATCGGCTTGTCCGAATCAGGTAACTACTACAATTATGACGACAGCAATGTGCGACCGATTTCAGATCAAAATGTATTCAATACCAACGCATATATACTTTTTGATATGCTGGATAACCGCACTTACTACGTTCTCTCTCTCACGTCATGGATATGAACAGTTATACAAAATTTCTTATTTTTATGTTGTATATAACTTCAATATAAACAGCAAATCAAAGGAAACTTAAATTCGATGTGATATACGAGTTTATGGTTATATACAGATAAAACAACAACGCTGCTTAGACATTTTGTTTTTCCCCTCGATAGATCAATAATAAACTGCTTGGATGTTATTTTCCATATTAAAAGATATTTCCAACCAAAAAGTTAAAAACTTTCTTAAACTCGCAAAAATGGTTATTAAATTATTTTTTGTGAATGTGAAAACACTGTCAACAGGGTAACTACCCTTTATTTACTTATAGTCGGAAATTTCCACCTGAGAATGAACCTAACTTTTTTTATTTTATGATCTAGTACCATAAAATTACATAAACACAGACCACTATTGAAGAATTACAGTAATATTTCTAATGATCATTTGCAAAACTTACAAATACAAACAGGTAACGATTTTCGTTTGGATCCTTTTCTTTTGAATTAGATAAAGCAGTCGAAAATTACCGAACAAATGCCTTCACAGTTACCTGCGTATATTAAAAGGCATGGTAAGGCTAATAAAGCAGTAGTTCAATCGAATTCTGATTATTCTTTAAATATTCATTACATACTCAGTCATAATAACTACTTTACTTCGATTTTAAGAGCTCTAAAATATGCTAAAGTGGACAAAATTTATTAAGCGAGGTAAGTTAACTTGAATATTTTTCTGGATTTATTGAAGTACGGACTAAACTTTTATTATAATCGTTTATTATAATTCTTTTGATTCGTTTACAGATGCTAAAAAGTTCTCAGCAACCGGAATCAAACTAAATAAACGGATTACCATAAACTTGAATATTTTTGTTGGTTTATTGAAGTACGGATTAAACTTTAATTAGAATCGTTTAAAAATGAAAAAAATGTAAAACTAATTATTATTATAATTCTGATTGATTTGTTTACAGATTTTAAATGGTTCTCAGCAACTGGAACCAAACTAACTTACATATTTTTCTGGATTTATTGAAGTACGGACTAAAGTTTTATTAGAATCATTTAAAAATGAAAACATTTAAAACTAAATATTATTATAATTCTTTTGATTCGTTTACAGATGCTAAAAAGTCATCAGCAACCGGAATCAAACTAAATAAACGGATTACCATAAACTTGAATATTTTTCTTGATTTATTGCAGTACGGACTAAACTTTTATTAGAATCGTTTAAAAATAAAAAAAAATTAAAACTATTATTATTATCATTCTTTTGATTCGTTTACAGATTCTAAAAGGTTCTCAGCAACTGGAACCAAACTAAATAAACGGATTACTATAAACCCGCGACTTAGTAGTAGTGGCGAACAGCTCAGCTACAAGCTGGTGGCAATGGTAACTCATATTATTTCCAACCAAGAAGTTAAAGACTTTCTTAAGCCCACAACAATTACGAGATTTATAAATAGTCTAGAATTGTGTTTGTAGGGCAACGAGGCTGCACAATAGATCTTTCAGGTCGCAGTGCATCTATAGCCTCTGTTAATAATAATAATGTGGAGGGTTTTGTGCTGGTAAAGAGGGTAAGTATGAAAGGTAAGTACTTAAAAGGGTAAGTATTACAATTTATTTATTATATTTTTCATTTATTTATTTGTATTTCAGATGTTATATTTTTCGGTAGAATTAGCAAATGGTGAATCTATCGAAAATTTTACATTTTATTCGTTTTGAAAACTATTGGGTTGTCTAAAAAGTCTTTTCGTATTAAGTCAATAGATGTCAATGGAGGCGTCTATCTCCAGTGCTATCAATCACAATGTGTCATACCATATTGTGTTGGAAAGGTACCATAAAATTACACAAACACAGTCCACTATTGAAGAATTACAGTAATGTTTCTAATCATCATTTGCAAAACTTACAAATACAAACAGGTAACGATTTTCGTTTGGATCCTTTTCTTTTGAATTATAATTATTTTGATTCGTTTACAGATGCTAAAAAGTTCTCAGCAACTGGAATCAAACTAAATAAACGGATTACCATAAACTTGTATATTTTTCTTGATTTATTGCAGTACGGACTAAACTTTTATTAGAATCGTTTAAAAATGAAAAAAAAATTAAAACTATTATTATTATCATTCTTTTGATTCGTTTACAGATGCTAAAAAGTTCTCAGCAACCGGAATCAAACTAAATAAACGGATTAACATAAACTTGTATATTTTTCTTGATTTATTGCAGTCCGGACTAAACTTTTATTAGAATCGTTTAAAAATGAAAAAAAAATTAAAACTATTATTATTATCATTCTTTTGATTCGTTTACAGATGCTAAAAAGTTCTCAGCAACCGGAATCAAACTAAATAAACGGATTACCATTAACTTGAATATTTTTGTTGATTTATTAAATATTTAGGACTTAAATTTTATTAGAATCGTTTAAAAATAAAAAAAATTTAAAACTAATTATTATAATCGTTTGATTCGTTTACAGATTCTAAAAGGTTCTCAGCAACTGGAACCAATCTAAATAAACGGATTACTATAAATACGAGACTTAGTAGTAGTGGCGAACAGCTCAGCTACAAGCTGGTGGCAATGGTAACTCATATTAGTGCGTCATAGCACTGTGGCCACTATACTGCCATCGGCTTGACCGATTCTGCCAGTGGAAAATGTCCGACATTAAGCGAATAAAGGTGTTTTCACATTCACAAAATATTATATAATCACCATTTTAGCGAGTTTAAGAAAGTTTTTAACTTTTTGGTTAAAAATATCTTTTAATTAGGAAAAATAACATTATCCAAGCAGTTTATTATTGAGGGGAAAAACAAAATGTCTCTGCAAGATGATACCATTGCAACCAGCTTGTGCTTAGCTATTCGCCACTACTGCTCCCTTTGGTCTCAGAGCGCGATTGTTTGTGTGATGCGAATTTTGATAGATTAAGTCGCGGGTTTATGGTAATCCGTATATATAAATTACATACTCAGTAATAATAACTACTCTACTTAGATTTTAAGAGCTCTTAAAAATAATAAAGAAGTGGACAAAATTTATTAAGCGAGGTAAGTTAACTTGAATATTATTCTGGATTTATTGAAGTACGGACTAAACTTTTATTAGAATCGTTTAAAAATGAAAAAAATGTAAAACTAATTATTATTATAATTCTTTTGATTCGTTTACAGATTTTAAAAGGTTCTCAGCAACTGGAACCAAACTAACTGAAATTTTTTTCTGGATTTATTGAAGTACGGACTAAAGTTTTATTAGAATCATTTAAAAATGAAAACATTTAAAACTAAATATTATTATAATTCTATTGATTCGTTTACAGATGCTAAAAAGTTCTCAGCAACCGGAATCAAACTAAATAAACGGATTACCATAAACTTGAATATTTTTCTTGATTTATTGCAGTACGGACTAAAGTTTTATTAGAATCGTTTAAAAATTAAAAAAAAATAAAACTAATTATTATTATCGTTCTTTTGATTCGTTTACAGATTTTAAAAGGTTCTCAGTAACTGGAACCTAACTAAATAAACGGATTACTATAAACCAGCGACTTAATAAACGGGTAGTGGCGAACAGCTCAGCTACAAGCTGGTGACAATGGTAACTCATATTGGTGCGTCATAGCACTGTGGCCACTATACTGCCATCGGCTTGACCGAATCAGGTAACTACTACAATTATGACGACAGCAATGTGCGACCGATTTCAGATCAAAATGTTTGCAATACCAACGCATATATAATTTTCGATAAGCTGGACATACCGCACTTACTACGTTCTCTCTCTCACGTTGTGGATATGTACAGTTATACAAAATTTCTTTTTTTTATGTTGTATATAACTTCAATATAGACAGCAAATCAAAGGAAACTTAAATTCGATGCGATATACGAGTTTATGGTTATATACAGATAACACAACAACGCTGCTTAGACATTTAGTTTTTCCCCTCGACAGATCAATAATAAACTGCTTGGATGTTATTTTCCATATTAAAAGATATTTCCAACCAAAAAGTTAAAAACTTTCTTAAACTCGCAAAAATGGTGATTATATAATATTTTTTGTGAATGTGAAAACACTGTCAACAGGATAACTACCCTTCATTCACTTTTAGTCGGAAATTTCCACCTGAGAATGAACCTAACTTTTTTTATTTTATGATCTAGTACCATAAAATTACACAAACACAGACCACTATTGAAGAATTACAGTAATGTTTCTAATCAACATTTGCAAAACTTACAAATACAAACAGGTAACGATTTTCGTTTGGATCCTTTTCTTTTGAATCAGATTAAGCAGTTGAAAATTACCGATCAAATGCCTTCACAATTACCTGCGTATATTAAAAGGCATGGTAAGGCTAATAAAGCAGTAGTTCAATCGAATTCTGATTATTCGTTAAATATTCATTACATACTCAGTCATAATAACTACTTTACTTCGATTTTAAGAGCTCTAAAATATGCTAAAGTGGA
This sequence comes from Suillia variegata, assembly GCA_949127995.1. Classification (NCBI taxonomy): domain Eukaryota; kingdom Metazoa; phylum Arthropoda; class Insecta; order Diptera; family Heleomyzidae; genus Suillia; species Suillia variegata. The sequence goes on from OX421848.1 coordinate 250,532, forward strand.
CAAAATTTATTAAGCGAGGTAAGTTAACGGATTACCATAAACTTGAATATTTTTGTTGGTTTATTGAAGTACGGATTAAACTTTTATTAGAATCGTTTAAAAATGAAAAAAATGTAAAACTAATTATTATTATAATTCTGATTGATTTGTTTACAGATTTTAAATGGTTCTCAGCAACTGGAACCAAACTAACTTACATATTTTTCTGGATTTATTGAAGTACGGACTAAACTTTTATTAGAATCGTTTATTATAATTCTTTTGATTCGTTTACAGATGCTAAAAAGTTCTCAGCAACCGGAATCAAACTAAATAAACGGATTACCATAAACTTGAATATTTTTGTTGGTTTATTGAAGTACGGATTAAACTTTTATTAGAATCGTTTAAAAACGAAAAAAATGTAAAACTAATTATTATTATAATTCTGATTGATTTGTTTACAGATTTTAAATGGTTCTCAGCAACTGGAACCAAACTAACTTACATATTTTTCTGGATTTATTGAAGTACGGACTAAACTTTTATTAGAATCGTTTATTATAATTCTTTTGATTCGTTTACAGATGCTAAAAAGTTCTCAGCAACCGGAATCAAACTAAATAAACGGATTACCATAAACTTGAATATTTTTGTTGGTTTATTGAAGTACGGATTAAACTTTTATTAGAATCATTTAAAAATGAAAACATTTAAAACTAAATATTATTATAATTCTTTTGATTCGTTTACAGATGCTAAAAAGTCATCAGCAACCGGAATCAAACTAAATAAACGGATTACCATAAACTTGTATATTTTTCTTGATTTATTGCAGTACGGACTAAACTTTTATTAGAATCGTTTAAAAATGAAAAAAAAATTAAAACTATTATTATTATCATTCTTTTGATTCGTTTACAGCTGCTAAAAAGTTCTAAGCAACCGGAATCAAACTAAATAAACGGATTACCATTAACTTGAATATTTTTGTTGATTTATTAAATATTTAGGACTTAAATTTTATTCGAATCGTTTAAAAATAAAAAAAATTTAAAACTAATTATTATTATCATTCTTTTGATTCGTTTACAGATTTTAAAAGGTTCTCAGTAACTGGAACCTAACTAAATAAACGGATTACTATAAACCAGCGACTTAATAAACGGGTAGTGGCGAACAGCTCAGCTACAAGCTGGTGTCAATGGTAACTCATATTGGTGCGTCATAGCACTGTGGCCACTATACTGCCATCGGCTTGACCGAATCAGGTAACTACTACAATTATGACGACAGCAATGTGCGACCGATTTCAGATCAAAATGTTTGCAATACCAACGCATATATAATTTTTGATATGCTGGACATACCGCACTTACTACGTTCTCTCTCTCACGTCGTGGATATGAACATTTATACAAACTTGCTTATTTTTATGTTGTATATAACTTCGATATTGACAGCAAATCAAAGGAAACTTAAATTCGATGTGATATACGAGTTTATGGTTATATACCAATAAAACAACAACGCTGCTTAGACATTTTGATTTTTCCCTCGACAGATCACTAATAAACTGCTTAGATGTTATTTTTCCATATTAAAAGATATTTCCAACCACAAAGTTAAAAACTTTCTTAAACTCGCTAAAATGGTGATTATATTATTTTTTGTGAATGTGAAAACACTGTCAACAGGGTAACTACCCTTTATTTACTTATAGTCGGAAATTTCCACCTGAGAATGAACCTAACTTTTTTTATTTTATGATCTAGTACCAAAAAATTACACAAACACAGACCACTATTGAAGAATTACAGTAATGTTTCTAATGATCATTTGCAAAACTTACAAATACAAACAGGTAACGATTTTCGTTTGGATCCTTTTCTTTTGAATTAGATAAAGCAATCGAAAAATACCGAACAAATGCCTTCACAGTTACCTGCGTATATTAAAAGGCATGGTAAGGCTAATAAAGCAGTAGTTCAATCGAATTCTGATTATTCTTTAAATATTCATTACATACTCAGTCATAATATCTACTTTATTTCGATTTTAAGAGCTCTAAAATATGCTAAAGTGGACAAAATTTATTAAGCGAGGTAAGTTAACTTGAATATTTTTCTGGATTTATTGAAGTACGGACTAAATTTTTATTAGAATCGTTTATTATAATTCTTTTGATTCGTTTACATATGCTAAAAAGTTCTCAGCAACCGGAATCAAACTAAATAAACGGATTACCATAAACTTGAATATTTTTGTTGGTTTATTGAAGTACGGATTAAACTTTTATTAGAATCGTTTAAAAACGAAAAAAATGTAAAACTAATTATTATTATAATTCTGATTGATTTGTTTACAGATTTTAAATGGTTCTCAGCAACTGGAACCAAACTAACTTACATATTTTTCTGGATTTATTGAAGTACGGACTAAGCTTTTATTAGAATCGTTTATTATAATTCTTTTGATTCGTTTACAGATGCTAAAAAGTTCTCAGCAACCGGAATCAAACTAAATAAACGGATTACCATAAACTTGAATATTTTTGTTGGTTTATTGAAGTACGGATTAAACTTTTATTAGAATCGTTTAAAAATGAAAAAAATGTAAAACTAATTATTATTATAATTCTGATTGATTTGTTTACAGATTTTAAATGGTTCTCAGCAACTGGAACCAAACTAACTTACATATTTTTCCGGATTTATTGAAGTACGGATTAAAGTTTTATTAGAATCATTTAAAAATGAAAACATTTAACACTAAATATTATTATAATTCTTTTGATTCGTTTACAGATGCTAAAAAGTCATCAGCAACCGGAATCAAACTAAATAAACGGATTACCATAAACTTGTATATTTTTCTTGATTTTTTGCAGTACGGACTAAACTTTTATTAGAATCGTTTAAAAATGAAAAAAAAATTAAAACTATTATTATTATCATTCTTTTGATTCGTTTACAGATGCTAAAAAGTTCTAAGCAACCGGAATCAAACTAAATAAACGGATTACCATTAACTTGAATATTTTTGTTGATTTATTAAATATTTAGGACTTTAATTTTATTAGAATCGTTTAAAAATAAAAAAAATTTAAAACTAATTATTATAATCGATTGATTCGTTTACAGATTCTAAAAGGTTCTCAGCAACTGGAACCAAACTAAATAAACGGATTACTATAAATACGAGACTTAGTAGTAGTGGCGAACAGCTCAGCTACAAGCTGGTGGCAATGGTAACTCATATTGGTGCGTCATAGCACTGTGGCCACTATACTGCCATCGGCTTGACCGATTCTGCCAGTGGAAAATGTCCGACATTAAGCGAATAAAGGTGTTTTCACATTCACAAAATATTATATAATCACCATTTTAACGAGTTTAAGAAAGTTTTTAACTTTTTGGTTAAAAATATCTTTTAATTAGGAAAAATAACATTATCCAAGCAGTTTATTATTGAGGGGAAAAACAAAATGTCTCTGCAAGATGATACCATTGCAACCAGCTTGTGCTTAGCTATTCGCCACTACTGCTTCCTTTGGTCTCAGAGCGCGATTGTTTGTGTGATGCGAATTTTGATAGATTAAGTCGCGGGTTTATGGTAATCCGTATATATAAATTACATACTCAGTCATAATAACTACTCTACTTAGATTTTAAGAGCTCTTAAAAATAATAAAGAAGTGGAAAAAATTTATTAAGCGAGGTAAGTTAACTTGAATATTATTCTGGATTTATTGAAGTACGGACTAAACTTTTATTAGAATCGTTTAAAAATGAAAAAATGTAAAACTAATTATTATTATAATTCTTTTGATTCGTTTACAGATTTTAAAAGGTTCTCAGCAACTGGAACCAAACTAACTGGAATATTTTTCTGGATTTATTGAAGTACGGACTAAAGTTTTATTAGAATCATTTAAAACTGAAAACATTTAAAACTAAATATTATTATAATTCTATTGATTCGTTTACAGATGCTAAAAAGTTCTCAGCAACCGGAATCAACTAAATAAACGGATTACCATAAACTTGAATATTTTTCTTGATTTATTACAGTACGGACTAAAGTTTTATTAGAATCGTTTAAAAATTAAAAAAAATTAAAACTAATTATTATTATCATTCTTTTGATTCGTTTACAGATTTTAAAAGGTTCTCAGTAACTGGAACCTAACTAAATAAACGGATTACTATAAACCAGCGACTTAATAAACGGGTAGTGGCGAACAGCTCAGCTACAAGCTGGTGGCAATGGTAATTCATATTGGTGCGTCATAGCACTGTGGCCACTATACTGCCATCGGCTTGATCGATTCTGCCAGTGGAAAATGTCCGACATTAAGCGAATAAAGGTGTTTTCACATTCACAAAATATTATATAATCAAAATTTTAGCGAGTTTAAGAAAGTTTTTAACTTTTTTGATTGAAAATATATTTTAATTAGGAAAAATACCATTATCCAAGCAGTTTATTATTGAGTTGAAAAACAAAATGTCTCTGCAGCGTGATGCACCACGATGATACCATTGCCACCAGCTTGTAGCTGAGCTGTTCGCCACTACTACTAAGTCGCGGGTTTATAGTAATCCGTTTATTTAGTTTGATTCCGGTTGCTGAGAACTTTTTAAAATCTGTAAACGAATCAAAAGAATTATAATAATAATTAGTTTTACATTTTTTTTATTTTTAAACAATTCTAATAAAAGTTTAGTCCGTACTTCAATAAATACAGAAAAATATTCAAGTTAACTTACCTCGCTTAATAAATTTTGTCCACTTCTTTACCATTTTTAAGAGCTCTTAAAATCTAAGTAGAGTAGTTATGACTGAGTATGTAATTTATGTATACGGATTACCATAAACCCGCGACTTAATATATCAAAATTCGCATCACACAAACAATCGCGCTCTGAGACCAAAGGGAGCAGTAGTGGCGAATAGCTAAGCTACAAGCTGGTGGCAATGGTATCTTCTTGGTGCATCACGCTGCAGAGACAGTTTGTTTTTCCCCTCAATAATAAACTGCTTGGATAATGCTATTTTTCCTAATTAAAATATATTTTCAACCAAAAAGTTAAAAACTTTAAACTCGCTTAAATGGTTGATTATGTAATTTTTTGTGAATGTGCAAACACCTTTATTCGCTTAATGTCGGACATTTTCCCCTGGCAGAAGGAATGAAAATGAACCTAAATTTGTTGTTTACTGCCATCGGTTTGACAATCGGGCAACTACTACAATTATGACGACAGCAATGTGCGACCGATTTCAGGCAAAATGTTTGCAGTACCACCGCATATATAATTTTCTATGAGTTGGATACACCGCACTTATTATGCTCTACTAGCAACTAAGGCAAAATATTCTTGCTGTAAAAAGTTCAAAATGGAGCTAACTTTTTGAAACTTCGTTGAATCTTTTAATGAAGATTCATACTTCATCCGAATATTGTCATCCATTTTTCTTGCCAATATAAAACTTATAAAGGCTTGCAACAGATCCTCCGCTGATAAATCAGTTGCTTGGAGTGTCTTGATACTTTTTTACACTACTTCAACCACATCCGGGGCATCAATTAAATTTTTAAAATATACTGACGTAACAGCACGTTTATTTGTATATTTATCGTTCATTAACTTCCAAGCTATCGTATAATTATCTACTTTTGGAAGTTTGTTAAAATCATCCTTCAAATCATAATAACAACGGGTTCCATTTGCTGAGAACCTTTTAAAATCTGTAAACGAATCAAACGAATTATAATAATTAGTTTTAAATTTTTTCATTTTTAACGATTCTAATACTTCCGTACTTCAATAAATCCAGAAAAATGTTTAAGTTAACTTACCTCGCTTAATAAATTTTGTCCACTTCTTAACCATTTTTAAGAGCTCTTAAAATCTAAGTAGAGTAGTTATGACTGAGTATGTAATTTATGTATACGGATTACCATAAACCCGCGACTTAATCAACTTTTGGAAGTTTGTTAAAATCATCCTTCAAATCATAATAACAACGGGTGAGTTTGTCTTCATCGAAAATTTCGATTCTATGGTTTCTAAACCATCCTCAAAAGCTTCTATATTGGTTCGAAATTCTTGAAGCACATATTTAAATTTTCGAATTAAACCTGAGTGTTCTATATTCGGTTTTGTTTCGAGCATCGAAGCGTCCATCGTCTAAATCATCTGAATTGTTATGTTTTATAAAATTTTATATATTTTTTTTTTTTTTAATTTTTAATATTATTTTTTTTAAACACACAAAACTGGCGCACATTTCAAAAGGGTCACCAATAAATATAGCCACAGATACCGCGACGGCAGTTTCTGATCAAATATTATTACACTGTTTTCGTGTATTCATAAAATGTTCTTTATTTATATTTACTTATCGCTGCTCACCAAATGTGACCAACGCAAAACCAATCGATATATTTGTATAATTGTATAATTCAACAATGCCAGTCCATCAATATATGAAATTTTTTATAAAGGCTTATGTATTAATAAAGTATTTATTTACATCCAACTCGCAACACGATTATTTAATTAATTTTCGTTTTGATTTGTTGTCAATATGGTAGTTATATACAACATAAAAATAAGCAATTTTGTATAACTGTTCATATCCACGACGTAAGGAGAGAACGTAGTAAGTGAAAATTATATATGCGTTGGTATTGCAAACATTTCATCTGAAATCGGTCGCACATTGCTGTCGTCATAATTGTAGTAGTTACCCGATTCGGTCAAGCCGATGGCAGTATAGTGGCCACAGTGCTATGACGAACCAATATGAGTTACCATTGCCACCAGCTTGTAGCTGAGCTGTTCGCCACTACTACTAAGTCTCGGGTTTATAGTAATCCGTTTATTTAGTTTGGTTCCAGTTGCTGAGGACCTTTTAGAATCTGTAAACGAATCAAAAGAATTATAATAAACAATTCTAATAAATCCAGAAAAATATTCAAGTTAGTTTGGTTCCAGTTGCTGAGAACCTTTTAAAATCTGTAAACGAATCAAACGAATTATAATAATTAGTTTTAAATTTTTTCATTTTTAACGATTCTAATACTTCCGTACTTCAATAAATCCAGAAAAATGTTTAAGTTAACTTACCTCGCTTAATAAATTTTGTCCACTTCTTAACCATTTTTAAGAGCTCTTAAAATCTAAGTAGAGTAGTTATGACTGAGTATGTAATTTATGTATACGGATTACCATAAACCCGCGACTTAATATATCAAAATTCGCATCACACAAACAATCGCGCTCTGAGACCAAAGGGAGCAGTAGTGGCGAACAGCAAGCTCCAAGCTGGTGGCAATGGTAACTCATATTATTTCCAACCAAGAAGTTAAAGACTTTCTTAAGCCCACAACAATTACGAGATTTATAAATAGTCTAGAATTGTGTTTGTAGGGCAACGAGGCTGCACAATAGATCTTTCAGGTCGCAGTGCATCTATAGCCTCTGTTAATAATAATAATGTGGAGGGTTTTGTGCAGCTAAAAAGGGTAAGTATGAAAGGTAAGTACTTAAAAGGGTAAGTATTACAATTTATTTATTATATTTTTCATTTATTTATTTGTATTTCAGATGTTATATTTTTCGGTAGAATTAGCAAATGGTGCATCTATCGAAAATTTTATTCGTTTTGAAAACTATTGGGTTGTCTAAAAAGTCTTTTCGTATTAAGTCAATAGATGTCAATGGAGGCGTCTATCTCCAGTGCTATCAATCGCATTGTGTCATACCATATTGTGTTGGAAAGGTGACATTTTAAGCTTCTTTTAAGCAAAAAATTAAATTCGGAGAAGTTGAAAAAAAGTTACAGCTGTTCAAAAATGAGTGAAAATAATGAAAAAAATCGCTATATTTTGAAATTTTTGTATAAAAAAGGGAAGAATGCCACGCAAGCCACCAATGCAATTTGTGAAGTTTATGGAGACGATTCTGTATCAGTTCGTGTAGCACAACAATGATTCGCTCGCTTCCGTTCTGGAAATTTCGATGTGAAAGATGCACCTCGCTCTGGTCGATCTATCGTTGAAAAAGTCGATGAAATTATGGAAAAGATTGACCAGGACCGTCACATAAGCAGCCATGACATCGCCAAGGAACTAAGCATTCATCATCAAACATTTTTTTCATTTTTAAACGATTCTAATACTTCCGTACTTCAATAAATCCAGAAAAATATTCAAGTTAACTTACCTCGCTTAATAAATTTTGTCCACTTCTTTACCATTTTTAAGAGCTCTTAAAATCTAAGTAGAGTAGTTATGACTGAGTATGTAATTTATGTATACGGATTACCATAAACCCGCGACTTAATATATCAAAATTCGCATCACACAAACAATCGCGCTCTGAGACCAAAGGGAGCAGTAGTGGCGAATAGCTAAGCTACAAGCTGGTGGCAATGGTATCTTCTTGGTGCATAACGCTGCAGAGACATTTTGTTTTTCCCCTCAATAATAAACTGCTTGGATAATGTTATTTTTCCTAATTAAAATATATTTTCAACCAAAAAGTTAAAAACTTTAAACTCGCTTAAATGGTTGGTTATGTAATTTTTTGTGAATGTGCAAACACCTTTATTCGCTTAATGTCGGACATTTTCCTCTGGCAGAAGGAATAAAAATGAACCTAAATTTGTTGTTTACTGCCATCGGTTTGACAATCGGGCAACTACTACAATAATGACGACAGCAATGTGCGACCGATTTCAGGCAAAATGTTTGCAGTACCACCGCATATATAATTTTCTATGAGTTGGATACACCGCACTTATTATGCTCTACTAGCCACTAAGGCAAAATATTCTTGCTGTAAAAAGTTCAAAATGGAGCTAACTTTTTGAAACTTCGTTGAATCTTTTAATGAAGATTCATACTTCATCCGAATATTGTCATCCATTTTTCTTGCCAATATAAAACTTATAAAGGCTTGCAACAGATCCTCCGCTGATAAATCAGTTGCTTGGAGTGCTTGGACGCTCTCCTGAATTGTGTCTTGATACTTTTTTACACTACTTCAACCACATCCGGGGCATCAATTAAATTTTTAAAATATACTGACGTAACAGCACGTTTATTTGTATATTTATCGTTCATTAACTTCCAAGCTATCGGATAATTATCAACTTTTGGAAGTTTGTTAAAATCATCCTTCAAATCATAATAACAACGGGTGAGTTTGTCTTCATCGAAAATTTCGATGTAACTCAAAAATGTACTTTGAGCCATACTTTTACTCTCCCTTACCGATTCTATGGTTTCTAAACCATCCTCAAAAGCTTCTATATTGGTTCGAAATTCTTGAAGCACATATTTAAATTTTCGAATTAAACCTGAGTGTTCTATATTCGGTTTTGTTTCGAGCATCGAAGCGTCCATCGTCTAAATCATCTGAATTGTTATGTTTTATAAAATTTTATATATTTTTTTTTTTTTTAATTTTTTAATATTATTTTTTTTAAACACACAAAACTCGCGCACATTTCAAAAGGGTCACCAATAAATATAGCCACAGATACCGCGACGGCAGTTTCTGATCAAATATTATTACACTGTTTTCGTGTATTCATAAAATGTTCTTTATTTATATTTACTTATCGCTGCTCACCAAATGTGACCAACGCAAAACCAATCGATATATTTGTATAATTGTATAATTCAACAATGCCAGTCCATCAATATATGAAACTTTTTATAAAGGCTTATGTATTAATAAAGTATTTATTTACACCCAACTCGCAACACGATTATTTAATTAATTTTCGTTTTGATTTGTTGTCAGTATGGTAGTTATATACAACATAAAAATAAGCAATTTTGTATAACTGTTCATATCCACGACGTAAGGAGAGAACGTAGTAAGTGAAAATTATATATGCGTTGGTATTGCAAACATTTCATCTGAAATCGGTCGCACATTGCTGTCGTCATAATTGTAGTAGTTACCCGATTCGGTCAAGCCGATGGCAGTATAGTGGCCACAGTGCTATGACGAACCAATATGAGTTACCATTGCCACCAGCTTGTAGCTGAGCTGTTCGCCACTACTACTAAGTCTCGGGTTTATAGTAATCCGTTTATTTAGTTTGGTTCCAGTTGCTGAGGACCTTTTAGAATCTGTAAACGAATCAAAAGAATTATAATAAACAATTCTAATAAATCCAGAAAAATATTCAAGTTAGTTTGGTTCCAGTTGCTGAGAACCTTTTAAAATCTGTAAACGAATCAAACGAATTATAATAATTAGTTTTAAATTTTTTCATTTTTAACGATTCTAATACTTCCGTACTTCAATAAATCCAGAAAAATGTTTAAGTTAACTTACCTCGCTTAATAAATTTTGTCCACTTCTTAACCATTTTTAAGAGCTCTTAAAATCTAAGTAGAGTAGTTATGACTGAGTATGTAATTTATGTATACGGATTACCATAAACCCGCGACTTAATCAACTTGTGGAAGTTTGTTAAAATCATCCTTCAAATCATAATAACAACGGGTGAGTTTGTCTTCATCGAAAATTTCGATGTAACTCAAAAATGTACTTTGAGCCATACTTTTACTCTCCCTTACCGATTCTATGGTTTCTAAACCATCCTCAAAAGCTTCTATATTGGTTCGAAATTCTTGAAGCACATATTTAAATTTTCGAATTAAACCTGAGTGTTCTATATTCGGTTTTGTTTCGAGCATCGAAGCGTCCATCGTCTAAATCATCTGAATTGTTATGTTTTATAAAATTTTATATATTTTTTTTTTTTTTAATTTTTAATATTATTTTTTTTAAACACACAAAACTGGCGCACATTTCAAAAGGGTCACCAATAAATATAGCCACAGATACCGCGACGGCAGTTTCTGATCAAATATTATTACACTGTTTTCGTGTATTCATAAAATGTTCTTTATTTATATTTACTTATCGCTGCTCACCAAATGTGACCAACGCAAAACCAATCGATATATTTGTATAATTGTATAATTCAACAATGCCAGTCCATCAATATATGAAATTTTTTATAAAGGCTTATGTATTAATAAAGTATTTATTTACATCCAACTCGCAACACGATTATTTAATTAATTTTCGTTTTGATTTGTTGTCAATATGGTAGTTATATACAACATAAAAATAAGCAATTTTGTATAACTGTTCATATCCACGACGTAAGGAGAGAACGTAGTAAGTGAAAATTATATATGCGTTGGTATTGCAAACATTTCATCTGAAATCGGTCGCACATTGCTGTCGTCATAATTGTAGTAGTTACCCGATTCGGTCAAGCCGATGGCAGTATAGTGGCCACAGTGCTATGACGAACCAATATGAGTTACCATTGCCACCAGCTTGTAGCTGAGCTGTTCGCCACTACTACTAAGTCTCGGGTTTATAGTAATCCGTTTATTTAGTTTGGTTCCAGTTGCTGAGGACCTTTTAGAATCTGTAAACGAATCAAAAGAATTATAATAAACAATTCTAATAAATCCAGAAAAATATTCAAGTTAGTTTGGTTCCAGTTGCTGAGAACCTTTTAAAATCTGTAAACGAATCAAACGAATTATAATAATTAGTTTTAAATTTTTTCATTTTTAACGATTCTAATACTTCCGTACTTCAATAAATCCAGAAAAATGTTTAAGTTAACTTACCTCGCTTAATAAATTTTGTCCACTTCTTAACCATTTTTAAGAGCTCTTAAAATCTAAGTAGAGTAGTTATGACTGAGTATGTAATTTATGTATACGGATTACCATAAACCCGCGACTTAATATATCAAAATTCGCATCACACAAACAATCGCGCTCTGAGACCAAAGGGAGCAGTAGTGGCGAACAGCAAGCTCCAAGCTGGTGGCAATGGTAACTCATATTATTTCCAACCAAGAAGTTAAAGACTTTCTTAAGCCCACAACAATTACGAGATTTATAAATAGTCTAGAATTGTGTTTGTAGGGCAACGAGGCTGCACAATAGATCTTTCAGGTCGCAGTGCATCTATAGCCTCTGTTAATAATAATAATGTGGAGGGTTTTGTGCAGCTAAAAAGGGTAAGTATGAAAGGTAAGTACTTAAAAGGGTAAGTATTACAATTTATTTATTATATTTTTCATTTATTTATTTGTATTTCAGATGTTATATTTTTCGGTAGAATTAGCAAATGGTGCATCTATCGAAAATTTTATTCGTTTTGAAAACTATTGGGTTGTCTAAAAAGTCTTTTCGTATTAAGTCAATAGATGTCAATGGAGGCGTCTATCTCCAGTGCTATCAATCGCATTGTGTCATACCATATTGTGTTGGAAAGGTGACATTTTAAGCTTCTTTTAAGCAAAAAATTAAATTCGGAGAAGTTGAAAAAAAGTTACAGCTGTTCAAAAATGAGTGAAAATAATGAAAAAAATCGCTATATTTTGAAATTTTTGTATAAAAAAGGGAAGAATGCCACGCAAGCCACCAATGCAATTTGTGAAGTTTATGGAGACGATTCTGTATCAGTTCGTGTAGCACAACAATGATTCGCTCGCTTCCGTTCTGGAAATTTCGATGTGAAAGATGCACCTCGCTCTGGTCGACCTATCGTTGAAAAAATCGATGAAATTATGGAAAAGATTGACCAGGACCGTCACATAAGCAGCCATGACATCGCCAAGGAACTAAGCATTCATCATCAAACGGTTTTGAACAATTTAAAATAGACTGGCTACAAAAAGAAGCTCAATGTTTGGGTACCACATGAATTGTCTGTGAAAAATTTAATGGACCGAATTAACATCTGCGATTCTTTGCTGAAACGAAATGAAATCGAACCATTTCTGAAGCGAATTGTAACAGGAGACGAAAAGAGGATCAAATACGACAATAATGTGCGAAAAAGATCATGGTGCAAGCGTGGTGAAGCTCAACAAATGGTCGCAAAGGATTGACGCCTCGAAAGGTTATGCTGAGTGTTTGGTGGGATTGGAAAGGAATAATCCACTATGAGCTGCTCCAGCCTGGTCGAACGATTGATTCTACACTTTACTGTCAGCAACTGATGAGATTGAAGCAAGCAATCGAAAAAAAAGGCCAGAACTGATCAACAGAAAGAGCGTCGTCTTCCATCACGACAACGCTAGACCACACACATTTTTGATGACTCGGCAATACCTGGGAGAGCTTGGCTGGGAAGTTTTGATGCATCCACCATATAGCCCTGACCTTGCACCATCGGACTACCATTTGTTTCGGTCAATGCAGAACTCCTTTAATCTAGTAAAGTTGGCTTCAAGAGAAGTCTGTGAAAATTACTTTTCGCAGTTTTTTGCCGAGAAACCACAAATGTCTCTAGCGGAAAAATGGCAAAAGGTGGTCAACCAAAATGGTACATATTTGGTTCAATAAAGTTCATTTTAAATATTGTATAAAAAAAAATGAGTTGAAGTTTGATTATAAATACGAAAAGACTTTTTCGACAACCCGAACATCGTGGTCAATGCAATACAGTGATTCATTGGGCTTTACTTGTACTTGTTGGTATTTCAAGAGAGGGCCAATGCGACCTGGTGAATCATGGGGCCTTAGGTGAATGAGTTATTTGCACAATATGGCTAGCTGAAATCATACCCGAAGATTGGAATCTCAGTGTCTTTTGTCCTGTTTTCAAGAATGGTGACCCGACGATATGCACCAACTACCGGGGAATCAGTCTAATTGCCATTTCATACAAGGTCCTATCGAGCGTACTGTGCGAAAGACTAACACCGTTTGCCAAGACACTGATTGGACCTTATCAGTGCGGATTTAGACCTGGTAAGTCCACCATAGACCAGATATTCACACTACGCCAAATCCCGGAAAAGACTCACGAGGAGCAGATCGACACCCATCATCTCTTCGTCGACTATAAAGCTGCATTCGATATCCCGATAAGAGATCGCCTATATGCCACCATGTCTTGCGAAGCTGATACGGCTTTGCAAAATGACATTGAGCAACACCACCAGCTCTGTCAAGATAGGAGCGGACCTCTCCGAACCTTTCAATACCGTTCGAGGTTTCAGACAAGGCGACCCTCTAGCATGCGACCTCTTCAATTTCGTTATGGAAGGGGTACTACGGAAAGCCGGTGTACATCGCAATGGCACTATTTTCTACAAAAGTGTCCAGCTTCTTTCATATGCCTATGATATTGACATCATTGGACGTTGCAAGCGAGATGTTACTGCTGCATTTTCTGCCATCGAAAAGGAATCAGCGAAAGTGGGTCTGGCTGTAAACGAGGGCAAGGCGAAATATATGCTGTCTACGAATAGATACGCGGCGCCTAAGATCTCATGTTGAAGCGGACCGCTATAACTTCGAAGTTGTGAAGGACTTCACGTACCTTGGCACTGCCGTAAACACCGAGAATGATATCAGCTTAGAGATTAAACAAAGGATCGCACTTGCCAATAGGTGTTACTTTGGGCTCAGAAAGCAAATGTGCTTCTCGGATCGACTAAATTAACGCTCTACAAGACGCTTATCTTACCCGTGCTCTTATACGGCGCAGAAGCATGGGTTGTGTCGCAGACGGATGCAGCCGCGCTTGGAGTGTTCGAGAGGAAATTACTTCGCAAAATCTTCGATCCCGTACATGTTGGGGACGACTATCGCATACGAAGGGGAAGACCACGACTCCGATGGAAAAAGTCGAGGAGAACCTATCTACGCTTGGTATAACGAATTGGAGAAGGTGCGCGCAAAGCGGAGGTGCCTGGCGAGATTTGAGGTCGGCCGTAACTCGATAACAGGTTGTAATGGCCACCTAATTAAGTAAGTATGTGCGTATAAACTTCATCCGATTGCGATGAAATATTCAAAAATTTTCAAAACCCAACTATTACGCCCACAAGGAAAAATATTCGATTATTTCACTAATATTGTTCCTATAAATCTGAAATTTGGTATTTAAGTTTGTATAAACTTCCATAAAAATGGGCGAGGTTAGATCAATTTAATTTTTATATAACGAGTAAAGCACAAAAAATTGAGGCGGCACAGAAGTGCCCCTTGGGTTAGCGTGATAGTGTGATAGTAAAAATTAGGATTTGATTTGTATGTTTTTTATTTTTTATTTTAGATTTTGAATAGCCTTCAGTGGCGGATTATATGAGATCAATTTATTTAAATTTGGAATTAAAGGAAGATAAAAATTTGTACGTCGGCTATTGCCCTAGAGGCTAAGCAACCAATTTGTGTACAGGTCGACGGCAAAACTTCTGGTAGGTGGTCTTTAGCCTCTTCCATCTGTTAAGTAGTAAAATGATCGCAGAAGTATCTTCAGGCTCAGAGGGGGAAAGTAACTTTGCGATAATATAAAAGACTTTACGCTTGGTGTATGTGCCTTTGTATTCAAGCTGTTGAGCCGAAAAATAAAAAGTATCAGCGCTGGCATTCCACCGGAATCCTAGCATTTTTTCTGTGCTTTTATCCTCTAAGGTGAGAAAATCGCTGTGTTCAGAATGGATCAGTTTTCGATATAATTTGTATTTTGGGAGGGTCTTTATCTGTTTGTCGAGCGCAACTTGGGTAAAGTGCGAGACGACTATCGATGCAGGTGGACTTACGTTGAAAGCAGGTATTATCCACCCAAAGACGGTCTCATACGCAGGGTACTATGAACAGCGGTTGGAGTCATTGAAACAATTGTGGGCAGAATTCCAGAGCAACAACTATGAAATTGAAGAATTTCGGGCCGTCAACCAAGACAACGAGTATTTCACAAAGAAGTACTTCAATCAGGTGGAGGCAAAATACGGCGAAATTCAAATGACGTGGCGCACGGACTTAAGAAAGATTTAACACGCGGCAACAAGAGCTGAGCAAGATGGTGTTGAGGCAGAAATGGCTGAGGCAAAAAGAAGATCAGACCTGATGCAAAAAGGAAAACAGGCGGATAAAGTAGCAGCAGAGTAACAAACGACATCCGAACAACATAAGATAGCTGAACTCCAGCGGGCTGCCGAATTACAGAAATCAGCCGAACTGGTGAGGTCGAAGATGGCCGAAACAAAAAGGCAACAGGATGCAGTTCGGACTGAAAAACATGATGCTGAAGCAGCGACTTTAGCAAATAACAAGTTGAACTTTCGACGTATGGTCGTGCTGAAAGACAATTTGTTTAAAAACGATAAACGCAATTGGCATCAGTAAAGGAGCTCTGATGGTACAATATAGAGCTCAGCAAATGAAGGAGTGTTGGAGTAAAATCACACAACTAAATGAAGACATCATGACAAATGCAGTTGTTGGTGATTATGAAGAAAGCTACGAAAAAAACAACGAATTCGACTCATTAACAGAAATGAACCAAGAGTCGTAAATCATGCTACAGGAAACAATTACTTCAAGTAATCAAGAATCAAACAAGGTTACAGATTCAAAAATCAAACTACCAACGCTCAACGTATTCAGTGGACGATACGAAGAGTGGACAACATTTTGGTAGCTGTTCGACAGGCTAATCGACATAGAATATATTACAGGAGCTATTACATAGTCTAAAGATAAAATATCGAGATGATTAACTCAAATTTGACAGCATATTTTAATCATTTTGAAGCCTTATAAAATCGAGCAATTTTTCTGATATAGAGTCCATACAAAGTTCTTTTGTTATATATCGTTAAATCGATAAAATATGGTTTTAACTATGGTGGGCTTGATGACTGAACCTTTTATCTGTTAAATGGCAAATTATACATCCGATTTCTTGTTTTTGGACCTACACACATGTACGTCTGTCATCATGTTTTATATAGCGAGAGAACTGTTAGAGATATTGAGCTGCATTGTTGTACACTGGTTGCTCTTATGCCAAAATAAAATTTGATGATAATTTAGTCAATCTGAAAATGAATATATAGATATATGAAATTTCGAATTCAATAAATCGAAATATGGGGGTATGCGGGATGGTTCCAAATCACAACGGAAGGTTTCTATTACCAAATAAATCGCAGTCACTTTATCGTTCCTTTCAAGAACGTCTTCTTCCTGGCAGAAGCAGAGTTCTAATTCGGTTAAACGACAGTGTGTACATTTTTCTTAACCCTTTAAAAAAACCTTTTTCTTCGTCGGCTACTTTCTTGGGACAAGTAGAGTCGCAAAATTCGGGCATTCGTGTCAAGGTATTGCGGGTGCTTCATCGATAGCAGAAAGGCGACCTTATCGAGTTAGCGATTGTTGTGGATCTCATGTCTGCTGAAATGGTGGAAGAACTGTGCACACGCAAGTAGCCAGAAGCCGAAAACGGGACCCAAAACCGTAAAGCCTGCACTGAGTGCAGTGGAAGGTAAAATACATTTTCTGTTCTGTCTGGTCGGCTCAGGAAATGGGAAAAAAAGACCCGGAGGCTGCGGTTTTGCGAAGCACGAAGCCGCAGGTCCGGAGGGGCCAGTCTGGGAAATAATGTCCCAGGCTTCACTACAAAACCCGCAATCTGGAAATATCTCCGGATAAATCTCCACCGCGCCATCGCTGCTTCATGTTGACTCATTGCTTTGGTAGAACAAAAGTTTCTGGACTTTGCGGCCATCCAAGAGCCGCAAATAGACGATTAAACGGTCTTCAAAAACATGAAAACAGGGCAATAATTTGTGAATTAGGGGCAGAGAGCTGTCAAGTCAACTACAGGCTGCTCCCAAGAAGGTCTTATAGCCATTCCTCTGGCTAATGGTCATTGACGAGTTTATACAAACTCTGGATGACCAAATGGTTCAAGTTCAGGGCTTTGCTGATAATTTGGTAATGATGGTTAGAGGCAAGTTTGACTTCACCATAACCGACCGCATGCAACTAGCTCTTGACATTACGCAGAATTGGTGTCAGAAGAAAGGACTTTTGATTAACCCTACTAAAACTAACGTGGTACCCTTCACCAGAAGAAGGAAACTAAATCTAGGAAACTTAAGATTAGGAGCCACGGACCTTAAACTTTTCGGGGAAATTAAATCCTAGACAAAACTCTAACTTGGAAAAATCACTTACAATACATAACAAATACAGCCTTAAGAACAAGCTTTGCTTACCAAAGGCTGTATGATCATTAATATTACCAATGGTTACCTATGCATCTTTAGTATGGTGGCCAAAGGTAGATCAGATTAAGGATCAGGTGACTATTAACAAGATTCATCGAATAGCCTGTTTGAGTGTTACGGGAGCAACGAGAACGTGCCCAACAACAGCCTTGGAAATAATCACTGGACTTACTCCTCTGCACATCACAGTGAAGAGGACAGCCAGCGCGGACATAAGGCTACCTAATCAAACAAACGGGTCACGCAAAAATTCTGGACATATTCCGGAATTTTCCGTGTCTTGTGGTCCCCGATAGGATGAACAGAAAACTTTCGTTTTCAGGCACTTTGAAGTGGTTATCAGTGACCGCTCAGCGTGGAGAAACAACGAAATTATCCCTCAACAGGGCTCACAGGCATGGTATACTGATGGGTCCAAATTGGAAGATGACAGTGCTGGAGCGGGAATTGTAGGTCCAAATTTCCGTAAAGCAGTTGCGATTGGAAAAATAGCTTCCATTTTTCAGGCGGAGGTTCACGCCTTAGAACTAAGTGTCAGTGAATGTCTACGTAGGGGCACCAGCGGTACCAAAATATGCATTCTAAAATCTCTCGCAAAGATAGTTCATAAACTCCGTTTATAGGTCCGGAACCCTTCTGTGGGGTAAAAAATAGTTTCATAAATAAATTGATACAAGTATGGGAAAAACAAAGTCTGTTTTTTCCAAATTTAATATGTTTGTTAATCAACAGCGCCGTCCTAGGTCGGTCGGCATTGCTGTCGTATATTAACTTACAAGTTTTTGTCTGAAGACCGTTTAATCGTCTATTTGCGGCCCAAGGTTCTTGGATGACCGCAAAGTCCAGACACTTTTGTTCTACCAAAGCACTGAGCCTACATAAAACAGCGATGGCGCGGTGGAGATTTATCTGGAGATATTTCCATAGTGCGGGTTTTGTGGTGAAGCCTGGGACATTATTTCCCAGACTGGCCCCTCCGGACCTGCGGCTTCGTGCTTCGCAAAACCGCAGCCTCCGGGTCTTTTTTTCCCATTTCCTTAGCCGACCAGACAGAACAGAGAGTTTAGCATTTGTTTTACCTTTCACTGCACTCAGTGCAGGCTTTACGGTTTTGGGTCCCGTTTTCGGCTTCTGGCTACTTGCGTGTGTACAGTTCTTCCACCATTTCAGCAGACATGAGATCCACAACAATATCTATCTCGATAAGGTCGCCTTTCTGCAATCGATGAAGCACCCGCCACACCTTGACACGAATGCCCGAATTTTGCGACTCTACTTGTCCCAAAATTCGCTCATTCTGCCAAGAAGCTGAGCCAAGTAGCCGACGAAGATTTTGGCCTTCGACACTTCTGCGTCGTCTACCACCTTCAATTCGGCTCCCTGCCAAGTCTTCAGAGCTGGTATTAGCTCCTTCGACCAAGCCACAGTCTCATCGTCCGGAAAGTTAATAATTAACCATCCGGGCTTAAAACTGTAGCCTGCAAAGTGAGTCTTTGTTGTTCGCACTTTATTAAAATGTACCTACGGAATCTGCAAAAAGAAATTACCATGCTGGACCGAAGGCATTGCTTGCCTTACTGAGGCACCAATTTCATTTAGTCAATGCTACAATGCTCTTTAAAAATTCGGTCGACCCTCAATAAAATCGTACATAGCCGTCTTTGTTTGTTTCACTTAAAAAGCTATGCATATTGAATTGGTAACTGATCTATCTTCCGACTGTTTTCTTTTTGCTCTTAAAAGATTCATTGGATGCCGCAGGAAGTTGAATAAGCTCTACTGCGACAATGCAACGAACTTCGTAAGCGCAATGAGAAAATTGCAAGACTTTCAGCAGCAGTTCCTGAGCGAGAAGACCGCAAAACAGCAGTACGTGGGGAATGACAGCTCTCCCACCATAACCAGCTTGCTTAAAGAGATGGCAAGAGTTCTGGCGGCTAGGGTCGAAAATGTTCTCCAATCCTGGCTCCAAGGATTTTAAATCACAGTTAATATATATATAAATAAAATAAATATGTAATAAATAAAAACAAAAAGAAGATGCGGCGTTAAAGGGTTAAGAAAAATGTACACACTGTCGTATAACCGAATTAGAATTCTGCTTCTGACAGGAAGAAGACGTTCTTGAAAAGAACGATAAAGTTTTTTTTTATAAATTATTTTATTAAGTGAATCTACGTGGCTTAAGAACTAACAATAAGTTTTTTAAATCTTAAAATTAAACGATACATTACACATCTAAAGTAACTGTAGTTGATAAATAATTGTAAATTTCATAAAATTATTACAAATTCATAATAAAACATAAATTGCATATATATATTTGCATAGGCAGCAAACATCGTGGTCAATGCCATACAGTGCATCATGGGACCTTAAATCATGTGAAGAATTTATATTCGAAGAAAGCCAATGCGACTTGGCGGATCATGGGGCTTTACTTGTACTTGTTGGTATTTCTGGAGAGGGCCAATGCGACCTAGCGCATCATGGGGCCTTAAGTGAATGAGTTAACATATTCGAAGAAAGCCAATGCGACCTAGCGCATCATAGGGCCTTAGGTATAAGAGTTAAAATTTTCGGAGAAGGCCAATGCGACATAGCGCATCTTAGGGCCTTGTATAGTTAAATGCTAGTTATGTACAGACCAATGCGACCTAGCGCATCATGGGGTCTTAGCATAATATACAAGTGTTTACAATTGTTTGGTGCATCATGTGGATGCAGATTACATGGCTGGGAGATCGTTTCTTTGGAGATGGGATGTCTGAATTGTATTTACCAATGATCGTGCCAACGGGTTGGGGTGAATTGTCAGTTTCTGCAGGTAGCTCTGCTTTATGCGCATGGCTTCATCTGTAACTATAGGCAAATTAAGATCTTTATAAATATTTTCATTTCTTAAATACCATGGTGCTCCAGTGATCGTTCTAAGTATTTTAGACTGATCCCTCTGTATTATGTTGAGATTAGTTTTGCTTGTGTTACACCACAGCTGGATGCCATAAGTCCATATTGGCTTTAGAATGCTACTATACAGGAGTACTTCGTACTCCAAGCTTAGTGCAGATCGATGGTTAATAAGCCAGTACAGGCTATTTGCTTTTAGTCTTAAGTGTGTCCTTTTAGCTTCAATGTGCTTCCGCCATGTTAGTCGTCTTTCTAAATAAATACCAAGGTAAGTGACTTCATTTGATTGCGGAATTATAGTATTATTAAGAGTAACTGCCGGACATGTACCCTTTCTTAATGTAAATGTGACATGTTTACACTTTTGCTCATTTATTCGCCATTTCGACTGCCACGTTTCTACAAGTTTCAAGTGTTCACCTAAGTCTCTGAAGTACATGTGTGTAGATCCAGTACATGTGTGTAGATCCAAAAACAAGAAATCGGATATATATTTGCCATTCAACAGATAAAAGGTTCAGTCATCAAGCCCACCATAGTTAAAACCATATTTTACCTATTTAACGGTATATATCAAAAGAACTTTGTATGGACTCTATATCAGAAAAATTGCTCGATTTTATAAGGCTTCAAAATGATTAAAATATGCTGTCAAATTTGAGTTAATCATTTCGATATTTTATCTTTAGACTATGTAATAGCTTCTGTAATATATTCTATGTCGATTAGCCTGTCGAACAGCTACCAAAATGTTGTCCACTCTTCGTATCGTCCACTACAAGTTGGAATACTGAGCGTTGGTAGTTTGATTTTTGAATCTGTAACCTTGTTTGATTCTTGATTACTTGAAGTAATTGTTTCCTGTAGCATGATGTACGACTCTTGGTTCATTTCTGTTAATGAGTCGAATTCGTTGTTTTTTTCGTAGCTTTCTTCATAATCACCAACAACTGCATTTGTCATGATGTCTTCATTTAGTTGTGTGATTTTACTCCAACACTCCTTCATTTGCTGAGCTCTATATTGTACCATCAGAGCTCCTTTACTGATGCCAATTGCGTTTATTGTCTTTCAGCACGACCATACGTCGAAAGTTCATCTTGTTATTTGCTAAAGCCGCTGCATCCTGTTGCCTTTTTGTTTCGGCCATCTTCGACCTCACCAGTTCGGCTGCTTTCTGTAATTCGGCAGCCCGCTGGAGTTCTGCTATCTTATGTTGTTCGGATGTCGTTTGTTACTCTGCTGCTACTTTATCCGCCTGTTTTCCTTCTTGCATCAGTTCTTGTCTTCTTTTTGCCTCAGCCATTACTTCAACTTTCAACACCATCTTGCTCAGCTCTTGTTGCCGCGTGTTGAATCTTTCTTAATCCGTACGCCACGTCATTTGAATGTCGTCGTATTTTGCCTCCACCTGATTGAAGTACTTCCTTGTGAAATACTCGTTGTCTTGGTTGACGGCCCGAAATTCTTCAATTTCATAGTTGTTGCTCTGGAATTCTGCTCACAATTGTTTCAATGACTCCAACCCCTGTTCATAGTACCGCACGTTCGTTTTTCTCTCCAGAGACCCTTTTTTGTAGTGTGTCCATAGCTGCTGCAATTTTTTTCTATTGCCAGCTGTTTGTCGATCAGCTCGTTGAAATGTTGATCTAGCTGACTGATTACTTTTTATTTTTGGAACTACGCTATCGAAACTACGGCAACGCTTTTCACTTTATCACTACCGCTACTAAAGCTGCGGCAACACTTTTCACTTTATCATTGCCGCTATTAAAGCTGCGGCCACGCTTGTCACTTAATGGTTTTTAAAATTGTTCCTTACCCTGGGTGGGGAGAAACAAAATCTGGTTCGAAGGACCAATGTTGAATTTATAAAGGCCTGATCGACTATTATCGACCAAGCTCATTTATTTTATTAAAAGTTCATTCTTACAATTCACCTTATATAGTCTAATTATTGCTAATATCAGCAAAAAGTGCAAACAATGCTTACGTCTTTTAGCAACCCTTGCAGTTATTCTGCACATATTGAATTGCATCAATTTCCAATTCAATAGTTAGGTCACTATTTCCACACGTGCGAAAACGTCAACCTGTGCGGACGCGTTTTTATTTAATCTTTCCGTTCTTCCCGTTCAAACAAACAAATAAATTGAAAAAAAAAATAATAAAACATTAGAATAAAGTTGTTTTCGGCGCGAGACCATTAATGCCGTCAACAAACTAAACAAACAAACAAAAATAAATAATTTATTTAATAAACAAAAAAATCAAAACACACATATAAAACAATAAAAAAAATTGTATCCCGATATGCCGGTGGAGCGCTCTCCACCGCGTGAGCGAAAAAATTCGCCAACTGTAGTGCAAAAACTCGAAGCTAATTCGGGTCTGTGCTCTGGTTTGCTTGCCGCAAATAAAAAATCGCCCGTTCAAACAATAAAAACAATGAACAATGTTCCAAAAACAACAACTTTAGGCTCCCAAAATAATTTGTTTGACTCTCGCGAAAAAACAAAAAGTTTATCGTCTTCCCCCGCAAGTCCGTTTGTTCAACAACAAAACAAACACGAGCAAACAACAAAAAACATTACAGCTCAGAGTACTGTTGTGCGCTCTGCCGACGCTAAAACTCACAACCCAGTGGGAAAATTACAAGACATAGTTGGAACATTGGTGACCAACAATGATACTCTGATCATTAACCAAAATGAACATAACGAACAACAAATTCGCAGCAGGTCCAACAACTACAACAACAACTACAAAATCAAGAAAAACGAAATGTTACGCTTCCGGTAGTATCACATGCTGAGTCTCTCTCTCCTGCTCTTCCTTGGAGTTCTCAATGTGTCACTCCAAATATGATCCCAGGTAACTCTGTATCTCCCTTTATTAAATTAAATACGCAAAACCACCCTTGCGATACCCCAAATAAATATAAAAAAGTGTTAACACCCAATACAGGCAAAAGTTCTAGCAACGAAAACAGAAAATTTACGGTAGTGCAGACTGGCATTGACCGCTACTATCCAAAAAGAAAACTTACGCCTCCCCGCGCTGAAAATATGAATTTGACCAAAATTCAAAAAACTATTCCTAAAAATGAGTCTACCAAGCTGGGACAGAACCGATACGCGATTCTTGCCGATCATATGAGTACGGATCCCAAGCCGAAAACTCAAAAACCCCCTCCAATCTATCTACGTGAGCAAAACTCTAAATCTCTTTTAGACTTACTCACAAAAAATATTGGAGTAAACAATTTTCATGTAGTCCCTATCCGTAAAGGAGAAATACATGAAACAAAAATTCAAATATACAGTGAGCCAAATTATAGAATAATTATCAATTCTCTCGATAAAGCGAAAAAGAGCTATAACACATATCAGCTCAAAAGCTTTAAAGACCTATCAGTAATATTGAAAGGCATTGACTCTTTCGTTGAATGCAAAGAAATTCAAGAAGCGCTAAAGGAACAGGGGTTCTCAGTTAAAATGGTATCTAATATAATAAATCGCAACAAAACTCCACAGCCACTCTTCCGAGTGGAACTGCAATTCGATACAAATTCTCTTAAAAAAGGTGAATCCCACCCAATTTACTCTCTGCGATATCTCTTACATCGCAAAATTACTGTAGAAGAGCCCCACAAACGCAGTGGACCAATCCAGTGAAAAAATTGTCAAGAATTTGGCCACTCAAAAACTTACTGCACGCTTCCCAGTGTATGCGTAATTTGTGGAGATCTCCACTCATCCCTAACATGCCATAAAATAAAAGAAGATGCTAATGTAAAAAAATGCAGCAACTGCTTTGGAAACCACACAGCAAACTATCGTGGCTGTCCAGTATATCAAACCTTCAAAAACAAGGCTACTACTTCAGTTGGACCCACTAATTCCAACCAAGTCATGCAAAAGTTGCCCACCCCCCCTAAACAATCCAATGTACCAATTAATGTAAATAACTTTATGAATCAAGGTGTTTCGTACGCCAGTGCTCTTAAAGGTGACAACCCAGTCCCCATAAACGTTCAGCCTGCTCCTCAAAGCAGCAATCTCGAACAAACCCTTCAAATTTTTATGCAAAACATGTCTCAATTTATGTCTAGTATGCAAAACATGGTACAAGACATGATTAAAAATCAAAATCTTCTGCTTCAGCATCTCCTATCCAAACCATGAATGGTTTAAAAATATCATTTTGGAATGCGAACGGCCTCTGTCTACACAAACTAGAACTTTTCGAGTTCCTAAAAGAGTCAAACATAGATGTAATGCTAATTTCTGAAACTCATTTTACTGAAAAACACTATTTCAATATTCCGGGATATAGACTCTACGACACAAAACATCCAAGCGGTAACGCAAGAGGTGGATCTGCAATTCTCATTAAAAGCAGGATCAAACATTATGCTCTTCAGAATTACTGTACAGATTATATACAGGCAACTAGTATTTCTCTCGATGAATATCTAAAAGGTCTAACATTAACGGCTATATACTGTCCACCTAGACATAAAATAAGTGAACAGCAATTTCAGTCGTTCTTCAACTCTCTTGGACAAAAGTTTCTCGCAGCTGGTGATTATAACGCCAAACACACGTATTGGGGTTCTCGTCTTATATCACCTAAGGGAAGGCTGCTGTGGAATACAGTTACTAAACTTGGTCTAGACGTAGTCTCCTCTGGCAAACCAACATACTGGCCAACAGATAGACGCAAAAACCCCGATGTAATCGATTTTGCAGTCTTTAAAACCTTAAAAAAAAGCCAATTAACTACTGAATCTTCTCTAGATCTATCATCAGACCATACGCCTACCATTATTACAATTAATTATGTCCCAAGCATCGATGTTACTCCAATAAATAAATTGACCAGCAAGCTCACAAGTTGGCTCAAATATAGGCAGTATATAAGCTCACACATAAACCCTAATGTGTCACTTAAAACGAACGACCAAATAAATACAGCGGTAAAAAATTTCACTTTTCTGCTTACACAAGCAGCTATTGCAGCAACTCCCGGCTCAATAACCCACACATATAAAAAAAGCACACCAAAAGACATAGAGGATTTAATAAGAAAGAAAAGGCAAATACGCCGCGAATGGCAGAATCATAGATCTCCTACTCTGAAAAAAGATCTTCGCGACATTACCCGAAGTCTTCAAAAGCAGCTTAAGTGGAAATCTCAAAGAGACTTTCAACAATTCGTTGAACAGCTCGCACCCACCAAATCGTCAAACTACTCTCTCTGGCGAGCTGCCAAAAATATGAAAAAACCCATACTGTCGGAACCTCCCATTCGGTTAGCAAACGGAAATTGGGCCAGAAGCGATGCGGAAAAAGGTGCGGCATTTGCCAATCACCTCAAAACTGTGTTTTCTCTAAACACGACATTTGGTAATACCTCATTACCGGCATTAGTCGCTCAACATACCTCGAATACCCCTCGCTTTAAAAGAAAGGAAATTATGGAGACAATAAATAAATGCTTAAAACCAAATAAAGCTCCAGGTTCGGATTTGATAACACCTAAAATGGTAAAAGAACTGCCAAACATTGCTACAACGTATTTGCTCCACATATTCAATGCTATTCTTAGAACTAGTCACTACCCAGATGACTGGAAACTTTCACAAGTTAAAATGATCCCCAAACCCGGAAAAGACCCTAGTAATGTGTCTTCATACCGACCAATAAGCTTGCTCCCGGTTATTTCAAAACTCTTTGAAAAACTTCTAACAAAGTTGATTGTACCCAAAATTACTGAAAAAGTTGTGATTCCCAATCATCAATTTGGGTTCCGAGAGAAACATGGCACAATCGAACAAGTGCATCGCATTGTACATTCAATAAAAGCAACATTTGAAAACAAACACTACTGCTCCGCAGTTTTTCTCGATATCACCCAAGCATTTGATAAAGTATGGCACGAAGGACTTATTACAAAACTATATCATATTCTTCCCGCTAATATGGTCTGCCTTCTTAAAAACTATATCACAAATAGAAAATTTGTGGTACAACACAAAAGCTTTGTCTCTCGAAAATACGAAATACTAGCCGGTGTACCACAAGGCAGTGTCCTCGCTCCACTACTATACATTCTCTACACAGCTGATATGCCCAAAAGTGATAGAACCCTCATATCCACTTTTGCTGATGACACGGCTATACTGTGCTCCCACTCAAATCCAGCTATGGCATCGTATTACTTGCAGGAACACTTAGACTCTCTAAGTCAATGGCTGGCCCGCTGGAAAATTAAAGTAAACGAATCAAAAAGTTGCCATTTAACCTTCACCCTAAGAAAAGGCACGTGCCCTGCTCTGAAAATTAACGGCCAAGTTGTACCCGAAAGTTCCGAAACTAAGTATCTCGGTATTTACCTCGACCGCAGACTTACATGGCAAAAACACATTGCAACTAAAATTACCCAAATTAAACTTAAAAGGCTTGAGCTACACTGGCTTTTAGCAAGAGAATCTAAACTCAATCTCACGTACAAAGTCCAATTATACAAAAGCATAATAAAACCCATATGGACATATGGAATTGAGCTCTGGGGCACAGCCTCTCCATCGAATATTGAGAAACTCCAAAGAGCCCAATCTAAAATTTTGCGTCAAATTGCCAAAGCTCCTTGGTATATAAGAAATACAAACATCCACAGAGACTTACAAATCCCAACTGTAATTGATGAAATCCTAAATCTTACCCAGAAGTACAAGACGAAACTAATGTTTCACCCTAACATTCTAGCAAGAAACTTATTAAGACCTCTGAACTCTTCACGTCTTAAACGCTATCAAAAATATTCCCCATATATTGATTGATATGCGTGCCTACCAATCACTTGCCAATCACTGGATTCAGGCAATGAGCCACAATATTTAAATAATATACTTAGTTTAAGTAATAAATTATAAATCATAAATTAGTTTAAAATTATTGTTAGATCAAAGTTAATTTAGATGATTCAATAAATACCAGTTGTTAAAAAAAAAAAAAAAAAAAAAAAAAAAACTATTTCCATTCATAATTTAAGTAAACAAACGAAAACTGCTGTGTTACATATACTTATAATAATAATAATTATAATTATAATTATAATTATAATTATAATTATAATTATAATTATAATTATAATTATAATTATAATTATAATTATAATTATAATTATAATTATAATTATAATTATAATTATAATTATAATTATAATTATAATTATAATTATAATTATAATTATAATTATAATAATAATAATAATAATAATAATAATAATAATAATAATAATAATAATTATAATTATAATTATAATTATAATTATAATTATAATTATAATTATAATTATAATTATAATTATAATTTTTGTTGTTTTTTTACATCAATAGTCAATCAAAAGACTCTTGAATCTAAACACATAGCTCTGTGTACATTTATTGACATATCAGGAGCTTTTGATAACACTTCTTAGGAGGCAATAAGCAATGCCCTTTTTCAAAAAGAAGTACCATCATCCATTGTTAAACGGATATTAGCTATGCTTAAATCTCGGACTATTAGTGTAGAGCTTGAGATCTATCACAGCCACAAGGAGTTGCCCGCAAGGTATGTACTCTCACCGCTTCCTTTACAAGCTTAATAGTCTAGGTTTTCACACACAAGATTACGCAGATGACCTGGCATGAGCAGACCATTTCGGACCGCATGCAAAAAGCCTTACAAATAATTAATAAATGGTGTGCAGAAAAAGGGCTCTCCATCAACCCGAATAAAACTGCACTGGTGTCGTTTACCAAGAAAAGGAACATTAATCTTACATGTTCGATCCTTAACGGAACCACAATCCAATTTTCCAATGAAACAAATTATCTAGGAGTAATCCTTGATAAAACGCTAACTTGAAACTCTCATATTGAGAAAATTACAAAAAAGGCAACAAGGGCATTCTTTGTATAAACAAGACTATTTGGTAAAACTTGGGGGTCTAAATCCCAGAATGATCTACTGGACATTCACCACGGTCATTCACCATAGTCACTTATGCATCTCTTGCATGGTGGCCTAAGGTCAAACAAAGAAAAGCAGACATATTGAGCAAACTGCATCGGTTTGTATGCGTCAGTATCTCAGGTGCTATGAAAACCTGTTTAACTGACGCATTGGGGGTGCTTTTTAAAATCCATTCAGTCGTGTCGCTTTAAGATAGAGGGAATCGCCGAACTAAAAAGCAGTGATTTTAAGGGACACTTAAAGATTTAAGAAAATCTTCAACAAAGTCCCTTGTTATATAGAGTCGATATTCTATCCTCAAAACCAATCTGCTTCAAAAATTTTCAAAACATTATTAATGATCGTGAAATCTGGAGAAACAATTCCATCAATTTAAAACCGAGCTATATTTGGCTCGAAATTCAAAAATGCAATCGCAAGGGGTGTATACCCAACAATTTTCTAAGCAGAAATTCGTGCTATTGAAATCTGTCAGACATCGTAGAAAAATTAGATGAGCACATATATACATTCTCTCTGATAGTTAAGCGTCTTTAAAAGCACTACAAGCAACCAAATTCACCTCAAAAATGGCATATGACTGCCTACATCTGGGTAACTTCAACACTGTAGTATTATTATGGACAGGGAAACGAAAAAGCTGACTACGTAGCAAAATTGGGAGCAAACTCCCGTTCATTGGTCCTGAGCCCTTCTGTGGTCTTTCAAATATCCACTCCAACGAAGCTATAAGGAAACAAGAGGAAAATAAATTTGCCGATCACTGGGTCAATAGCATAGGTCAACGGTAAGCAAAACGGTTCCTCATCCCATCAAAGGGAATATCTAGAGAGGACTTACGTATTTTAGCTGGTTACTTCAGAGGCCACTGTAACCTAAGATATCATCTGAAAAAGTTAGGACTTACTGATACTGACGTTTCTCGTTTCTGTGAATTGGGTTAAATATTGTGCCGGACCAATATTTAACCCAGTATTCTTTTAATAATTTTTAGCACTAATTAGGGATTGTTGTTCCAAAGTATATTTGGATTTACAACAGTGTCACCGAGGTGACCAAATCTTTGTCTGCCGACACTCGCAGAGCACATGCTCAAACTTTCTAGATATTCCCTTTGATGGGATGAGGAACCGTTTTGCTCCCAGTTTTGCTAAGTATTTCCTTCTTGTATCAGGTCTGGTCTTCTTTTTGCCTCAGCCATTTCTGCCTCAACACCATCTTGCTCAGCTCTTGTTGCCGCGTGTTAAATCTTTCTTAAGTCCGTGCGCCACGTCATTTAAATGTCGCCGTATTTTGCCTCCACCTGATTGAAGTACTTCTTTGTGAAATACTCGTTGTCTTGGTTGACGGCCCGAAATTCTTCAATTTCATAGTTGTTGCTCTGGAATTCTGCCCACAATTGTTTCAATGACTCCAACCGCTGTTCATAGTACCCTGCCTATGAGAGCACTTTTGTATTCGAGCGCATTTGGCGCCTCTTGAAACTACCGACGAAACCAGTTCGAAAAATTATTCTTGGAAGCTTGATTGCTCAAGAGACCGTCTTTGGGTAGATAATACCTGCTTTCAACGTAAATCCACCTGCATCGATAGTCGTCTCGCACTTTACCCAAGTTGCGCTCGACAAACAACTTAAAAGTTTTTGGGAGATAAAGACCCTCCCAAAATACAAATTTTATCGAAAACTGCTCTATTCTGAACATTTGCTGCACAGCGATTTTCTCGCCTTAGAGGATAAAAGTACAGAAAAAATGCTAGGAATCCGGTGGAATGCCAGCGCTGATACTTTTTATTTTTCGAGTCAACAGCTGAATACAAAGGCACATACACCAAGCGTAAAGTCTTTTATATTATCGCAAAGTTACTTTCCCCCTCTGAGCCTGAAGATACTTCTGCGATCATTTTACTACTTAACAGATGGAAGAGGCTAAAGACCACCTACCAGAAGTTTTGCCGTCGACCTGTACACAAATTGGTTGCTTAGCCTCTAGGGCAATAGCCGCCGTACAAATTTTTATCTTCCTTTAATTCCAAATTTAAATAAATTGATCTCATATAATCCGCCACTGAAGGCTATTCAAAATCTAAAATTTAAAATAAAAAACATACAAATCAAATCCTAATTTTTACTATCACACTATCACGCTAACCCAAGGGGCACTTCTGTGCCGCCTCAATTTTTTGTGCTTTACTCGTTATATAAAAATTAAATTGATCTAACCTCGCCCATTTTTATGGAAGTTACAAATCAAATCCTAATTTTTACTATCACACTATCACGCTAACCCAAGGGGCACTTCTGTGCCGCCTCAATTTTTTGTGCTTTACTCGTTATATAAAAATTAAATTGATCTAACCTCGCCCATTTTTATGGAAGTTTATACAAACTTAAATACCAAATTTCAGATTTATAGGAACAATATTAGTGAAATAATCGAATATTTTTCCTTGTGGGCGTAATAGTTGGGTTTTGAAAATTTTTGAATATTTCATCGCAATCGGATGAAGTTTATACGCACATACTTACTTAATTAGGTGGCCATTACAACCTGTTATCGAGTTACGGCCGACCTCAAATCTCGCCAGGCACCTCCGCTTTGCGCGCACCTTCTCCAATTCGTTATACCAAGCGTAGATAGGTTCTCCTCGACTTTTTCCATCGGAGTCGTGGTCTTCCCCTTCGTATGCGATAGTCGTCCCCAACATGTACGGGATCGAAGATTTTGCGAAGTAATTTCCTCTCGAACACTCCAAGCGCGGCTGCATCCGTCTGCGACACAACCCATGCTTCTGCGCCGTATAAGAGCACGGGTAAGATGAGCGTCTTGTAGAGCGTTAATTTAGTCGATCCGAGAAGCACATTTGCTTTCTGAGCCCAAAGTAACACCTATTGGCAAGTGCGATCCTTTGTTTAATCTCTAAGCTGATATCATTCTCGGTGTTTACGGCAGTGCCAAGGTACGTGAAGTCCTTCACAACTTCGAAGTTATAGCGGTCCGCTTCAACATGATATCTTAGGCGCCGCGAATCCCTATTCGTAGACAGCATATATTTCGCCTTGCCCTCGTTTACAGCCATACCCACTTTCGCTGATTCCTTTTCGATGGCAGAAAATGCAGCAGTAACATCTCGCTTGCAACGTCCAATGATGTCAATATCATAGGCATATGAAAGGAGCTGGACACTTTTGTAGAAAATAGTGCCATTGCGATGTACACCGGGTTTCCGTAGTACCCCTTCCATAACGAAATTAAAGAGGTCGCATGCTAGAGGGTCGCCTTGTCTGAAACCTCGAACGGTATTGAAAGGTTCGGAGAGGTCCGCTCCTATCTTGACAGAGCTGGTGGTGTTGCTCAATGTCATTTTGCAAAGCCGTAACGGCTTCGCAGGAATACCGAACTCAGACATGGTGGCATATAGGCGATCTCTTATCGGGATATCGAATGCAGCTTTATAGTCGACAAAGAGATGATGGGTGTCGATCTGCTTCTCGTGAGTCTTTTCCGGGATTTGGCGTAGTGTGAATATCTGGTCTATGGTGGACTTACCAGGTCTAAATCCGCACTGATAAGGTCCAATCAGTGTCTTGGCAAACGGTTTTAGTCATTCGCACAGTACGCTCGATAGGACCTTGTATGAAATGGCAATTAGACTGATTCCCCGGTAGTTGGTGCATATCGTCGGGTCACCATTCTTGAAAACAGGACAAAAGACACTGAGATTCCAATCTTCGGGTATGATTTCAGCTAGCCATATTGTGCAAATAACTCATTCACCTGAGGCCCCATGATTCACCAGGTCGCATTGGCCCTCTCTTGAAATACCAACAAGTACAAGTAAAGCCCAATGAATCACTGTATTGCATTGACCACGATGTTCGGGTTGTCGAAAAAGTCTTTTCGTATTTATAATCAAACTTCAACTCATTTTTTTTTATACAATATTTAAAATGAACTTTATTGAACCAAATATGTACCATTTTGGTCGACCACCTATTGCCATTTTTCCGCTAGAGACATTATTCCAACAGTGTAAAACTTTTGTGGTTTCTCGGCAAAAAACTGCGAAAAGTAATTTTCACAGACTTCTCTTGAAGCCAACTTTACTACATTAAAGGAGTTCTGCATTGACCGAAACAAATGGTAGTCCGATGGTGCAAGGTCAGGGCTATATGGTGGATGCATCAAAACTTCCCAGCCAAGCTCTCCCAGGTATTGCCGAGTCATCAAAAATGTGTGTGGTCTAGCGTTGTCGTGATGGAAGACGACGCCCTTTCTGTTGATCAGTTCTGGCCTTTTTTTTCGATTGCTTGCTTCAATCTCATCAGTTGTTGACAGTAAAGTGTAGAATCAATCGTTCGACCAGGCTGGAGCAGCTCATAGTGGATTATTCCTTTCCAATCCCACCAAACACTCAGCATAACCTTTCGAGGCGTCAATCCTGGCTTTGCGACCATTTGTTGAGCTTCACCACGCTTGCACCATGATCTTTTTCGCACATTATTGTCGTATTTGATCCTCTTTTCGTCTCCTGTTACAATTCGCTTCAGAAATGGTTCGATTTCATTTCGTTTCAGCAAAGAATCGCAGATGTTAATTCGGTCCATTAAATTTTTCACAGACAATTCATGTTTTTGGGCCTCAGCCGGCGGTCCCTGCAACGAATTTTGGTGAAAGATTTGAATATATTCCCCTACAAAGTTCAGTCCGTGCATCAGCTGCTGCCTGCCGACCGCCAAACGCGCGTAGCTTATGCCCAAGCTATCCTCAATCTCGACACCGATGTGGACGATTTTTCGACAAAAATCATAATGAGCGATGAGGCTCATTTTCACCTCAGCGGGTACGTGAACAAGCAAAATTATCGCTTCTGGGTAACCGAAAATCCGCGAGTGATGCACGAGAAACCATTACACCCGATCAAAGTGACTGCGTGGTGCGCTGTTCACGCTGGAGGAGTCATCGGTCCATTTTTTTTTCGAGAACGCCGCGGGTCAAACGACAACAGTGGACGGTGCGCGCTTTAGGGCAATGTTGACCGAGTTTTTTCTGCCCGAACTGGACGAATTAGGACTGGTGGACATGTGGTTCCAACAGGACGGAGCAACAGCACACACTGCACGAGCCACAACCGACATTCTGAACATCGGATGACTTCTTTTGCGCCACCTTGTATATATGTAAATTTTTGTTTTATTCTGAATTTGTAATTCATTTTTGTTATCTTTAATTTTTGCTACCAATTTTATGAAAACTACAATTACTTTACAACTACAGTTGCTTTCGAAATGTAGTTTTAAGATTTGAAAAGTTATTGTTAGTTCTTAAGACAAGAAGAAGATCCAATAAATAAAAGAATTATAAAAAAAAAATAAAATATTGTGCAAAGGAGCTGATGCATGCACCCTATCAGCTCGTCGCCGCCAGAATTAAACAACTATGGGCAGTCCATCAGCACCGGCTGCCTTGTTTGTTTTCTCCAGTGGCGGAATTTGAGCTGTCATCGCTTGCAAGCAGCTTGGAGAAATGCTCCCTCCATAATCTCAGTGCACACTGCGTATCTGTACCTAGGTTTCTATCTTGAACTCGGCAATTTGATGCTCCGGGCTTAAAACCTTGGGTCAGACCTGGTAGTATATATCGTAACACCTCTAGTTCCTCACGCTAGGCCTCGGCCATCCGTTGTGGTTGCAGCTTAACGACGTCCAGCTTTCGATGCGCACTGGAAAGTACGTTATTCGCATTGCACAGCCGCATGCGTACCTTGGCTGCAACAAGATAGTGGTCGGAGTCAAAGTTGGCTCCACGTAACGTACGTACGCTTGAAGCATGCCTTCCATCGATCACAAAGTGTTCGTTGATCAGGGGATAGCCAGGTGGCCTTGTGAATATCGAGGTGTTGGAATCTGGTGCTACTAACTACCATGTTTATCGCCGCGGCGAAGTCGATCAGCCTAAGACCGTTGTTCACGTCCAACCTTTGCGTTGAAGTCCCCGACGATAATCTTCACGTCATGGGTTAGGCAGCGGTCATATGTGTCCTCGAGTCGCGCTTAGAACGCATCCTTAACTGCATCGTCCTTCTCCACCGTCGAGGCGTGCGCGCATATCAGGTTGCTGTTAAAGAACTTAGCCACGACGCGGATGTAGCCAGCATTTCGTTCACAGGAGTGAACCGGGAAACATGGTGGCGAAGTTTCCGACTTACTACAAATCCGCATCCGAATTCGCGCCTCTCCGCATGGCAGCTGTAGTAGATATCGCAGGATGTTTGTTTGGCGCAACCTTGTCCTGTCCATCTCATTTCCTGGATGGCGGTTATGTCAGCCTTTATTGTTTCGAGGGCATCCGCCAGCTGGATAGAGGCACCTTCCCTATTGAGGATACGGACATTCCTGGTGCATATTCTTAAATCGTAGTCCTTTTTCGTTTTGCGGTGGTCGGCAACGTTAGGGGGTATCTTTTTTTTTTTTTTTTAACAGCTGGTATTTATTGAATCATCTAGTTAACTTTGATCTAACAATAATTTTAAACTAATTTATGATTTATAATTTAACTGAAACTAAGTATATTATTTAAATATTTTGGTTCATTGCCTGAATCCAGTGATTGGCAAGTGATTGGTAGGCACGCATATCAATCAATATATGGGGAATATTATTGATAGCGTTTAAGCCGTGAAGAGTTCAGAGGTCTTAATAAATTTCTTGCTAGAATGTTAGGGTGAAACATTAGTTTCGTCTTGTACTTCTGGGTAAGATTTAGGATTTCATCCGTTACAGTTGGGATTTGTAAGTCTCTGTGGATGTTTGTATTTCTTATATACCAAGGAGCTTTGGCAATTTGACGCAAAATTTTAGATTGGGCTCTTTGGAGTTTCTCAATATTCGATGGAGAGGCTGTGCCCCAGAGCTCAATTCCATATGTCCATATGGGTTTTATTATGCTTTTGTATAATTGGACTTTGTACGTGAGGTTGAGTTTAGATTCTCTTGCTAAAAGCCAGTGTAACTCAAGCTTTTTAAGTTTAATTTGGGTAAGTTTAGTTGCAATGTGTTTTTTCCATGTAAGTCTGCTGTCGAGGTAAATACCGAGATACTTAGTTTCGGAACTTTCGGGAACTACTTGGCCGTTAATTTTCAGAGCAGGGCACGTGCCTCTTCTTAGAGTGAAGGTTAAATGGCATATTTTTGATTCGTTGACTTTAATTTTCCAACGGGCCAGCCATTGACTTAGAGAGTCTAAGTGTTCCTGTACGTAATACGATGCCATAGCTGGATTTGAGTGGGAGCACAGTATAGCCGTGTCATCAGCAAAAGTGGATATGAGGGTTCTATCATTTTTGGGCATATCAGCTGTGTAGAGAATGTATAGTAGTGGAGCGAGGACACTGCCTTGTGGTACACCGGCTAGTATTTCGTATTTTCGAGAGACAAAACTTTTGTGTTGTACCACAAATTTTCTATTTGTGATATAGTTTTTAAGAAGGCAGACCATATTAGCGGGAAGAATATGATATAGTTTTGTAATAAGTCCTTCGTGCCATACTTTATCAAATGCTTGGGTGATATCGAGAAAAACTGCGGAGCAGTATTGTTTGTTTTCAAATGTGGCTTTTATTGAATCCACAATGCGATGCAC
Source organism: Suillia variegata (assembly GCA_949127995.1). Taxonomy (NCBI): domain Eukaryota; kingdom Metazoa; phylum Arthropoda; class Insecta; order Diptera; family Heleomyzidae; genus Suillia; species Suillia variegata. Next base: position 287,190 of record OX421848.1, read on the forward strand.
CTGTTCGATTGTGCCATGTTTCTTTCGGAACCCAAATTGATGATTGGGAATCACAACTTTTTCAGTAATTTTGGGTACAATCAACTTTGTTAAAAGTTTTTCAAAGAGTTTTGAAATAACCGGGAGCAAGCTTATTGGTCGGTATGAAGACACATTACTAGGGTCTTTTCCGGGTTTGGGGATCATTTTAACTTGTGAAAGTTTCCAGTCATCTGGGTAGTGACTAGTTCTAAGAATAGCATTGAATATATGGAGCAAATAAGTTTTAGCAATGTTTGGCAGTTCTTTTACCATTCACCGCTCTTTACAAGCTTAATAGTCTAGGTTTTCACACACAAGATTACGCAGATGACCTGGCATGAGCAGACCATTTCGGACCGCATGCAAAAAGCCTTACAAATAATTAATAAATGGTGTGCAGAAAAAGGGCTCTCCATCAACCCGAATAAAACTGCACTGGTGTCGTTTACCAAGAAAAGGAACATTAATCTTACATGTTCGATCCTTAACGGAACCACAATCCAATTTTCCAATGAAACAAATTATCTAGGAGTAATCCTTGATAAAACGCTAACTTGAAACTCTCATATTGAGAAAATTACAAAAAAGGCAACAAGGGCATTCTTTGTATAAACAAGACTATTTGGTAAAACTTGGGGGTCTAAATCCCAGAATGATCTACTGGACATTCACCACGGTCATTCACCATAGTCACTTATGCATCTCTTGCATGGTGGCCTAAGGTCAAACAAAGAAAAGCAGACATATTGAGCAAACTGCATCGGTTTGTATGCGTCAGTATCTCAGGTGCTATGAAAACCTGTTTAACTGACGCATTGGGGGTGCTTTTTAAAATCCATTCAGTCGTGTCGCTTTAAGATAGAGGGAATCGCCGAACTAAAAAGCAGTGATTTTAAGGGACACTTAAAGATTTAAGAAAATCTTCAACAAAGTCCCTTGTTATATAGAGTCGATATTCTATCCTCAAAACCAATCTGCTTCAAAAATTTTCAAAACATTATTAATGATCGTGAAATCTGGAGAAACAATTCCATCAATTTAAAACCGAGCTATATTTGGCTCGAAATTCAAAAATGCAATCGCAAGGGGTGTATACCCAACAATTTTCTAAGCAGAAATTCGTGCTATTGAAATCTGTCAGACATCGTAGAAAAATTAGATGAGCACATATATACATTCTCTCTGATAGTTAAGCGTCTTTAAAAGCACTACAAGCAACCAAATTCACCTCAAAAATGGCATATGACTGCCTACATCTGGGTAACTTCAACACTGTAGTATTATTATGGACAGGGAAACGAAAAAGCTGACTACGTAGCAAAATTGGGAGCAAACTCCCGTTCATTGGTCCTGAGCCCTTCTGTGGTCTTTCAAATATCCACTCCAACGAAGCTATAAGGAAACAAGAGGAAAATAAATTTGCCGATCACTGGGTCAATAGCATAGGTCAACGGTAAGCAAAACGGTTCCTCATCCCATCAAAGGGAATATCTAGAGAGGACTTACGTATTTTAGCTGGTTACTTCAGAGGCCACTGTAACCTAAGATATCATCTGAAAAAGTTAGGACTTACTGATACTGACGTTTCTCGTTTCTGTGAATTGGGTTAAATATTGTGCCGGACCAATATTTAACCCAGTATTCTTTTAATAATTTTTAGCACTAATTAGGGATTGTTGTTCCAAAGTATATTTGGATTTACAACAGTGTCACCGAGGTGACCAAATCTTTGTCTGCCGACACTCGCAGAGCACATGCTCAAACTTTCTAGATATTCCCTTTGATGGGATGAGGAACCGTTTTGCTCCCAGTTTTGCTAAGTATTTCCTTCTTGTATCAGGTCTGGTCTTCTTTTTGCCTCAGCCATTTCTGCCTCAACACCATCTTGCTCAGCTCTTGTTGCCGCGTGTTAAATCTTTCTTAAGTCCGTGCGCCACGTCATTTAAATGTCGCCGTATTTTGCCTCCACCTGATTGAAGTACTTCTTTGTGAAATACTCGTTGTCTTGGTTGACGGCCCGAAATTCTTCAATTTCATAGTTGTTGCTCTGGAATTCTGCCCACAATTGTTTCAATGACTCCAACCGCTGTTCATAGTACCCTGCCTATGAGAGCACTTTTGTATTCGAGCGCATTTGGCGCCTCTTGAAACTACCGACGAAACCAGTTCGAAAAATTATTCTTGGAAGCTTGATTGCTCAAGAGACCGTCTTTGGGTAGATAATACCTGCTTTCAACGTAAATCCACCTGCATCGATAGTCGTCTCGCACTTTACCCAAGTTGCGCTCGACAAACAACTTAAAAGTTTTTGGGAGATAAAGACCCTCCCAAAATACAAATTTTATCGAAAACTGCTCTATTCTGAACATTTGCTGCACAGCGATTTTCTCGCCTTAGAGGATAAAAGTACAGAAAAAATGCTAGGAATCCGGTGGAATGCCAGCGCTGATACTTTTTATTTTTCGAGTCAACAGCTGAATACAAAGGCACATACACCAAGCGTAAAGTCTTTTATATTATCGCAAAGTTACTTTCCCCCTCTGAGCCTGAAGATACTTCTGCGATCATTTTACTACTTAACAGATGGAAGAGGCTAAAGACCACCTACCAGAAGTTTTGCCGTCGACCTGTACACAAATTGGTTGCTTAGCCTCTAGGGCAATAGCCGCCGTACAAATTTTTATCTTCCTTTAATTCCAAATTTAAATAAATTGATCTCATATAATCCGCCACTGAAGGCTATTCAAAATCTAAAATAAAAAATAAAAAACATACAAATCAGAAAATGCAGCAGTAACATCTCGCTTGCAACGTCCAATGATGTCAATATCATAGGCATATGAAAGGAGCTGGACACTTTTGTAGAAAATAGTGCCATTGCGATGTACACCGGGTTTCCGTAGTACCCCTTCCATAACGAAATTAAAGAGGTCGCATGCTAGAGGGTCGCCTTGTCTGAAACCTCGAACGGTATTGAAAGGTTCGGAGAGGTCCGCTCCTATCTTGACAGAGCTGGTGGTGTTGCTCAATGTCATTTTGCAAAGCCGTATCGGCTTCGCAGGAATACCGAACTCAGACATGGTGGCATATAGGCGATCTCTTATCGGGATATCGAATGCAGCTTTATAGTCGACAAAGAGATGATGGGTGTCGATCTGCTTCTCGTGAGTCTTTTCCGGGATTTGGCGTAGTGTGAATATCTGGTCTATGGTGGACTTACCAGGTCTAAATCCGCACTGATAAGGTCCAATCAGTGTCTTGGCAAACGGTTTTAGTCTTTCGCACAGTACGCTCGATAGGACCTTGTATGAAATGGCAATTAGACTGATTCCCCGGTAGTTGGTGCATATCGTCGGGTCACCATTCTTGAAAACAGGACAAAAGACACTGAGATTCCAATCTTCGGGTATGATTTCAGCTAGCCATATTGTGCAAATAACTCATTCACCTGAGGCCCCATGATTCACCAGGTCGCATTGGCCCTCTCTTGAAATACCAACAAGTACAAGTAAAGCCCAATGAATCACTGTATTGCATTGACCACGATGTTCGGGTTGTCGAAAAAGTCTTTTCGTATTTATAATCAAACTTCAACTCATTTTTTTTTATACAATATTTAAAATGAACTTTATTGAACCAAATATGTACCATTTTGGTCGACCACCTATTGCCATTTTTCCGCTAGAGACATTATTCCAACAGTGTAAAACTTTTGTGGTTTCTCGGCAAAAAACTGCGAAAAGTAATTTTCACAGACTTCTCTTGAAGCCAACTTTACTACATTAAAGGAGTTCTGCATTGACCGAAACAAATGGTAGTCCGATGGTGCAAGGTCAGGGCTATATGGTGGATGCATCAAAACTTCCCAGCCAAGCTCTCCCAGGTATTGCCGAGTCATCAAAAATGTGTGTGGTCTAGCGTTGTCGTGATGGAAGACGACGCCCTTTCTGTAGATCAGTTCTGGCCTTTTTTTTCGATTGCTTGCTTCAATCTCATCAGTTGTTGACAGTAAAGTGTAGAATCAATCGTTCGACCAGGCTGGAGCAGCTCATAGTGGATTATTCCTTTCCAATCCCACCAAACACTCAGCATAACCTTTCGAGGCGTCAATCCTGGCTTTGCGACCATTTGTTGAGCTTCACCACGCTTGCACCATGATCTTTTTCGCACATTATTGTCGTATTTGATCCTCTTTTCGTCTCCTGTTACAATTCGCTTCAGAAATGGTTCGATTTCATTTCGTTTCAGCAAAGAATCGCAGATGTTAATTCGGTCCATTAAATTTTTCACAGACAATTCATGTGGTACCCAAACATTGAGCTTCTTTTTGTAGCCAGTCTATTTTAAATTGTTCAAAACCGTTTGATGATGAATGCTTAGTTCCTTGGCTGTCATGGCTGCTTATGTGACGGACCTGGTCAATCTTTTCCATAATTTCATCGACTTTTTCAACGATAGGTCGACCAGAGCGAGGTGCATCTTTCACATCGAAATTTCCAGAACGGAAGCGAGCGAATCATTGTTGTGCTACACGAACTGATACAGCATCGTCTCCATAAACTTCACAAATTGCATTGGTGGCTTGCGTGGCATTCTTCCCTTTTTTATACAAAAATTTCAAAATATAGCGATTTTTTTCATTATTTTCACTCATTTTTGAACAGCTGTAACTTTTTTTCAACTTCTCCGAATTTAATTTTTTGCTTAAAAGAAGCTTAAAATGTCACCTTTCCAACACAATATGGTATGACACAATGTGATTGATAGCACTGGAAATAGACACCTCCATTGACATCTATTGACAAAATACGAAAAGACTTTTTCGACAACCCAATATATAGGCTGCGCAACAGAAATCACCCTATTGGAAGATGCTCTCATTTTTGCAAATGGCCGCCAATGTCAAATCTGTTTTGACATTTGTGGACTAGACAGATACAGAATACAAGTGAATAAGCCATGGAGCGATACACTCCCCAAGAACGCGGAATAATTGTGTCTATTTTTTTGCGTAACAATTCGTCTGTGGTGTTGGCGCAGCGCGAATTCCGTCGCCGATTTCCCGGCCGTCGGACACCGACTGCGCAAACACTGCGCCGTTTAGCCACTAACCTTGAAGAGTATGGGACCACACGAGACGTTGCCAATAGTGGCCGGCCCCGGAGCGCCCGTTCTGCCGAGAATGTCGCTGCTGTAGCCGAGGACGTCGAAGTGAGGCCCGAAACATCGACCAGACGACGTGCCACGCAATTGGACCTCAGCCGGCGGTCCCTGCAACGAATTTTGGTGAAAGATTTGAACATATTCCCCTACAAAGTTCAGTCCGTGCATCAGCTGCTGCCTGCCGACCGCCAAACGCGCGTAGCTTATGCCCAAGCTATCCTCAATCTCGACACCGAAGTGGACGATTTTTCGACAAAAATCATAATGAGCGATGAGGCTCATTTTCACCTCAGCGGGTACGTGAACAAGCAAAATTATCGCTTCTGGGTAACCGAAAATCCGCGAGTGATGCACGAGAAACCATTACACCCGATCAAAGTGACTGCGTGGTGCGCTGTTCACGCTGGAGGAGTCATCGGTCCATTTTTTTTTCGAGAACGCCGCGGGTCAAACGACAACAGTGGACGGTGCGCGCTTTAGGGCAATGTTGACCGAGTTTTTTCTGCCCGAACTGGACGAATTAGGACTGGTGGACATGTGGTTCCAACAGGACGGAGCAACAGCACACACTGCACGAGCCACAACCGACATTCTGAACATCGGATGACTTCTTTTGCGCCACCTTGTATATATGTAAATTTTTGTTTTATTCTGAATTTGTAATTCATTTTTGTTATCTTTAATTTTTGCTACCAATTTTATGAAAACTACAATTACTTTACAACTACAGTTGCTTTCGAAATGTAGTTTTAAGATTTGAAAAGTTATTGTTAGTTCTTAAGACAAGAAGAAGATCCAATAAATAAAAGAATTATAAAAAAAAAATAAAATATTGTGCAAAGGAGCTGATGCATGCACCCTATCAGCTCGTCGCCGCCAGAATTAAACAAATATGGGCAGTCCATCAGCACCGGCTGCCTTGTTTGTTTTCTCCAGTGGCGGAATTTGAGCTGTCATCGCTTGCAAGCAGCTTGGAGAAATGCTCCCTCCATAATCTCAGTGCACACTGCGTATCTGTACCTAGGTTTCTATCTTGAACTCGGCAATTTGATGCTCCGGGCTTAAAACCTTGGGTCAGACCTGGTAGTATATATCGTAACACCTCTAGTTCCTCACGCTAGGCCTCGGCCATCCGTTGTGGTTGCAGCTTAACGACGTCCAGCTTTCGATGCGCACTGGAAAGTACGTTATTCGCATTGCACAGCCGCATGCGTACCTTGGCTGCAACAAGATAGTGGTCGGAGTCAAAGTTGGCTCCACGTAACGTACGTACGCTTGAAGCATGCCTTCCATCGATCACAAAGTGTTCGTTGATCAGGGGATAGCCAGGTGGCCTTGTGAATATCGAGGTGTTGGAATCTGGTGCTACTAACTACCATGTTTATCGCCGCGGCGAAGTCGATCAGCCTAAGACCGTTGTTCACGTCCAACCTTTGCGTTGAAGTCCCCGACGATAATCTTCACGTCATGGGTTAGGCAGCGGTCATATGTGTCCTCGAGTCGCGCTTAGAACGCATCCTTAACTGCATCGTCCTTCTCCACCGTCGAGGCGTGCGCGCATATCAGGTTGCTGTTAAAGAACTTAGCCACGACGCGGATGTAGCCAGCATTTCGTTCACAGGAGTGAACCGGGAAACATGGTGGCGAAGTTTCCGACTTACTACAAATCCGCATCCGAATTCGCGCCTCTCCGCATGGCAGCTGTAGTAGATATCGCAGGATGTTTGTTTGGCGCAACCTTGTCCTGTCCATCTCATTTCCTGGATGGCGGTTATGTCAGCCTTTATTGTTTCGAGGGCATCCGCCAGCTGGATAGAGGCACCTTCCCTATTGAGGATACGGACATTCCTGGTGCATATTCTTAAATCGTAGTCCTTTTTCGTTTTGCGGTGGTCGGCAACGTTAGGGGGTATCTTTTTTTTTTTTTTTTAACAGCTGGTATTTATTGAATCATCTAGTTAACTTTGATCTAACAATAATTTTAAACTAATTTATGATTTATAATTTAACTGAAACTAAGTATATTATTTAAATATTTTGGTTCATTGCCTGAATCCAGTGATTGGCAAGTGATTGGTAGGCACGCATATCAATCAATATATGGGGAATATTATTGATAGCGTTTAAGCCGTGAAGAGTTCAGAGGTCTTAATAAATTTCTTGCTAGAATGTTAGGGTGAAACATTAGTTTCGTCTTGTACTTCTGGGTAAGATTTAGGATTTCATCCGTTACAGTTGGGATTTGTAAGTCTCTGTGGATGTTTGTATTTCTTATATACCAAGGAGCTTTGGCAATTTGACGCAAAATTTTAGATTGGGCTCTTTGGAGTTTCTCAATATTCGATGGAGAGGCTGTGCCCCAGAGCTCAATTCCATATGTCCATATGGGTTTTATTATGCTTTTGTATAATTGGACTTTGTACGTGAGGTTGAGTTTAGATTCTCTTGCTAAAAGCCAGTGTAACTGAAGCTTTTTAAGTTTAATTTGGGTAAGTTTAGTTGCAATGTGTTTTTTCCATGTAAGTCTGCTGTCGAGGTAAATACCGAGATACTTAGTTTCGGAACTTTCGGGAACTACTTGGCCGTTAATTTTCAGAGCAGGGCACGTGCCTCTTCTTAGAGTGAAGGTTAAATGGCATCTTTTTGATTCGTTGACTTTAATTTTCCAACGGGCCAGCCATTGACTTAGAGAGTCTAAGTGTTCCTGTACGTAATACGATGCCATAGCTGGATTTGAGTGGGAGCACAGTATAGCCGTGTCATCAGCAAAAGTGGATATGAGGGTTCTATCATTTTTGGGCATATCAGCTGTGTAGAGAATGTATAGTAGTGGAGCGAGGACACTGCCTTGTGGTACACCGGCTAGTATTTCGTATTTTCGAGAGACAAAACTTTTGTGTTGTACCACAAATTTTCTATTTGTGATATAGTTTTTAAGAAGGCAGACCATATTAGCGGGAAGAATATGATATAGTTTTGTAATAAGTCCTTCGTGCCATTCTTTATCAAATGCTTGGGTGATATCGAGAAAAACTGCGGAGCAGTATTGTTTGTTTTCAAATGTGGCTTTTATTGAATCCACAATGCGATGCACCTGTTCGATTGTGCCATGTTTCTTTCGGAACCCAAATTGATGATTGGGAATCACAACTTTTTCAGTAATTTTGGGTACAATCAACTTTGTTAAAAGTTTTTCAAAGAGTTTTGAAATAACCGGGAGCAAGCTTATTGGTCGGTATGAAGACACATTACTAGGGTCTTTTCCGGGTTTGGGGATCATTTTAACTTGTGAAAGTTTCCAGTCATCTGGGTAGTGACTAGTTCTAAGAATAGCATTGAATATATGGAGCAAATAAGTTTTAGCAATGTTTGGCAGTTCTTTTACCATTTTAGGTGTAATCAAATCCGAACCAGGAGCTTTATTTGGTTTTAAGCATTTTTTTATTTATTGCCTCCATAATTTCCTTTCTTTTAAAGCGAGGGGTATTCGAGGTATGTTGAGCGACTAATGCCGGTAATGGGGTATCACCAAATGTCGTGTTTGAAGAAAACACAGTTTTGAGGTGATTGGCAAATGCCGCACCTTTTTCCGCATCGCTTCTGGCCCAATTTCCGTTTGCTAACCGAATGGGAGGTTCTGACAGTATGGGTTTTTTCATATTTTTGGCAGCTCGCCAGAGAGAGTAGTTTGACGATTTGGTGAGTGAGAGCTGTTCAACGAAATGTTGAAAGTCTCTTTGTGATTTCCACTTTAGCTGCTTTTAAAGACTTCTGGTAATGTCGCGAAGATCTTTTTTCAGAGAAGGAGATCTATGATTCTGCCATTCGCGGCGTTTTTGCCTTTTCTTTCTTATTAAATCCTCTATGTCCTTTGCTGTGCTTTTTTTATATGTGTGGGTTAAACTATTTGTTATTGAGCCGGAAGTTGCTGCGGTAGCTGCTTGTGTAAGCAGAAAGTGAAATTTTTTACTGCTATATTTATTTGGTCTTTCGTTTTAAGTGACATATTAGGGTTTATGTGTGAGCTTATATACTGCCTATATTTGAGCCAACTTGTGAGCTTGCTGGTCAATTTATTTATTGGAGTAACATCGATGCTTGGGACATAATTAATTGTAATAATGGTAGGCGTATGGTCTGATGATAGATCTAGAGAAGATTCAGTAGTTAATTGGCTTCTTTTTAAGGTTTAAAAAATTGCAAAATCGATTACATCGGGATTTTTGCGTCTATCTGTTGGCCAGTATGTTGGTTTGCCAGAGGACCAAGTTTAGTAACTGTATTCCACAGCAGCCTTCCCTTAGGTGATATAAGACGGGAACCCCAATACGTGTGTTTGGCGTTATAATCACCAGCAGCGAGAAATTTTTGTCCAAGAGAGTTGAAGAATGACTGAAATTGCTGTTCGCTTATTTTATGTCTAGGTGGACAGTATATAGCCGTTAATGTTAGACCTTTTAGATATTCATCGAGAGAAATACTAGTTGCCTGAATATAATCTGTACAGTAATTCTGAAGAGCATAATGTTTGATCCTGCTTTTAATGAGAATTGCAGATCCACCTCTTGCGTTACCGCTTGGATGTTTTGTGTCGTATAGTCTATATCCCGGAATATTGAAATAGTGTTTTTCAGTAAAATGAGTTTCAGAAATTAGCATTACATCTATGCGTGGCACCTTTAGGAACTCGAGAAGTTCTAGTTTGTGTATACAGAGGCCGTTCGCATTCCAAAATGATATTTTTAAACCATTCATGGTTTAAATAGGAGATGCTGAAGCAGAAGATTTTGATTTTTAATCATGTCTTGTATCATTGTTTGCATACTAGACATAAATTGAGACATGTTTTGCATAAACATTTGAAGGGTTGTTCGAGATTGCTGCTTTGAGGAGCAGGCTGAACGTTTATGGGGACTGGGTTGTCACCTTTTAGAGCACTGGCGTACGAAACACCTTGATTCATAAAGTGATTTACATTAATTGGTACATTGGATTGTTTAGGGGGGGCGTGGGCAACTTTTGCATGACTTGGTTGGAATTAGTGAGTCCAACTGAAGTAATAGCCTTGTTTTTGAAGGTCTGATATACTGGACAGCCACGATAGTTTGCTGTGTGGTTTCCAAAGCAGTTGCTGCATTTTTTTACATTAGCATCTTCTTTTATTTTATGGCATGTTAGGGATGAATGGAGATCGCCACAAATTACGCATACACTGGGAAGCGTGCAGTAAGTTTTTGAGTGGCCAAATTCTTGACAATTTTTTCACTGGATTGGTCCACTGCGTTTGTGGGGCTCTTCTACAGTAATTTTGCGATGTAAGAGATATCGCAGAGAGTAAATTGGGTGGGATTCACCTTTTTTAAGAGAATTTGTATCGAATTGCAGTTCCACTCGGAAGAGTGGCTGTGGAGTTTTGTTGCGATTTATTATATTAGATACCATTTTAACTGAGAACCCCTGTTCCTTTAGCGCTTCTTGAATTTCTTTGCATTCAACGAAAGAGTCAATGCCTTTCAATATTACTGATAGGTCTTTAAAGCTTTTGAGCTGATATGTGTTATAGCTCTTTTTCGCTTTATCGAGAGAATTGATAATTATTCTATAATTTGGCTCAGTGTATATTTGAATTTTTGTTTCATGTATTTCTCCTTTACGGATAGGGACTACATGAAAATTGTTTACGCCAATATTTTGTGTGAGTAAATCTAAAAGAGATTTAGAGTTTTGCTCACGTAGATAGATTATAGGGGGTTTTTGGGTTTTCGGCTTGAAATCCGTACTCATATGATCGGCAAGAATCGCGTACCGGTTCTGTCCCAGCTTGGTAGACTCATTGTTAGGATTAGTTTTTTGAATTTTGGGCAAATTCATATTTTCAACGCGGGGAGGCGTAAGTTTTCGTTTTGGATAGTAGCGGTCAATACCAGTCTGCACTACCGCCAATTTTCTGTTTTCGTTTACAGATAAAGTGATAGGTATTTTGCCAGTAGTGGGAGTAATAATTTTTTTATTATTAGTGGGAGTATCGCAAGGTGGGATTTGCGAATTAAATTCAATAAAGGAAGATACAGAATTACCTGTGTTCAAGTTTGGAGTAGCACATTGAGAACTCCATGAGAGAGCAGGCGAGAGAGACACAGATTGTGCGAGAATAACATTTTGTTTTTGTTTCTGATTTTGAAGTTGTTGTAGTTGTTGAACCTGCTGCTGAAGAGAGCGAATTTGTAGTTCGCTGTGATCAATTTGATTGATTTTTATCGCATCTCCATTGGTCACCAGTGATCCAACTGGGTCTTGCGTTTTTCCTACTGGGTTGTTGATTTTGGCGTCGGCAGAGCGCGCAACAGTACTTTGAGCAGTAATAGTTTTTGTTGCTTGCTGATGTTTTTTTCCTTGTTGATCAAACGCACTTGCGGGGAAGGCGGTAAACTTTTTATTTTTTCGCGAGGTTCAGACAAATTAATTTGCGCGCCTTAAGTGGTTGTTTTTGGGATAATGTTCATTGTTGGTAGAGTTTTAACAGGAGATTTTTTATTCGCATTGAGTATTGGCACGACAGTTGGCGAACTTATTCGCTCACGCGGTGGAGAGCGCTCCATCGGCATATCGTAACACTATTTTTTTTTATTTGTTTTGATATTTTTTTTTTTTTTTTTAATTTTTTTTTATTGTTTGGTATTTATTTATCATCAAATTACCGATCTTGCAAAGCCGACAAATGAATCACTTGATCAAGAGTCTATATCTCTCCCCCAGTACAGGGGGAGAGATATAGGCTTGTTTTGTGGTCTTCACTGGGGGTGTTTTTTTACATGGCGGGACGCAAACCCTGCGCAAAACCTTTTATTGTCCGGGTGACTCGCTGCACACATTAGCTTACTATCAAGCGGATGCTAGGATAGCTACCCATGCAGCCTTTGTGTCAACTTGCTAATCTTTGTAACAGAGTTCACTCCAGCTGTCACCATGTCGACCGTGATCAGAAGCTTTGTTCTGTACAAAAAAACAGCCAGGCTATCAGGTGGCCTGGCTGTTTTTTTGTACATAGGTACACAAAAATATAGATAAAGATAGAAAGATACATTAATTCTTTTATATATAGAAGAAGACACGTGACTTGCGTCGAATTTTGAGACGATTTAACTGTCTGTCCCTCTATATGTCCCCTATCTCATACAAACTCCATCTTTCATGCGAAAATAAAATTATTAAAATTTTACATTGTAGATAACTAGTTCAAATAAAGCAATTAATATTTTAGTAATAACACGCAAGTACTAATAAAAAAATGTACGTGCCATACAAACATTATTTTTTTATGCTTAAAAATTATGACACATAGTTAAAGAATCCAAGTTTAAAATCGATATTTAACATTTTAGTAGTATCACGAAACTACAAATAAATGAACATGATCCGACAACGATCCGACAATGCTCACTTCATAATAAAGATATATAAGACTTTTTTGGTGTCGCTGAAATACCGGAGGGTATTTAAACTACGGCATAGCAACGATAATATATATTTTAAAATCTTACGATCTTACGAAAAGTGATTTTTATACCTGTATTACTTAAAGCAATACATTAACAAAATCACTACCTAATATTCTCTGTCTATTTACTACCTATAATAAAATTAATTTAAGAAATTTTTAAAGTAATATAAATGTTTTTGCTTAAATAAAACCAGACATACTTTTCTGTACATGATTTAACTCCGCGTAATCGCGTATATTAAATTTCATTTATTCCAGAGTGTACATATTTGTTTTGTAAATGTGTTATTTACAGTAAACAACATATTCTAAAAAAAACAGGTATTGCTAACTGTTGTCAAGTTTAACTTTTAATCCTTTATTGAAAAATGGTTTAAAGTATTAACATGCAGTCTTAAATCTAAATAAACCAGTAATGCATAATTTTATGCTCTACGACGCGGTCACTTTGGGAACCGGTACTGCTATTATAGATCCGGCCGAGAGGGCCACACACCTACGCGATGTGTTTAAAATTGTCTGAAACAATTTGGCACGAGCTGCTCAGGACCAGGCGCGGCATTATAATCTGCGAAGACGCCAATGGCAACTAAAAATTGGTCAATTGGTAATGGTTCGTTTGCACCCACTTTCGCCGCAAAGTTTTTAGGTCCCTATACAGTAGTCGACTTTTCGTCACCAGTCAATGTGAAATTAAAACATAGTTCAGAAAAGGGAATCCGCACGGCCCACTTAAGCGAACTAAAACCTTATCATTTTCCACTCCAACAGTCTAAATCTCAGGCTGATAATATAGTCGAAAATAACTAATGTTTATTTTATTCTTTTACTCCACAGAGGAAATGTACCAGGTGCCACTCCCAGTACAAATACTTCCCACACCCCACGCGCGCGTTAATCGTGTGTATCGTGGTAGAAGCGGGCCTGAACGTGGGCGCGGTTTCCGGCGGCAAGCGCCGTATCCGATGGAGCCCATTAAAATTTATAACCATCGTCGAGAGGGTAACCGGCGGACCGTCGCCCACAAATATGACGAGGTGTCCCGGGCATTTGCAAAATGCGCATTGAAGGAAGCGGAAGAGGACAAAGCCGGACTACCGCTGCCAATCGTGCGGACTAGCGCCGCCTGAAGAGCAGTCCAACGGGTCCTCGTGTTAATCGATCTGGCTGAGGATCGTATTTCAGCAATAAAATGAAGAAATCCATATACAGTTGGCCAAGCCAAGAAACCGGAGGCCGTCTACGACGCCAAAGGGAAGGGGGTGGCGACGGTATAAATAAATGAAGTTGAGTTAAGATTAGTTGTAATATATTAATTTTCCGTGGTTGTCGGGTACCCGTAATTTGTAACGAGTGTTACAACAAAATACCGAACAAACCAACTAACGCGATGCACACGCACATACATACACTCATACGAAATCAAAAACCAAAACAAACGGGAAAATTTTGCAGTTTTGGAAGTAAGTGTTTCGCCAGCAAGGTTTGCTGAAAAATAAATTTAATTTTTAAGTTTAATCTTTTTGGGATCTTCTTAGGAGCAGCAACACCAGGAGGAAAACTGGACACAACAGCAGCAGTATCTAGAGAAGAAGCAGCCACAAAGAATACTAGTGGTCAAACAGGCAACAACAACATAAAGCAGTTGAGGCTGCAGGGTAAGTGAGTGTAATTAGTTAAACAGGTGATCGCTTGTCCACGACAAGCAACCAAACTAAATCACAGAGTGTTCGCAATTTAGTTTGGCCACGCCAACTATTTTAACATTGAGGTTCACAATTGCCCGAACAGTTTTAAGTTATTTTCAACAGAAGTTGAACAAGAATTGTATTTTTCAAGTCTCACCTATCGTGGTGACAAGAGTAGGGTCCGTTAAAATTTAGTTTTAATAAATTTAGTATAGTTATAGTCATTAAAAGGATATAAAGTTAAATAAAAGGTTAATTATTTTGAATTCTTAGGGCTCTAGTTCCTAATTTATAAATTTGGGTAGCGTGAACCTTGGACACGGCGAGCAGCACCCCAGCCGAAGGTTCGTTACAGTGGCTCCCGAGCAGGGACTAGAGCGACAGGAGTTTTAATATAGTGCAGTTTAAACAAAAATAATAAAATATTAGGCTCAGAGCACAGTAGGAAAAGGGCATTGTTTTAAACTCTAAAAAAAAAAAAATATTTTTTAATTTTACCGTTGAGGCCATTGAGGTAGTCATGGTCGAAGAAAATTTAACTACATCATGGGTATACTACCTAAAAGCAAACGAGCTTACCGCCTACGGCGAAGTGTTTAAGGTAGAGCTAAGCGGTACGGTGGACGAACGTCGCAAGCAGTTGGCCCAATATGTAAACAGAGACGAATTTGACGACGATCAATTTGCCCGTATGCTGGAATTGCAAGCCAAGCATGACAGAAGGAAGCCGACGTCCCGGACACCCAGTGAAATCCGAATCATCACCGACACTCGTAATGTCCCTGACGAAGTATATGTAACTGCTGCCGAGGGTATTGATGTCAAACGACTAACGATACCAAGAACCACCAGGTTGACAACCCACGGTCCCGCACCAGTAGCCCACGGCACTGGGAAGATTATGGAACAAATCCACAAATGGTCTGCAAAATATGATGGTGGCAGAGACCCTCTGTCTGTTATTGAACGAATCGAAGAATTGGCCGAAGCATACGGCGTACAAGTGGATTTCCTTCCTCGCGCTATTCCAGAATTGTTGCGGGAAAAGGCCTTAGTCTGGTATCGCAACAATAACGCACATTGGACCACTTGGCGCGAATTCAAACGGGATTTTATGAAGTTCTTCTTACCAGCCCGTTACTTCGACATGGTAGACGACCAGATTAGAACGCGATATCAACAGCCGAAAGAACCCTTCAAGGACTACGTCTTGGCACTACAAACGCTAATGCGTCACGCCGGTTATTCGGAGGAAGACAAATTGGAGAGGATCTACCAAAATTGCAATGCAGATTATCAGTGGTATATCAGACGTAAAGATTATGATCTGATAACTCTGTCAGAAGACCTCGAAAGTATTCGAGAAGCAGATCAAAGGAAGGCAAATTCAACTTCGATGGCTACGCTATCAAAACGGGAACCCACGCCACGCGAGAGGACAAGAGTCCACCAGCCACTTTCGTCGGAACACGTTAACGTGAGGACTGCCTGTGTTGATATATAAAATCAACAAAAATATATAATTATTATTATAAGTATATGTAACACAGCAGTTTTCGTTTGTTTACTTAAGTTATGAACGGAAATAGTGACCTAATTATTGAATTGGAAATTGATGCAATTCAATATGTGCAGAATAACTGCAAAGGTTGCTAAAAGACGTAAGCAATCCAACTTTTAGTGGACGATACGAAGAGTGGACAACATTTTGGGAGCGGTTCGATAGGCTAATCAACAACAACAAGGCTGATCGACATAGAAAAAATGCACTATCTAAAAAGCAATGTGCGAGGAGAAGCTGCAAGGATTATAGGCCACTTGATGACGTCAACAGCCAACTATGCAACCGCAATCGAATTATTGCATAAAAGATTTCAAAATCCTGCGGCCTTAGTAAACAGCTACATTCAGAAGTTGTTGGGCCAGAAGTCTGTGCGGGCAGAAAATGTGTTTGACCTCAAGACTTTAATGGATTCTACAAAAGAAATTTTATATGGCATCGGCAACTTAGGAGTAGATGTAACATCGTGGGATCCTTTAGTCATCAGTTTACTACTACCAAAGCTCGATGGTGAAACTAGAAAAATGTACCAGCACTCCAAAGGATCGTCAACAGAGATACCAAAGTTAGGTGACCTGTTCAACTTCATCGAAGCCAGATTCCGAGGCTTAGAAAATAGCAGAGACTCTAACAAGGAAAGCAGCCGAGACTACAAGAGCGAACGCAATGGCTCGAACAACACAAAAAGTCATGTGACCACGGTAACAAACACAGTATGTATTGTCTGTGGCGAAGGGCATCAACTGTACATGTGCAAAAGGTTCACCGGTATGAGTATATGGGACAAACGCGATAAGGTTAAGCAGGCGCGATTGTGTTTCAACTGTCTTCGAAGCGGACACACAAGAAAGGAGTGTACCAACAAAAAAAGGTGTACAACATGTGACATGAAACACAATTCTTTGTTGCACGAGGACAAGGCAGAGAAGACTCAATCTGGTAGCAAGGGGAAACTAAATACATCAGCGGCAGTACAGAGGTAGTAGCATCGACCAGAGATCAAGAACAAACAATCTTGTTGGCAACAGCTATGGTGAACATATTTGTGCGAAATCGAGTCAATCCAGTCAGGCACTCATCGATCAAGGATCACAGTCCTGTGTAATGACGGAACAATTAGCACGAAAACTTAAACTTCCATTGATAAAATACGAAACGCAAGTCAATGGAATAAACGGGCAAGCAACACAAGTAGTAGCAAAGTGTTCAATTGAAATTCAGTCCATCTATGATGAAAAACAAAGCTGTCAAGTCGAAGCAATCGTTATGCCTAAAATAACGTCCATGCTCCCAAACAAAGGATTTGAAGCAAAGCAGTGGCCAAAGACTTACTATTGTTACTACTACAGTGGAGGACGTTCCCAGTAGTTTTTACGGCTGACATCGAAAAAATGTATAGACAGATTCTGGTTCACCAAGACGACAAGGATCTACAGCGCATACTTTGGAGAGAAGATCCCAAAGACCCAATTAGAGAATATACATTAAATACGGTCACCTACGGAACAGCATCAGCACCGTATTTGGCAATTAAGACATTATTTCAATTGTCAGAAGACGAAAAACTGAACTATCCATTGGCATGCAACAGCAATTGGCATCTCAGCAATTCTATGTAGATGATTGCTTGGGAGGTTCAAATTCAATTGATGAATGCAAAATGGTACAGCAAGAATTAATTCAACTCCTACAGAAAGGTGGATTCAAGCTAAGGAAGTGGACATCAAATAACTCTGAAGTGTTGGAATCAATACCGAAGGAAGACATGGAATTGCAGTTGGACATGGATCTTAATCATGACAAAACCATAAAAATTTTAGGTCTAAAATGGTGTCCTAGAACAGATCAGTTTGAGTTCAAAATCAATACGGACTCATTTAGTACAAAAAATACGAAACGAGCCATTCTCAGTGACGCTGGCAAGCTGTTCGATCCATTTGGCTGGTTATCACCTATCACAGTCAAGGCTGGGATGATGTTGTTCCACAAACAATTCAAGCAGAATGGCAGGTGTTCAAATCACAATTGCCAGCAATACAACAGGTCAAAATTCCACGATGGATATCACGGAAGCCGAACAGCAAGATCGAGCTACATGGGTTCGCTGATGCATCAGAAGTGGCGTATGCAGCAGTAGTTTATGCTAGAGTGGCGAGTGAAAAAGGCGTTACCATTTCATTGATAGCATCTAAAACAAAGGTAGCTCCGATAAAGCAGGTATCCTTGGCACGGTTGGAATTATGTGCAGCAGCACTTCTGACAAAACTGATCAAATATATCAAGGAAGGAATCGAGATTAAATATGACAAAGTAGTGATCTGGTCCGATTCAAAAATTGTGCTTAATTGGCTGAAACAACATCCAGTCAAATGGACCACGTTCGTAGCTAATCGAGTATTATACATCCAGCAAAACTTCAAAGGACATATCCGATTCATCCCAGGAAAGGAAAATCCAGCAGATATTCCATCACGAGGAGTATTTGGCGAAAATCTTATAAACAACTCTTTATGGTGGTTCGGACCAGGGTGGTTGGTAGCCGATGAAGCCAATTGGCCTGATGACGACTCCTTGGAACTGAGCGAATTACCCGAGCAACGAAAATCTGTTATATGCGCAGTGGCAGTTCAAGATAATGGAGTGGATGACCATGTAGCGCGATTTTCGTCACTGGCCAAACTGTATCGAGTAACAGCATTTTGTTTGAGATTTGCAAACAACGCTAGATGTAACAAATCACAGAGGCAATCGGGATGTTTGACAGTAAAGGAAATACATAAGGCAGAGACGGCTCTTGTAAGACATATACAACAATGGTTTAAAGATGACATCAGTGATTTACGTGTCAGCACACGGTTGAAAACGAGTAGTCGCATACGATCCTTGGTACCATTTATTGACGGCGAAGGGCTGCTGAGAGTTGGAGGAAGATTAAACCACGCAAATCTATCATCTAATCAAAAATATCCAATGATCTTGCCTACTGCATGCGCTTTGGCTAAATTAATAATTAACCAGGCACATACCGATACATTACATGGAGGAGCAAGATTGACAATAAGCTATGTCCGGAACAAATTTTGGATCATCCGAGGATCAAGTGCTGTAAAAGCATGTATCAACAGGTGCATAAAATGTTTCCGATTCAAGGCAAAGGGACAAGCTCAATTGATGGGACAATTACCTGCACCAAGAGTAATTTTTTCGAGACCATTTACTCATTGCGGAGTCGATTATGCGGGACCCTTACATATCCGCTGTTCACAAGTCCGTGGAGTAAAATCACATAAATGCTACATCGCTATCTCTGTGTGTCTCTCAACTAAAGCAGTTCACATTGAATTAACGTCGGACCTTACGACTGACAGTTTTTTGGCGGCGCTCAAAAGGATGATCAGTAGACGAGGATCGGTACACCACATGTACAGTGATAATGGTACCAACTTCGTGGGAGCAAACAATTATCTTCAGAAGGTATCACTACAGAACCGTCTAACAGAAAGTGGTATTCAATGGCACTTTATTCCACCGGGTTCACCACATTTCGGTGGGCTTTGGGAAGCAAGCGTTAAATCTATTAAACACCACCTGAATCGGATTGTTGGTGAACAGAAGCCAACCTACGAGAAAATGAATACAATTTTAATCCAAATAGAAGGATGTCTCAACTCACGACCACTATGCGCACTATCAGATGACATTGACGATCTTAATGCACTAACGCCAGGTACCGCCTTGATGACGCCAGCCCACGATTGCTCCCTGAGTCTAGCTGGAGGTAGCTTGAAAAGATGGAAAACTATGCAACAAATAAAGAATGTTATCTGTAACCGTTGGTACCAAGATTATGTAAAGTGTATCCAACAACAAAGATATAAGTGGACAGAACCAACATCAAATCTGGAGGTTGGTCAACTGGTGCTCATAAAAGATGAAGTGATGTTTCCATCAAAGTGGCCATTAGGAAGGATAGTGGAAGTCCACAAGGGAGCAGATGGCTTCATTCGAGTTGCGAGCGTGAAGACAGAAAAATCTATTGTCAAGCGATCTGTACAAAAACTTTGCTTATTACCAACTGAAGACAATTACAAGATAAATCTACCAGAAAAACTCACTATAGCTGCGTCAGACATTATAGGACAGCCCGGGAGGAATCTGAGAGATAAAAAGAACAAGACATCAACATTATCAATTATATTGCTTCTACGTCTACTTTCCAGTCCGAAATGTGTTATGACAAAATACACAATAACACATCAGACTCCAGGATTATTCGTCGAAGGCATAGGCATCGCTAGGGTACAACGGGGTATACTGCGTTGTACTTCTGACTACCCCATATCCAATTTTATTATACGATCAAATGGGATTGAATGAAACAAAAAATAAAATGTTCAATTTGTACGACAGAGCAAAGACGCTTACTCATGATAGCCAGTGTGATGAGCTAATGCACCATCTGAATGAAGATTGGAAAAATATTTTCGATGTATTTAATCGGCTCAATGTCGTTCCGCGCAGACAAAAGAGAGGGATCCTCGGAAAAGTGATGACATCATTATTCGGAGTTAATGGCGAAGCATATCATGACATCGAAGCCTTGGATAAAAATCAGAAGGAATTGATAAAAAATACAAAAACGAATGCGAAAATTATGCTGTCAACAATAGCCGCTATCAACGAGACCGAGGCGAGAATTAATGCTAAAATTACCAACTTCACACGGAAGCTCAACGAGGGTATACAAGCGATTAATGACATGGAAAAGTGGTACAAGCTTAGCGACGCTAACAAGGTCAACATTCACATCCTAAACGCATATTTGGTAGCCACAAGTTACATGAAAGAAATTGATTGAACAACAAGTTGTTAAATGCGTATTTAAAACGAAGTCATCTCTACGAATTTGTATCTCACCAAAAGGTGAACGAGTTGACCACCAACTGCACGAAAATGCTAGGACCCGGACTGGAAGTCTTACCTGAGCCATTAGACAGATTAGATGTAATCGTAACGTCAACATAATAGAAAGGGAATACCTGGCTTACCCCGATCCAACAACATCGAACTTCGTGACATCAAGGGCAACGACAATTCCGCTTTTGAAGTCAAATGGTAGCTGGAGAGATGCAATTAATCACCAACACCACATCGTGTCGGGCGAGGCAAAATGTTGATATATAAAATCAACAAAAATATATAATTATTATTATAAGTATATGTAACACAGAAGTTTTCGTTTGTTTACTTAAATTATGAACGGAAATAGTGACCTAATTATTGAATTGGAAATTGATGCAATTCAATATGTGCAGAATAACTTCAAAGGTTGCTAAAAGACGTAAGCAATGAATTGACCAACTTGGCCCACATTCATAGTTTGCACTTTTTGCTGATATTAGCAATAATTAGACTATATAAGGTGAATTGTAAGAATGAACTTTTAATTAAATAAATGAGCTTGGTCGATAGCAGTCGATCAGGCCTTTATAAATTCAACACGCTCCATCAAATCTAAACCGGGAAGACCCTAAACCCGAAGTCAGCACAGTAATGCGAGTACACGCTCCTGAAGATCAACAAAAAATTAACGAATTTTTGGAAGCCGAGTTACCACGTTTTAAGAATTTATTAGGAACGACTCAGATCACCGAGCATCGAATCACCATGAACGACGACCGGCCTATAAAGCAGCGATACATACCTAGGAATCCTGCTATGCAAGCCGTCATCGATGAGAAGATCAACGAGCTATTAGCGAAAGGTTGCATAGAAGCTTCTCACAGCCCGTATAGTGCACCTATGGTACTAGTACGGAAAAAGACAGGAGCTTGGCGACTATGCATCGATTACCGCCAACTCAACAGCAGATCCATCGCAGTCGCATATCCTTTGCCGCGTATAAGCCATATTTTGGAATGTAAGTAGTCTTGATCTTAAGGATGGCTACTGGCAGATTCCAATGGAGGCCAAAAGTAAGCAGAATACGGCGTTCACAGTACGTGGACGGGGTTTATACCAATGGCGGGTGATGCCATTCGGCTTACACTCTGCTCCCGCCACATTTCAGCGCGCTCTTGACCGTGTCATTGGCCCCGATTTGGAGCCCCATGCCTTTGCCTACTTAGACGACATTGTCGTAACTGGAACTACACTTAAGGAACATCTGAATAATTTGCGCGAAGTTTTCAAACGCCTACGAGAGGCTAATTTACGGGTTAATCCGGAGAAATGCGAATTCTTCAAAACGCATATTAAATATCTGGGCCACGTAGTGAGTGGGTATGGAATACACACGGATCCAGACAATTTGTGAGTTACAACCACCACAAAACGTAAGTGACGTACGACGCATCATTGGAATTGCATCATGGTACAGAAGATTCGTTCCGGATTTCGCTGCTGTAGTACAACCCCTGACGGCCACGCTGAAAAAGGGTAAACATTGGCGATGGGGCGAAGAACAACAGCGAGCATTCGAACAATTGAAGGAGAAGCTGACAGAAGCACCAGTACTAGCGTGCCCTGACTTCTCGCAGACATTTACGCTCCAGATGGACGCGAGTGATTTCGGATTGGGGGCCGTACTTACCTAAGAACTTGATGGTGGAGAACGGGTTATAGCCTATGCCAGTCGACATCTCAACTCGGCGGAAAAAAACTATTAGCGAACGGAGAAGGAGTGTCTGGCCATTGTGTGGGGCATACGCAAAATGAGGCCTTACTTAGAGGGATATAAGTTCATTGTTATCACGGATCACCTATCGTTAAAGTGGTTAAACTCCATAGAAAGCCCCATGGGTCGTATCGCACGGTGGGCACTTGAGTTGCAACAATAAAACTTTACTGTACAGTATCGCAAAGGTAAGCAGAACGTGGTTGCAGACGCGTTATCTCGTCAACCTCAGGAGGCTTGTCAACGAGCAGAGGTGACGGAAGAGGCGGTCACTACGTGTAATTGGATAAAAAAGAATGGATGAGATCCGTAAGGATCCGGAGAAATATACTGACTACGTCATCAGCGATGAACAGCTGTACCGGCATCTCCCTTATCATACGGGTGATGAGGATTGCTCTTTGTGGAAGCTATGCGTGGCCACGCCACTGGGGCAGCGGGTTATGGAGAAAAATCATGACCACCCCAGCGCCGGACACCTCGGTATCAGAAAGACGATAGCACGAATAACTAGTCGGTATTTCTGGCCTGGTATGTTCATAGATATCGTCAAATATGTTCGGTGTTGTGATTCGTGTCAGCGCTTTAAAGTAAGTCAACAGGCGCCAGCGGCTAAATGTTGATAACTATCCCGGAAGAGCCATGGGCAACCGTGTGTGCAGACTTCGTTGGACCACTGCCACGATCGAAACATGGTCACACCATGCTCCTCATCTTCTTCGATCGATTTTCGGAATGGACCGAACTCGTGCCGCTGCGGAAGGCTACAGCCGAAGGCCTCCTGAAAGCATTTAGGGAAAGAATTCTCGCAAGGTAGGGTGTTCCAAAAGTTTTTGTGACCGACAATGGCACACAATTTAAAAGTCGTACCAGTTCACAGCGCCATACACTCCCCAAGAAAATCCATAATTGCTCAATTGGCCAATAACAACCAAAAACAATGGGATGAGAAACTGCCGGAAATATCTTTAGCCATCAACACCAGTACTTACGAGACCACTAGTTACAGCCCTGCATTCTTGACTCAGGGCGAGAACCTAGATTACCTACAGCGCTCTACGACGCGGTCACTTTGGGAACCGGTACTGCTATTATAGATCCGGCCGAGAGGGCCACACAACTACGCGATGTGTTTAAAATTGTCAGAAACAATTTTTCACTAGCTGCTCACCTGTATTACTTAAAGCAAAACAATACAATAACAAAATCACTACCTAATATTCTCTGTCTATTTACTACCTATAATAAAATTAATTTAAGAAATTTTTAAAGTAATATAAATGTTTTTGCTTAAATAAAACCAGACATACTTTCTGTACATGATTTAACTCCGCGTAATCGCGTATATGTAAATGTGTTATTTACAGTAAACAACATATTCTAAAAAAAACAGGTATTGCTAACTGTTGTCAAGTTTAACTTCTAATCCTTTATTGAAAAATGGTTTAAAGTATTAACATGCAGTCTTAAATCTAAATAAACCAGTAATGCATAATTTTATGCTCTACGACGCGGTCACTTTGGGAACCGGTACTGCTATTATAGATCCGGCCGAGAGGGCCACACACCTACGCGATGTGTTTAAAATTGTCTGAAACAATTTGGCACGAGCTGCTCAGGACCAGGCGCGGCA
This sequence comes from Suillia variegata, assembly GCA_949127995.1. Lineage (NCBI taxonomy): Eukaryota > Metazoa > Arthropoda > Insecta > Diptera > Heleomyzidae > Suillia > Suillia variegata. The sequence continues at coordinate 311,433 of OX421848.1, forward strand.
TTATAATCTGCGAAGACGCCAATGGCAACTAAAAATTGGTCAATTGGTAATGGTTCGTTTGCACCCACTTTCGCCGCAAAGTTTTTAGGTCCCTATACCGTAGTCGACTTTTCGTCACCAGTCAATGTGAAATTAAAACATAGTTCAGAAAAGGGAATCCGCACGGCCCACTTAAGCGAACTAAAACCTTATCATTTTCCACTCCAACAGTCTAAATCTCAGGCTGATAATATAGTCGAAAATAACTAATGTTTATTTTATTCTTTTACTCCACAGAGGAAATGTACCAGGTGCCACTCCCAGTACAAATACTTCCCACACCCCACGCGCGCGGTAATCGTGTGTATCGTGGTAGAAGCGGGCCTGAACGTGGGCGCGGTTTCCGGCGGCAAGCGCCGTATCCGATGGAGCCCATTAAAATTTATAACCATCGTCGAGAGGGTAACCGGCGGACCGTCACCCACAAATATGACGAGGTGTCCCGGGCATTTGCAAAATGCGCATTGAAGGAAGCGGAAGAGGACAAAGCCGGACTACCGCTGCCAATCGTGCGGACTAGCGCCGCCTGAAGAGCAGTCCAACGGGTCCTCGTGTTAACCGATCTGGCTGAGGATCGTATTTCAGCAATAAAATGAAGAAATCCATATACAGTTGGCCAAGCCAAGAAACCGGAGGCCGTCTACGACGCCAAAGGGAAGGGGGTGGCGACGGTGGACAAAGGCCGTGCGGTCACGTTCGCGGACAATGTTTGTGGTGGTGAGGTTGACGAGGGAGAGTATCGGGAAACTCGGTCGGCAGAAAATATATGCCAGTTTCAACCTTTGCCAAGGAAGCCGAAAAACCACGGGAGAGTGCGCCTGATGGCCAGCGATTACGACACCGGTCCGTTATTCCACCAAGCCGTGATGGTCGGTCTCGACAGCAGGCAACGGCCAACGTGCCCTGGTGTTCCGCCAAGGCCGAAGATTTTGCGGGCCTCGACGACCAATCGGTCCGTGAAATTAGGACGATATTGCGGGTCAGTGCTGGGCAAGGACGGCGACGAGTGACCACGTCAGGAGAAGTGTTTTGGCGTCTTTCTCCATACCGGGGAAAGGATGAAATGTGAGGACACAAGTCGATCCACTCGTTTGTGCCCACATCTAGGTTAAGCTTAGGTCAAGAGAATATTTCGTAATTATTTAAAAATAATAATTTATAAATAAATGAAGTTGAGTTAAGATTAGTTGTAATATATTAATTTTCCGTGGTTGTCGGGTACCCGTAATTTGTAACGAGTGTTACAACAAAATACCGAACAAACCAACTAACGCGATGCACACGCACATACATACACTCATACGAAATCAAAAACCAAAACAAACGGGAAAATTTTGCAGTTTTGGAAGTAAGTGTTTCGCCAGCAAGGTATGCTGAAAAATAAATTTAATTTTTAAGTTTAATCTTTTTGGGATCTTCTTAGGAGCAGCAACACCAGGAGGAAAACTGGACACAACAGCAGCAGTATCTAGAGAAGAAGCAGCCACAAAGAATACTAGTGGTCAAACAGGCAACAACAACATAAAGCAGTTGAGGCTGCAGGGTAAGTGAGTGTAATTAGTTAAACAGGTGATCGCTTGTCCACGACAAGCAACCAAACTAAATCACAGAGTGTTCGCAATTTAGTTTGGCCACGCCAACTATTTTAACATTGAGGTTCACAATTGCCCGAACAGTTTTAAGTTATTTTCAACAGAAGTTGAACAAGAATTGTATTTTTCAAGTCTCACCTATCGTGGTGACAAGAGTAGGGTCCGTTAAAATTTAGTTTTAATAAATTTAGTATAGTTATAGTCATTAAAAAGATATAAAGTTAAATAAAAGGTTAATTATTTTGAATTCTTAGGGCTCTAGTTCCTAATTTATAAATTTGGGTAGCGTGAACCTTGGACACGGCGAGCAGCACCCCAGCCGAAGGTTCGTTACAGTGGCTCCCGAGCAGGGACTAGAGCGACAGGAGTTTTAATATAGTGCAGTTTAAACAAAAATAATAAAATATTAGGCTCAGAGCACAGTAGGAAAAGGGCATTGTTTTAAACTCTAAAAAAAAAAAAATATTTTTTAATTTTACCGTTGAGGCCATTGAGGTAGTCATGGTCGAAGAAAATTTAACTACATCATGGGTATACTACCTAAAAGCAAACGAGCTTACCGCCTACGGCGAAGTGTTTAAGGTAGAGCTAAGCGGTACGGTGGACGAACGTCGCAAGCAGTTGGCCCAATATGTGAGCAGAGACGAATTTGACGACGATCAATTTGCCCGTATGCTGGAATTGCAAGCCAAGCATGACAGAAGGAAGCCGACGTCCCGGACACCCAGTGAAATCCGAATCATCACCGACACTCGTAATGTCCCTGACGAAGTATATGTAACTGCTGCCGAGGGGATTGATGTCAAACGACTAACGATACCAAGAGCCACCAGGTTGACAACCCACGGTCCCGCACCAGTAGCCCACGGCACTGGGAAGATTATGGAACAAATCCACAAATGGTCTGCAAAATATGATGGTGGCAGAGACCCTCTGTCTGTTATTGAACGAATTGAAGAATTGGCCGAAGCATACGGCGTACAAGTGGATTTCCTTCCTCGCGCTATTCCAGAATTGTTGCGGGAAAAGGCCTTAGTCTGGTATCGCAACAATAACGCACATTGGACCACTTGGCGCGAATTCAAACGGGATTTTATGAAGTTCTTCTTACCAGCCCGTCACTTCGACATGTTAGACGACCAGATTAGAACGCGATATCAACAGCCGAAAGAACCCTTCAAGGAGTACGTCTTGGCACTACAAACGCTAATGCGTCACGCCGGTTATTCGGAGGAAGACAAATTGGAGAGGATCTACCAAAATTGCAATGCAGATTATCAGTGGTATATCAGACGTAAAGATTATGATCTGATAACTCTGTCAGAAGACCTCGAAAGTATTCGAGAAGCAGATCAAAGGAAGGCAAATTCAACTTCGATGGCTACGCTATCAAAACGGGAACCCACGCCACGCGAGAGGACAAGAGTCCACCAGCCACTTTCGTCGGAACACGTTAACGTGAGGACTGCCAGTCTCCGGTGTGGACAAGAAGGACATCGCGTACAGCAGTGCAGAAACCCGAGAAGATATTTTTGCTCGAAGTGCGTGCGCACCGAAATAAGAACCATGGATTGTTGTGAAAATCCGGGAAACGACGCAGGAGGCAATCCGTTACGAGGAGCAACGAGCACTAGAAATCCAACAAGTCCGCCTCGTACCCAATAAACCCCCTTCAATTTAATAGAAGAAAAATCTTCGCCAATTTGCTGATCGGCGAAGAGATGATAGCAGCAACGATCTACACTGGCGCAACGCGAAGTTTTGTTATCGAAAATTTCGCTAAACGAGAGGGTAAAATAGTCTTCCTATAAGGGAGAAGTAATTTTAGCGGATGGTACATTAAAACGCCTTAAACATACCATAACACTTACGGTTAAATTAGGTAGGGAAAAATTTATAAGTCGGTTTATACTTATGCCAAACGCCACAGAAGACGTCATATTAGGACTCGACTTCTTAATCCAGGCCGGCACAAAGTTAAGCCTCGGAGATAATACTTTGTCTTTACAGAATACAACCATTGAAGAACACCCCAACTGTATGGTAGTCACCTGTCAGGAGCATAAACCGATGAGCGAAGGTAAGCTACAAGAAGTTAACCAGACAGATACCACCAAACCGGCAACAGGAATCGACCACGTCGACCTGGCCCCGCAAAACATCGACCTCAACCTTGGCGTCAGCGTAGTTAAGGGGGCAGCCCACGCTCCATCAAATCTAAACCGGGAAGACCCTAAACCCGAAGTCAGCACAGTAATGCGAGTACACGCTCCTGAAGATCAACAAAAAATTAACGAATTTTTGGAAGCCGAGTTACCACGTTTTAAGGACTTATTAGCATCGAATCACCATGAACGACGACCGGCCTAAAAAGCAGCGATACATACCTAGGAATCCTGCTATGCAAGCCGTCATCGATGAGAAGATCAACGAGCTATAAGCGACAGGTTATTATTATTATTATTATTATTATTATTATTATTATTATTAATGAGGAAGCGCACCGCGTCCTAAAAGAACTTTTGTGCCCCCTACGAGGATTATAGTGTTGCCATAGTTTAGTATTCCTATTAGCCGTATACTCCTGAAAGGTTTATAGTATTTCTGAAAGTCCTACAACCTTTATTAATTTTAGTATGAAACCTAGTCTTTCAGCATGCCGTCTGGTATTTGATAGTTTCCCGGGTACATTTTCCGGCTTTGCATAAGCGCAGGACACTGTCCTAGGATGTGTTTCGGAGTTTCAGTATACTCTTCACAAAATCTACATAACTCATTGTTGCATATTCTCAGTTTTGTCAGGTGATAGTTCAGACTGCAGTGCCCTGTTAGAATACCTGTTATAATTCTCAGATTCTTTTTTGATAAATTCATACATTCAGTAAATCTTTTTTTTTAGTTTGTACGTTCCTAAAAGAGTTTTTGAGTGTTCCATTCCTGGTAAATTATACCAGTATAGTGTTCGTGATTGTTCTTCTTCTTTCATTTACATCATCGTTAAAGACCTTTTTCCTATTCCACAAAAGGGTTCGGGTCCTACAAATGGGGTTTCTGCCCCTTTCTTGCTAGTTCATCTGCCTTCTCATTACCTACATGGCCTGGGACCCAAAGTATCCAAACCTTGTTCTGCGAGCCAAGCGTATTAAGTTTCTCAAGACAATCCCTAACCAGTTTAGAATTTACTTGATAGGATTCGAGTGCCTTAATAGCCGCTTGACTGTCAGTAAGAATTGCAATGTTCTGATTACGATAGTTCCGCTCGATGTTGAAGTAAATACACCTGTCTATGGCGTATATTTCCGCCTGAAAGATACTGGTGCTTTTACCCATGGGCTCGAAGTATTTTATCCTTGGCCCATATACCCCTGCTCCTGCTCCTTCGTCAGTAAGAGACCCGTCTGTATACCAGGTTATCATTTTTTGTTTTAATTTGTAGGTTTTAGATATACCTTCCCAATCGTTTTTGTTACTTAGTTTTGTAGTAAACTTTTTAGTAAAACTAAACTGCGTTATCATGTTATCTCTTGGTATTGTGATTTCAGGGAATTGCCTCATAAGAATGTCTAATTTCTTCCGATTGATGCAATGTCCTGACCCAATATCTCCTTCAGACATTCTATAAATGGCCCTCTTCGCCTGCGTCTGGATATAAATGTGAAGAGGTGTTAATTCTAAAAGGACCTCTAAGGATGCCGTTGGACACGTTATCATAGCCCCAGTTATGCAAACACATGCTAATCTTTGAAGTTTATTCAAATCATTGACAGCAGTTTGCAGCTTTGTTCGATATGACCATATTATCGCTCCATATGCGATCATTGGTCGTACGATTACCGTATACATCCATCGCAGAATTTTTGGTGTACAGCCCCAACTTTTTCCAGCGATGAATCTGCAGGTCATAAGTGCTCTTGTAGCTTTCTTGGTTATGTTACTTACATGTGTTTTCCAGAGTAACTTCTAATCAAAAGTGATTGCCAGAAATTTTACCTCTGTATGTAGTTCCGTCCAAAACGTCCAAACGAATGGCCTTCAGGTTTTTAAGTTTATATTTCCTTGTAAATGGTACAATTGTAGTTTTAGCTGGATTAATATTCAGCCCTACTTTAAAACACCATCGTTTCGTGATTTTTAGTCCCAATTGTATTAATTCACTTAGAGTATTTTCAAATTTACCTCTACAAATTATTACAACATCGTCAGCGTAACCCTGAATCATAAGTCCAGTGTTTGTTAGTTCATCCAGAAGTTCGTCTATGACAATACTCCACATTAGTGGCGAAGTTACCCCACCTTGTGGAAAACCTTTTGTTGTGTTTGCTACTAGAGAGCCTGTACTCATCGGTATTTCGACTGCTCTAGTCTTCAATATGGTTCCCATCCAACATGCCAAGGTATTATTAACCCCTCTGCGGATAAGAGCTTCTTTTATTGCTTCATGTGTGGTGTTATCAAAGGCCCCTTCGATGTCTAAGAACGCACATAAAGCTACCTCTTTTGCTTCTAGAGTGTCCTGTAAAACATCTGTCAATTGTTTAAGGGCAGTATCCGTTGATCTACCTGCTCTGTATGCATGTTGACAAGAATGAAGAGGAATATTTACAAGGACAGTTGTCCTTACATAGTTTTTTCAAGAGTTTTAAGTACAAATGAGGTCAAGCAAATTGGTCTGAAGGATTTTGGGTGAAGAGGATCCTTCTTCCCAGCCTTCGGAATAAAAACCACTTTTGCTCGACTCCAGGCCTTTGGTATATATCCCAGTGCTATACTTCCTCTAGCAATTTTCATAAGTGGACGTAGAAGAATTTCTATTCCCTTTTGCAGTAGAACGGGAAGTATGCCATCCACACCAGGTGCTTTAAATGGTTTAAAAGTACCCACCGCCCACCTCAGTTCTGAGTTCTGAGCATATTTCCTTCGCTATCTTCCAGTTTTCTTTATTCGGTCTTTGTACTGATTTTATAATATATTCTCTTGGCTCAAAAGACCCTGGGAAATGAGTATTAAGAAGTAATTGAGCCTTCTCTTCCTCAGTTCTGAGCATATTTCCTTCGCTATCTTCCAGATTTCTTTATTCGGTCTTTGTACTGATTTTATAATATATTCTCTTGGCTCAAAAGACCCTGGGAAATGAGTATTAAGAAGTAATTGAGCCTTCTCTTCCTCATTCTCAGTATAACTTCCATCATTCCTTTTTAGGCTGACGGAAGATAATGTCTTATCTTTTGCCATGACTTTGTATAATCTTGAGGCATCTGTTGTCTGCTCAATATTTTCACAAAACCTTCTAAAGCTTGTACGCTTAGCTTCTCTAATTCCATTATTATAAATCGTTAGTAAGCTTCTATATTCCGCCCATTCCCTAGTTTGTTTTGCTCGGTTAAACAACCTGCGAACTTTAGTTCGCAGTTTGGCTAGGTCTTTGTTCCACCAGGGTACGTCTTTGGACGAGTTTATTGTACTTATTGGACAGCTTTCCTCATATGCATCAATGACAACCTTGTTAAAATTTTCCACCATTGTTTCTAATTCTAGCTCGTTTCTGATATGATTACCAATTTCTAAACATGTTGTATTATTACTCAGATTATCTATATACTCATCCCAATTTGTTTTCTTGGGATTTCTTATTCTCCTGTTGATCGCGGCAGAACCTTCAATATCAAATCTTATTATTCTATGATCTGACATTGATGGCTCATTCGAAACATTCCAGTTTTTTACTAATCCATTTACAAAAGTATTTCCTAGAGTTATATCTAGTACCTCTTCTCTTATTCTAGATACAAAAGTTGGTGTACTACCCAAGTTTAAAATTTCTAATCTATTACTAAGAATAAATTCAAGAATGTACTCACCTCTTTTGTTGGTGCCCGTACTCCCCCACACCTCGTTGTGAGCGTTGGCGTCACACCCGAGTATTAGTGGTAGTTGTTTATTGTTGCAGTATCTCACCAGTTTATCGACCAGGTCCGGTGGAGCGTGGACGTCGTCTCCTGGGAAGTATCCAGACGCTACAACAACATTGCGTATGGTTCCGCTGATGTTCATCTGGATTTGAACTGCAACAAGGTCTCCCGACAGGAACTCTGAAAGACAAAGATACTTAGAACCAGTGGTTAATAACATGCAAGCTCTTGGTTTTTCACACCGAATATCCCAAATTACCTGCATGTCTTTTCCTGCTAGACCTCTTATCTGCCCCCTGAAGACCCAGGGTTCCTGGACCAGCACTATACCAATATTATGCTTGGTGGTTGCTCTTGCGATTATTGCCGAGGCAGCTTTCGCATGATGTAGGTTTATTTGTGCAACCCTAGTGCTGGTCATACCGAACTTATTGTTGGGACTCTTCTTCCGTTGTCAGAGTATCTGCGTCGTCAACCTCTGACAAGGTACATTCTTCGGAGTTGGCATCCTCCATATTCAGCAGGGTCAGGTCAAGGTCAAGCCCATCATCTTCGTGTGGTAGTAGATCGACTTCCTTGACCTGTTCATTTTTTGCCGCTTCAATTTCCTCAGCGATTGCCTTCGGAATTTCTTCGGCCTCCTTCGGGACTTCACCAGAGGGGGGCTTGCTGGCACTCGGTTTATTTTCCCGCGGTTTGTGCAAATGGATTGGGATGGATCCGAACCTGTACCGAATGGCACAGTTGTTTTTTTTAATCGCTTCAAGCGAACGGTCATCCACCCGAATCGTCAGCAGCTTGCCCCTGCTTTCGTCCTTGCTCCTGAAGATCCTCCATAGATCTGTGTGGAGACCCTCATTCTGTGCGATGATGAGTTTAAGCAGCATCTTCGTGTCCACTCCTGCAGCCTTGGGGAGATAAATCGTCATTAGGTGTACACTGGGTATGTTTTCCCCCGTGCACGTTGACAATTCAACTCCCTTCCAGCTGGCCAGTTTAGGAACCGTGATTCTCAGCCATTCGGCTGTATTTTCGCCAGCACAGTCTACCAGTATAAGACCTGGACTAAAGTGGATACCATCAAATTGGATTTTGGTCCTCCAACTTTTGTACATCTCTTGTACGATGACGTCTTCAATTTGCCCAAGCTCCACACGCGTGAGTGTGTGCTCAGGATACGTTTTCGGCAGTACTGCCAGTCGAATTGCCTTGGCGGCGCTAGCGTAGCTAACACCGGGCTTCCTGGCTCCTGTTTTTGCTTCAGGCGCTACGCGTTTCTTTTCGTCGGCTTTGGTCTTTTTAGCCGAATTGCCTGCCTGCGGACTGATTTCCTCCGCGCCCCTTTTCCTTGTATTGGTCGTCGTCAAGTCTATGGAGCGGTCTTGAGCCTTCTTTTTGGCCTCCTCTGGCGTTAAGCCGTCTTTAATGTAACGCATGTACCATTTGGCACCTGCGCCACTCAAGCCTGTGGACTTCCGTACATCCCCCATTTTAATTGTATGTCCGGATGTCAGTCCAGTACTTGTTGATGGTTGTGGATGTTCCTGACTGGAACCCACTGTACCACAACTTTCCTCCAATTTTGGTACAACCGTCCTGGGCTTCGGTCCAATATAAGGCTTGGTACCTTTGCCTTCCCTCCGTTTGTCCGTCTTGCTTCTCGGTGTTTTAACCTGGCGGTCAGTATCCCGGATGTATTTCTCCGCCTGATCTGCCAGTTGTGATGCAGTATAAATTCCTGCTAATTTTTGTATTTGTTTTGTTTTGTCCATAAAGATCCCACGAGTGTAGGGGTAGGTAGGTCCGCCGTGTCATAGCCCCCAGTAACACGGTAAGGTCACAGTTACTCACTGAGTCGACCAAGTATCAGTGAGGCTCACGTTAGAGACTGGGCTATTTAAAAAGGGCCCCCAGCCAGGCTGATCCTCGGCACGGGTCGCATGACACCTTGATCCGACCCTAATACCTCCAACCATGATAAGAGTGCAGAAACAGGTGCTGTACTATTGATGAGTATCAAACACCTATCTTTCCATCCTTATCTTAGCTGGACACCCCCTGCTAAAATATAGGTATCCGTGGTGTCCATTACCAGCCGGCACCCTCGAGGAGGGTTCAGTGGAGGAGTTTTGCCGACCTAGCGAAAGGTTGCATAGAAGCTTCTCACAGCCCGTATAGTGCACCTATTGTACTAGTACGGAAAAAGACAGGAGCTTGGCGACTATGCATCGATTACGGCCAACTCAACAGCAGATCCATCGCAGTCGCATATCCTTTGCCGCGTATAAGCCATATTTTGGAATGTAAGTAGTCTTGATCTTAAGGATGGCTACTGGCAGATTCCAATGGAGGCCAAAAGTAAGCAGAATACGGCGTTCACAGTACGTGGACGGGGTTTATACCAATGGCTTACACTCTGCTCCCGCCACATTTCAGCGCGCTCTTGACCGTGTCATTGGCCCTTATTTGGAGCCCCATGTCTTTGCTTACTTAGACGACATTGTCGTAATTGGAACTACACTTAAGGAACATCTGAATAATTTGCGCGAAGTTTTCAAATGCCTACGAGAGGCTAATTTACGGATTAATCCGGAGAAATGCGAATTCTTCAAAACGCATATTAAATATCTGGGCCACGTAGTGAGTGGGTATGGGATACACACGGATCCAGACAAAATTTCAGCCATTTGTGAGTTACAACCACCACAAAACGTAAGTGACGTACGACGCATCATTGGAATTGCATCATGGTACAGAAGATTCGTTCCGGATTTCGCTGCTGTAGTACAACCCCTGACGGCCACGCTGAAAAAGGGTAAACATTGGCGATGGGGCGAAGAACAACAGCGAGCATTCGAACAATTGAAGGAGAAGCTGACAGAAGCACCAGTACTAGCGTGCCCTGACTTCTCGCAGACATTTACGCTCCAGATGGACGCGAGTGATTTCGGATTGGGGGCCGTACTTACCTAAGAACTTGATGGTGGAGAACGGGTTATAGCCTATGCCAGTCGACATCTCAACTCGGCGGAAAAAAACTATTAGCGAACGGAGAAGGAGTGTCTGGCCATTGTGTGGGGCATACGCAAAATGAGGCCTGACTTAGAGGGATATAAGTTCATTGTTATCACGGATCACCTATCGTTAAAGTGGTTAAACTCCATAGAAAGCCCCATGGGTCGTATCGCACGGTGGGCACTTGAGTTGCAACAATAAAACTTTACTGTACAGTATCGCAAAGGTAAGCAGAACGTGGTTGCAGACGCGTTATCTCGTCAACCTCAGGAGGCTTGTCAACGAGCAGAGGTGACGGAAGAGGCGGTCACTACGTGTAATTGGATAAAAAAGAATGGATGAGATCCGTAAGGATCCGGAGAAATATACTGACTACGTCATCAGCGATGAACAGCTGTACCGGCATCTCCCTTATCATACGGGTGATGAGGATTGCTCTTTGTGGAAGCTATGCGTGGCCACGCCACTGGGGCAGCGGGTTATGGAGAAAAATCATGACCACCCCAGCGCCGGACACCTCGGTATCAGAAAGACGATAGCACGAATAACTAGTCGGTATTTCTGGCCTGGTATGTTCATAGATATCGTTAAATATGTTCGGTGTTGTGATTCGTGTCAGCGCTTTAAAGTTAGTCAACAGGCGCCAGCGGGCGAAATGTTGATAACTATCCCGGAAGAGCCATGGGCAACCGTGTGTGCAGACTTCGTTGGACCACTGCCACGATCGAAACATGGTCACACCATGCACCTCGTCTTCTTTGATCGATTTTCGGAATGGACCGAACTCGTGCCGCTGCGGAAGGCTACAGCCGAAGGCCTCCTGAAAGCATTTAGGGAAAGAATTCTCGCAAGGTAGGGTGTTCCAAAAGTTTTTGTGACCGACAATGGCACACAATTTAAAAGTCGTACCAGTTCACAGCGCCATACACTCCCCAAGAAAATCTCACGGAAAGGGCTAATAGGACGATTAAAACCATAATTGCTCAATTGGCCAATAACAACCAAAAACAATGGGATGAGAAACTGCCGGAAATATCTTTAGCCATCAACACCAGTACTTACGAGACCACTAGTTACAGCCCTGCATTCTTGACTCAGGGCGAGAACCTAGATTACCTACAGCGCTCTACGACGCGGTCACTTTGGGAACCGGTACTGCTATTATAGATCCGGCCGAGAGGGCCACACAACTACGCGATGTGTTTAAAATTGTCAGAAACAATTTTTCACTAGCTGCTCACCTGTATTACTTAAAGCAAAACAATACAATAACAAAATCACTACCTAATATTCTCTGTCTATTTACTACCTATAATAAAATTAATTTAAGAAATTTTTAAAGTAATATAAATGTTTTTGCTTAAATAAAACCAGACATACTTTTCTGTACATGATTTAACTCCGCGTAATCGCGTATATTAAATTTCATTTATTCCAGAGTGTACATATTTGTTTTGTAAATGTGTTATTTACAGTAAACAACATATTCTAAAAAAAACAGGTATTGCTAACTGTTGTCAAGTTTAACTTCTAATCCTTTATTGAAAAATGGTTTAAAGTATTAACATGCAGTCTTAAATCTAAATAAACCAGTATTGCATAATTTTATGCTCTACGACGCAGTCACTTTGGGAACCGGTACTGTTATTATAGATCCGGCCGAAAGGGCCACACACCTACGCGATGTGTTTAAAATTGTCTGAAACAATTTGGCACGAGCTGCTCAGGACCAGGCGCGGCATTATAATCTGCGAAGACGCCAATGGCAACTAAAAATTGGTCAATTGGTAATGGTTCGTTTGCACCCACTTTCGCCGCAAAGTTTTTAGGTCCCTATACAGTAGTCGACTTTTCGTCACCAGTCATTGTGAAATTAAAACATAGTTCAGAAAAGGGAATCCGCACGGCCCACTTAAGCGAACTAAAACCTTATCATTTTCCACTCCAACAGTCTAAATCTCAGGCTGATAATATAGTCGAAAATAACTAATGATTATTTTATTCTTTTACTCCACAGAGGAAATGTACCAGGTGCCACCCCCAGTACAAATACTTCCCATACCCCACGCGCGCGGTAATCGTGCGTATCGTGGTCGAAGCGGGCCTGAACGTGGGCGCGGTTTTCGGCGGAAAGCGCCGTATCCGATGGAGCCCATTAAAATTTATAACCATCGTCGAGAGGGTAACCGGCGGATCGTCGCCCACAAATATGACGAGGTGTCCCGGGCATTTGCAAAATGCGCATTGAAGCAAGCGGAAGAGGACAAAGCCGGAGTACCGCTGCCAATTGCGCGGACTAGCGCCGCCTGAAGAGCAGTCCAACGGATCCTCGAGTTAATCGATCTGGCTGAGGATCGTATTTCAGAAATAAAATGGAGAAATCCATATACAGTTGGCCAAGCCAAGAAACCGGAGGCCGTCTACGACTCCAAAGGGAAGGGGGTGGCGACGGTGGACAAAGACCGTGCGGTCAGGTTCGTGGACGATGTTTGTGGTGGTGAGGTTGACGAGGGAGAGTATCGGGAAACTCGGTCGGCAGAAAATATATGCCAGTTTCAACCTTCGCCCAAGGAAGCCGAAAAACCACGGGAGAGTGCGCCTGATGGCCAGCGATTACGACACCGGTCCGTTATTCCACCAAGCCGTGATGGTTGGTCTCGACCATGTATTTAAAAAAAAATTGAAATAAAATAAAAAAAAAGACGTAAGTTTTTTTCTAACAAAAAAAACATTGAACTGCGAGTTTATGAAAAAAAAGTGAGAAATGGGCTATCAGCCATTTAAATGCAGAGAATACGGTTTACAGCAAACCAGAGTCAGTATGAGGTGACCTGCCAAGAACCTTGTACGAAAATTCCCAAAATGTGGATTTCTATGAAATTCTGGCAAAGTACAGACCTCGCTCCTATAATGATAAACGAAGTTTATTGTTTTAAAATAATTAACTTTATTTTTAATTATAGATTATTTGATTTTTGTTGGAATTGGCCGAGGCCACGAATTCCGGGAGAGTTGGAGATAGCTTAATTGGGACGAAGCCCAAGAGCATATCAGCTCAACTCTGAATTCTTTAGTTTCGGGATCGGCTTTATATAGCAGATTCCGAAACTTTACAATATTTGGAAAGAGCCTTTTGGTCTCTTTCAGACTTAATAATATTATTGATAAATCATATTATTATTCATAAATATTGGGCATAGAAAAGGGATAGAAATACCATTGGTGATCACAACATAATTTGATCAACCAAGGCGCATTTCTATTGGCTAGAACATAAACAAAGAACGAAATAGTATTTGAGTGTAATTCGATCATTGAGTGAAATGCATACATTTTCGTATACAATGCACTTGGTGACGAAAATGTGTCACACGAAATCGAACACCCAAAAACCAAATAGAACTTTGCATATTCACCAAGAGTGTACGCTACACTATAACATTTGGCTTAGTCGCCTAGTGGATACACTACACCCTTACCCTTAAGAGAAAATTATGGGGTTTACAAAAGTTCATAATTTTCTAAAAATTTAAATCTTATTTGTTTATAAAAATATATTTTTGTAAAAAGATAAATTTGAGTTTTTATAGTTATAAAATAAGAAAATATAGGATTATTTGAATCATTAACATTTAATAGTTATAGCATTATATACTTTTAAATTTATAATATATCAGTAAGTATAGTATGGAATCCATTTATCCCATTCGTAGTCATTAGTCATTGTTAAGAGGTATTCGTACAGTACCCTGTGGTTACGTTCAAGTGCTCCTATAGTCTCGTGATGATAAGGGGTCGAAAATGTTTGTGTTATTTTTAATAACTCACATACATTTTTCATGAGCTCATTTAAAAATTCCGTTCCCCTATCAGATTTTAACACTTTGAAACAGCCAGATCTCAATATGAGTTGTTCTACAAGTGTTCTGCTACAGTCCGAGCGTCTTTAGTTGCCATAGGGTGTGCTATTACAAATTTACTCAAGTCGCATTGCATTGTTAAAATATATCTATAACCATTTGAAATTCTTAATGGGCCAACAGTGTCAATCAACACTTTTTCAAAACTCGTGCTTGGAGTGTCAGTAATTACCAAATTTTCTTTAATATGTTTTGTTTGTTTACATTTTTGACATACTTCACAATTGTTTACGAAATTTTTGACCATTCGTCTCAAGTGTTTCCAAATATACTTTTGTTTAAGTTTATTTATAACTTTTGTGATTCCTAAGTGCCCGCCATGCACTGAATTATGATATTCATCAATTAATTTATATTGTAGTAGTTTGTCATCAACATTTTTGGGAGGTACATAAATGAGTATGTTTAAATAGTCATTTGTTTTTTTATTTTCACCATGGATTTTAAGTTTCTGCTGCAGCTCATTATACATATTTTTAAATGTATGTTTTGGTACCAAATTAAATATTTCATCGTTGTTTTTCAACGCGAGCTCGTTAATTATCATTGCCTTCATCTTAGATGTCAACTTCTCTAGTGTCAAAACGGATTTTGCTAGATTTTCGCTACATCTCACAATGATATTATTTTTAATTTTTTCAATTTTTATAGATGCATCAGTATTATAATTAATTACGAATTTTAAGCCTACGACGTTTCTTATGTAAGATACGTGCATTCTCAAATATGAAGTTGATCAGACTCCGATTGGACGCTACAGTTCTCCTCTCCTGTAGGTTGCGCACAATTTCGTATCATCCCCCTTGTTACTACTAAAGTTTTCTTGGCGTTATTGTCAGTTTCTTTAGGAATCATATTTTTTTCTTTTAAATATCTGAATAAACTTTGATACGTGACAAAGCATCTGCATTTGTATTTATTGTACATTATTAATATATGATTTCAAAATCGTATTCGCATATGTCGCAAGAAAAAAAAAATATTAATAATACTATTGTCACCATTCGAATTTTCTGTCCTACTGACCGAAACATTTGCACTGGTGTCAATTAGAAATGAAAGGTTTTTTTTTCTTTTTTCTCCTGCGTCATTGCAGTTAAATGTAAAATAAAATGTTATGTTATCTGATATTTAAAAAAAAAAAATAATGTTTAGATTTGTTTTCGGCTGTTTGGAACATTTTCGTGCTCCAAGCCACTGTGATTGTTTAGTACCTGTATACGTCGTGTCTGGTTTCTGTTCGAATTGTTGTTGTTGTAGTTGACATAATTTCTATTTTACAGAATTTCAATTGTTACGGTCATTGTCCTGATTGTTGCGGTACGTTATTTTGAATTCTATTGTTGTTAAAAATATGATTGTATTATTTACTTATACATTATATACATATACATACTCTATTTATGTACTTATGCACGTATTTTAATTAATATATTGATTGATTTTATACAGTGTGAATAAGAGAATGATAATAATTAAAATATCAAGAATATAAATAAAATAGTTATCAGCGCCGTCGAGATGATCGCGTCTGATGCAGTCGTTTTCTTATCGCCAACATTTAAGGTTTTCTTCTTCTTTACTGTCTGGGAGTTCTTCTTTAGCTCGGCTTACAACTGCTCGAGCGCATCCCACAAATCAAACGATATTTGAAATGATGGGGGTGGATCTTCGTTGACCAAGGACTTGATATGTCCAATTCGTCGACGTACCCAGACGATTCGTCCACCGCGCTTTGGGTTTGGTGGCGGCAGCTGGACTCTAGGAATCGCTGTTAGTACGGACTTTTTAATGCGCAATTGGCGCCCGATACTTCTGAATGCTGAGCGGCTTTGGTCCTTCCGAAATTGGAGTTGGGACATATGCCGGAGCATCCGTTGGAGGAATCTCGTATTCCGAGTTCATTAAGGCAGGATCGCCATATAATGATAAACGAAGTTTATTGTTTTAAAATAATTAACTTTATTTTTAATTATAGATTATTTGATTTTTGTTGGAATTGGCCGAGGCCACGAATTCCGGGAGAGTTGGAGATTGCTTAATTGGGACGAAGCCCAAGAGAAATCAGCTCAACTCTGAATTCTTTAGTTTCGGGATCGGCTTTATATAGCAGATTCCGAAACTTTACAATATTTGGAAAGAGCCTTTTGGTCTCTTTCATACTTAATAATATTATTGATAAATCATATTATTATTCATAAATATTGGGCATAGAAAAGGGATAGAAATACCATTGGTGATCACAACATAATTTGATCAACCAAGGCGCATTTCTATTGGCTAGAACATAAACAAAGAACGAAATAGTATTTGAGTGTAATTCGATCATTGAGTGAAATGCATACATTTTCGTATACAATGCACTTGGTGACGAAAATGTGTCACACGAAATCGAACACCCAAAAACCAAATAGAACTTTGCATATTCACCAAGAGTGTACGCTACACTATAACATTTGGCTTAGTCGCCTAGTGGATACACTACACCCTTACCCTTAAGAGAAAATTATGGGGTTTACAAAAGTTCATAATTTTCTAAAAATTTAAATCTTATTTGTTTATAAAAATATATTTTTGTAAAAAGATAAATTTGAGTTTTTATAGTTATAAAATAAGAAAATATAGGATTATTTGAATCATTAACATTTAATAGTTATAGCATTATATACTTTTAAATTTATAATATATCAGTAAGTATAGTATGGAATCCATTTATCCCATTCGTAGTCATTAGTCATTGTTAAGAGGTATTCGTACAGTACCCTGTGGTTACGTTCAAGTGCTCCTATAGTCTCGTGATGATAAGGGGTCGAAAATGTTTGTGTTATTTTTAATAACTCACATACATTTTTCATGAGCTCATTTAAAAATTCCGTTCCCCTATCAGATTTTAACACTTTGAAACAGCCAGATCTCAATATGAGTTGTTCTACAAGTGTTCTGCTACAGTCCGAGCGTCTTTAGTTGCCATAGGGTGTGCTATTACAAATTTACTCAAGTCGCATTGCATTGTTAAAATATATCTATAACCATTTGAAATTCTTAATGGGCCAACAGTGTCAATCAACACTTTTTCAAAACTCGTGCTTGGAGTGTCAGTAATTACCAAATTTTCTTTAATATGTTTTGTTTGTTTACATTTTTGACATACTTCACAATTGTTTACGAAATTTTTGACCATTCGTCTCAAGTGTTTCCAAATATACTTTTGTTTAAGTTTATTTATAACTTTTGTGATTCCTAAGTGCCCGCCATGCAGTGAATTATGATATTCATCAATTAATTTATATTGTAGTAGTTTGTCATCAACATTTTTGGGAGGTACATAAATGAGTATGTTTAAATAGTCATTTGTTTTTTATTTTCACCATGGATTTTAAGTTTCTGCTGCAGCTCATTATACATATTTTTAAATGTATGTTTTGGTACCAAATTAAATATTTCATCGTTATTTTTCAACGCGAGCTCGTTAATTATCATTGCCTTCATCTTAGATGTCAACTTCTCTAGTGTCAAAACGGATTTTGCTAGATTTTCGCTACATCTCACAATGATATTATTTTTAATTTTTTCAATTTTTATAGATGCATCAGTATTATAATTAATTACGAATTTTAAGCCTACGACGTTTCTTATGTCAGATAAGGACGTGCAGTCTCAAATATGAAGTTGATCAGACTCCGATTGGACGCTACAGTTCTCCTCTCCTGTAGGTTGCGCACAATTTCGTATCATCCCCCTTGTTACTACTAAAGTTTTCTTGGCGTTATTGTCAGTTTCTTTAGGAATCATATTTTTTTTCTTTTAAATATCTGAATAAACTTTGATACGTGACAAAGCATCTGCATTTGTATTTATTGTTCATTATTAATATATGATTTCAAAATCGTATTCGCATATGTCGCAAGAAAAAAAAAATATTAATAATACTATTGTCACCATTCGAATTTTCTGTCCTACTGACCGAAACATTTGCACTGGTGTCAATTAGATATGTAAGGTTTTTTTTTCTTTTTTCTCCTGCGTCATTGCAGTTAAATGTAAAATATAATGTTATGTTATCTGATATTTAAAAAAAAAAAATAATGCTTAGATTTGTTTTCGGCTGTTTGGAACATTTTCGTGCTCCAAGCCACTGTGATTGTTTAGTACCTGTATACGTCGTGTCTGGTTTCTGTTCGAATTGTTGTTGTTGTAGTTGACATAATTTCTATTTTACAGAATTTCAATTGTTACGGTCATTGTCCTGATTGTTGCGGTACGTTATTTTGAATTCTGTTGTTGTTAAAAATATGATTGTATTATTTACTTATACATTATATACATATACATTCTCTATTTATGTGCTTATGCACGTATTTTAATTAATATATTGATTGATTTTATACAGTGTGAATAAGAGAATGATAATAATTAAAATATCAAGAATATAAATAAAATAGTTATCAGCGCCGTCGAGATGATCGCGTCTGATGCAGTCGTTCTTATCGCCAACATTTAAGGTTTTCTTCTTCTTTACTGTCTGGGAGTTCTTCTTTAGCTCGGCTTACAACTGCTCGAGCGCATCCCACAAATCAAACGATATTTGAAATGATGGGGGTGGATCTTCGTTGACCAAGGACTTGATATGTCCAATTCGTCGACGTACCCAGACGATTCGTCTACCGCGCTTTGGGTTTGGTGGCGGCAGCTGGACTCTAGGAATCGCTGTTAGCACGGACTTTTTAATGCGCAATTGGCGCCCGATACTTCTGAATGCTGAGCGGCTTTGGTCCTTCCGAAATTGGAGTTGGGACATATGCCGGAGCATCCGTTGGAGGAATCTCGTATTCCGAGTTCATTAAGGCAGGATCGCCATATAATGATAAACGAAGTTTATTGTTTTAAAATAATTAACTTTATTTTTAATTATAGATTATTTGATTTTTGTTGGAATTGGCCGAGGCCACGAATTCCGGGAGAGTTGGAGATTGCTTAATTGGGACGAAGCCCAAGAGAAATCAGCTCAACTCTGAATTCTTTAGTTTCGGGATCGGCTTTATATAGCAGATTCCGAAACTTTACAATATTTGGAAAGAGCCTTTTGGTCTCTTTCATACTTAATAATATTATTGATAAATCATATTATTATTCATAAATATTGGGCATAGAAAAGGGATAGAAATACCATTGGTGATCACAACATAATTTGATCAACCAAGGCGCATTTCTATTGGCTAGAACATAAACAAAGAACGAAATAGTATTTGAGTGTAATTCGATCATTGAGTGAAATGCATACATTTTCGTATACAATGCACTTGGTGACGAAAATGTGTCACACGAAATCGAACACCCAAAAACCAAATAGAACTTTGCATATTCACCAAGAGTGTACGCTACACTATAACATTTGGCTTAGTCGCCTAGTGGATACACTACACTCCCACCAAATCAAAAATGAACTTTGGAGGCATCTGTGCATGGTCGGCATCATTCTTGGCTCCACAAGGGGCATAAAAACGAGGGAACAAACAAAACTTTTAAAAGTATAATTTGACAAAATATGTCCTTGTCCCGATCGTATTTGGTCACGACTGTCAGTATCGTTCGCGAGCGGTTGGAAGAAAGAAAGTGGGTTTTTCGAAATCCCGTCAATAGTTCTATAACCCAGTCACAATCTTGTGACCTAAACTATAAATATTTTTCTCTTTAAACAAATGTTTGACAAAACTTATATTTATCTTTAATAGTAATATTGAACCGCGACAACTCCACCTCCACCTCCGCAAAAGTTGCTTGGTCTCGTTTAAAAGACCAGCCAACTTTCGAACAACAACTGAAGGTAAAAATGTTCAAAATTCGTCAGTGTGTGGTCTAAGGTCCTTGACATTCCATATTCCTTTTTCTTTACCATCCTAATCCTGAAGAAGGTAAGTCCAGGAGCCAACTTAGCTGCATAAAAAGCTGCAGCATCGGACAGAACAAAATTACGTCGCTAGACAAGTTCGTTTGGTAAGTATTGGACATCCCGATGTCTTAAATTATAAGTCTTTGCCATTTTGGCACCCGCTGTCTACAGTTTAGTTCGTATGTCTTTTCTGAGTTCAGCTAAAATATTAGCTCTCTCATCGATGTTGAGTGGAACAAAGTCGTCATGTCTTTTATAATCTTTATTTCCCCGGACAGCCATATTTCGCCCGAAATTGGCAAAATAAGGTGAAACTCCTAACACGTCATGTCGTGCTGTTTAATGCAGCAAGCCACCTTTGAGAGGTGCGTATCCCACGTCCTGTGATTTTCAGATACATAAGCACGTATAGTAGTTCGCCGTAAACCTCAACGTCACTCCATATGCCGAACATAGCCGCTGCAGCTCTTTGCTGCGAAATTGTGGTCCATTGTCGCATACAATAGACCTCGGCACTCCAAAGAGTAAGAATACGTTATCTTCTAACTCCTTATTAATTAATTTGGCGGTGGCCGACCGCAACGGAAACAAAAGCGGACATTTGGTGAGGTAGTCGACTACGGTGAGTATATAACAATACCCATGTGTCGATCTCACCAGCGGACCTACTAGATCTATACAGATCATCTCCCAGGGATCTAATTCCTTGGACCTAGCTATCATCCAACCAGCTGGTTTACTATGGTCTGGTTTCAAACTTTGACAAACCTGACATCCTAGTTACGTCTGCCTTCATTTTTGGCCAATAATATTTATCTGAAATCCTGCCAAATGTTTTCCTAACTCCCATGTGACCAGCTTAAGAGTCATCATGGCACTCATGCAACGCCTGGCGTCGCTCACTCCTGCCTAAAACTCGTTTCCAGCCATCCTCACTACTCAAAAATTGTGTCCCGACTTGGACTGTCCTGACTTGGACATGTTTATAAAGAATCCCGTTTTCGATTCGCCACGCTGCGAATTCGAGGGGATTTTCCTCAACGCGTTTAAGCATACTGTCCAACCACGGATCTGATGCACGCGCTTGCAATTCTCCTAAGACTGGAACGGTCCTAGACAACATGTCTGGTACAACATGGTCTCTGCCTTTGCGGTGAATAATTTCGAAATCATATTGTTGAAGTTTTAGGGCTATCTGGCCAACCTACCGCAGGGATCTTTTAAATTATTCAACCACACTAATGAATGGTGGTCTGTTACCACTGTAAAATGAGCGCCTTCTAAATATGGCCTCAGCTTCTCAACAGCCCATAAAACGGCTAAACACTTCTTTTCTTACTCAAATAGGAGATAACTTTCTCTCCTTCCTCAAATTCCTGGGTCAACACTGCACCGATTCCGAAATCAGATGCATCGGTTTGAACTGAAAACTTACGATCAAAATCTGGGCAAGTCAAAACCGGAGCATTCACGAGACGCTCTTTTGCCATTTGAAAACTGGCTTCGCACTCATCTGACCATAAAAACCTTTTGTTCTTTTTCAACAGATCCGTCAACGGTTTGACCAGATCCGCGAAATTAGGAACAAATCTACGATACCAAGAAATAGTTCCGACAAAAGACCTAACTTCTTTAACACTCCTAGGTGCAGGGATTTTCAACATCGCCTCCACTTTTTCAGGGTCTACGTGTAACCCCATTCGGTCAACAACATAACCCAAATATTTAAGAGAAGAAAGGCAAAAATTACATTTTTCTCTATTTAATCTTAATCCTGCTAAGCAAACTCTATTCAAAGCCTCTTTTAACACTTATATGTGTTTTTCAAAGCTATTGGTGACAATAATTATGTCATCCAGATAAACAAAAACATTGGGTTCTAAATCGGCTCCTTAGACTTATCAATAAATTTTTGCCAAGTATCTGGCGCGTTATGAAGGCCATAAGGCATTCGCTTGAATTGCTACAATCCCCTACCTGGAACAGTAAAAGCTGTAAACGCCCTAGAACTTTCTTCTACAGGAATCTGCCAATATGCAGATTTAATATCTAAACTTGAAAGATATTTTGCATCTTTAAGTTTATCCAACGTTGCCGATATATACGGAAGAGGATAACTATCTTTATCCGTATTTTTTTTCAAAGTCCTATAATCGACACAAAACCTATACGAATCATCTTTTTTCCTAATCATAACTACTGGTGATGCCCAAGGACTATGGGACACTTCTATCACATCTTAGCTAACATCTTCTCGATTTCTTCGTCGATTCTTTTCTGAATCGCTGGCGATACTGGATAATAACGCTGTTTAACGGGTTCTACATTTGCCTTGGTTCTAATGCGATGTTCGACTAAATGTGTACACCCCAGCCCATCCGACATGGCAAGAAAATCTTCAACTATCAAAATATCTAAATCCTTTTAAAAGTGATTTTCGAGGTTAAACTGGTGCTAGAAGAGCAGAGAATTCCTGTATATTGGAATAGAGCGAGGAGATTCAGGAGGAATCCCACGGGAGTATTATTGTTCATTGTTTTGTTAAGTTATATTTTGCGCGGCTGTGGAGCCGTAGTATTAGTTGTTTTGGTTCATTTGGAACCAATTTGTATATATCTATTTGGTGTTATAGTGCCATTAGTTTGTTTTGTCCATCCCGCACTCGAGCCAAGTTCAGACGTGAACACGGTGAAATAAAGAATCTAGTCGTTAAGATTCGTGTGAGGATTCGGTTCTCTATTGCCGAATCAGCAACTAGAGTGCACAACATAAAGATATTTTTTTTTCTTTTTATTAAACCACCCCCTACCCCGACTAAGCTAGGTAGGAAATTACTTTATCACCGGTGATAATAATTGTTCGCGGCCTAAAATATTACGTGATAAATTGGCGCCCAACGTGGGGCTTGAAAAAAAAAAAATTTGTTTGTTTTGCCGACGGCATTACTTATTTTAAAATTTTGTTGTGTTTGTCCAGTTGCGGACTCTAGTTTTTTTGTTGCTTTAATTTTTTTTTGTAATTCGAATTTGTTTAATTCCACCGGAGTCGAATCGAGACGTTTTCTTTTTTTGTACCAACAACGCAGACAGGAGTCGATCGCGGCGCTTAATAGTTGTTGTTGTTGTTTACGTGTTCACATTTTTTTTTAAATAGACCGTACGGTTATTTTTTTTTACTCATTGTACTGATTTCTTTCGCACAGTGGGCTTAATTGCATTTTTGTTTACTAATATTTTTATAATTTTTTTAATTGGTTTTATTATAATATTTTATACATTAATACATTTTATTTTTGTTTTAACATATGTATACATGTGCATATACGCATTGTTTGGAATATTTTGTTTGTGTAATACAATCTAATCATTGGAATTATTTTTTTATATAGATTTTTAATTTATTGTTTTTTATAATTTTGTTGTTGTTGTTGTTGTTGTTGTTGTAACTGCCATTGCGGAGTATATACTAAAGATGCATAGTGGGCTTAAGGTATTACTTTATTTAATTTTTTATTTAATTAAAAAAAAAACCGACGGTCTTTTGTTACAGTAATTTTAAAATTTTTTTTGAACTTAAATTTTTTTTCGTTTTTAAAATGGATTTTTATCGTCTTAACGTAGAAGAGTTAGAGTACGAAATGAAATCGCGCGGGATGCCGGTAGCCGCTGTTGATATTATGCGAAAAATATTAACTGCTGCTAGGCAGATTGAAACTCGCGGATCGGTAGATTTATTTTCGGAATATCCATTCGAGTTTTCGGAAGATATAGAAGCGGTTGAGGAGAAATTATTAAAAATAGGAGCATTAGCAGAAAAGGACTATTTAAATGTACTGGCAAAAATTGAGTGGAGTTTAGCTCGATTGTGTCGGTCAAAACCGACTAATGCCAATGAAATAATTGAGCGCAGTGATTTAAAGAATAGGTTGTTATTAAAGTTAGTCGAGTTTATCGAAGTTAGGGATTTTTCTATTAGGTGTCGTTTTTAGTTAATAAAATAATATTTAAACTATTTAAAACGATGTGAGACTGCTTGCTGAGTGACTTCTAAACTAAGTGCAAGTTCCTTTTGTGTTTGAGATGAATCTTCACCCAATAATTTCTCCAAATCTGCATCCTCGTAAATTTTCGGCCTTCCACTGCGATCTTTGTCTTTTATGTCAAAATCACCTTTTTTAAATTTTTGAAACCACTCACGACATGTTCTCTCACTCAAAGCATCCTCATTAAATGCTTCTACGAGCAATCGATGCGACTCAGCAGCAGATTTTTTTAAATTAAAAGTTCCCGCAAATGACACTTAGTTGTCTCAAATTGAGACATTTTTAGATGAAGAAAAATATATGATGCTAATGCGAACTTAATAACATGATAAGGTTATATTGTTCTGGAATAAACAAACTAATTTTCAAGTAGGTTACCATCTGCGAATTCCAACGTAAACCTCGTGCCACGCCATCTTTCTCAAAACGGCGGAAACTTATTTGTACACCTAATAATAATTTTGAACAATCAGCTGACTCTTTTTCTGCATCAAAAGATAATGTTGAAAATATAAGATTATACAAATGGGAGCTTAAATTTACTGAAGAAAAATCCAGCATGTCCCTTCACGCATTTTTAGAACGTGTAGTCGAGCTATGCGAAGCTCGAGGTGTAAGTAAGACACAATTATTTAAAGGCGCTGTAGATTTATTTGCAGGAAATGCGCTTGTATGGTTTAGGGCCGTTCATAAAACGGTAAATAGTTGGCAGGAATTAGTCGGAGAGTTAAAATTAGAATTTTTACCGTCAAACTATGACGAGCAGTTATTAGATGAAATTAAAAGATGGACTCAAGGGAGCTGTGAGTCTATAGGAATTTATGTGGCTGTAATGAAAGCACTATTCGGGCGTTTATCCGAACCTTTGTCAGAGAGCCGAATGGTAGGTTTAGTTAGGTCAAACTTGTCCCCTTTCTACCAGACTCAACTGGATTTAGCCGAGCCTAAATCCTTCGTAGAGTTAGTTGAACTAGGGCGCAAGTTGGAGGCTGTGCGTACAAACGTGAATACCTTTGTACCGCCGCCAACAAGTCGCTCCAAAAATTGTATGGAGCCGGATTTGGCGTATGTCTCGGCAGATTTAGAGGTAGCAGCCGTTAATGCTCCTCTACGTGATAAGGAGTTTACTAGGAGATTTGAGCCCGCTTATCAGAGAAATAGGGATGTTAAGTGCTTTAATTGTAAGCGTTATGGGCATGTCGCAGCAGACTGCCAAAGTGTTATCAGGTGCTCTAGATGCGGCCTGGTACTATGAAACGAAATTGTCCAAATTGCTCATCGAAAGTGGAACAATTTGGTCAGGCGACATCAAGTTGTGAGGAAAGTCGTCCTCAGGAATATTTTGCGAATAGCGTTATGACCTCCTGGCGAAATAGAGCAGGAGGCGGGAGAGTTATGTGATTGCTTAAAAGCAATCTGAGTAAAGTCCGTCTGTGTTACCAGATATATACCCTGGTTAAGAGCAAGTTTTAACCACTTTCTCTTGTTGTTCGAAAGTTGATTGGTCTTTTAATCGAGACCAAGCAACTTTCGTGGAGGTGGAGTTGTCGCGGTATAAAACAGCTCTTAGATTTTAAATAAGTTAATGGGATTAGAACACTAAAATAGTGTATTAGTAAATAAAAGTTACCAGAATAATATTCCTAATATGGTTGCTAAATTGTAACATATTCAATTTTTCGGCCTCTGGTGGGATTTCTCCTTTTTCTAAAGCGCATATTTTAATATCCAGCGATTTACGAACGATACAGACATTCGTGACTAAATACGAACGGGACAAGGACAAGTTTTGTCAAATTATACTTTTAAAAGTTTTGTTTGTTCCCTCTTTTTTATGACGCCGACCATGCACAGAGGCCGTCCGCTACGAGGAGAAACAAGCACTAGAAATCCAACAAGTCCGCCTCGTACCCAATAAATCCCCTTCAATTTAATAGAAGAAAAATCTTCGCCAATTTGCTGATCGGCGAAGAGATGGTAGCAGCAACGATCTACACTGGCGCAACGCGAAGTTTTGTTAGCGAAAATTTCGCTAAACGAGAGGGTAAAATGGTCTTCCTATAAGGGAGAAGTAATTTTAGCGGATGGTACATTAAAACGCCTTAAACATACCATAACACTTACGGTTAAATTAGGTAGGGAAAAATTTATAAGTCGGTTTATACTTATGCCAAACGCCACAGAAGACGTCATATTAGGACTCGACTTCTTAATCCAGGCCGGCACAAAGTTAAGCCTCGGAGATAATACTTTGTCTTTACAGAATACAACCATTGAAGAACACCCCAAATGTATGGTAGTCACCTGTCAGGAGCATAAACCGATGAGCGAAGGTAAGCTACAAGAAGTTAACCAGACAGATACCACCAAACCGGCAACAGGAATCGACCACGTCGACCTGGCCCCGCAAAACATCGACCTCAACCTTGGCGTCAGCGTAGTTAAGGGGGCAGCCCACGCTCCATCAAATCTAAACCGGGAAGACCCTAAACCCGAGGTCAGCACAGTAATGCGAGTACACGCTCCTGAAGATCAACAAAAAATTAACGAATTTTTGGAAGCCGAGTAACCACGTTTTAAGGACTTATTAGGAACGACTCAGATCACCGAGCATCGAATCACCATGAACGACGACCGGCCTATAAAGCAGCGATACATACCTAGGAATCCTGCTATGCAAGCCGTCATCGATGAGAAGATCAACGAGCTATTAGCGAAAGGTTGCATAGAAGCTTCTCACAGCCCGTATAGTGCACCTATTGTACTAGTACGGAAAAAGACAGGAGCTTGGCGACTATGCATCGATTACCGCCAACTCAACAGCAGATCCATCGCAGTCGCATATCCTTTGCCGCGTATAAGCCAAATTTTGTAATGTAAGTAGTCTTGATCTTAAGGATGGCTACTGGCAGATTCCAATGAAGGCCAAAAGTAAGCAGAATACGGCGTTCACAGTACGTGGACGGGGTATATACCAATGGCTTACACTCTGCTCCCGCCACATTTCAGCGCGCTCTTGACCGTGTCATTGGCCCTGATTTGGAGCCCCATGCCTTTGCTTACTTAGACGACATTGTCGTAACTGGAACTACACTTAAGCAACATCTGAATAATTTGCGCGAAGTTTTCAAACGCCTACGAGAGGCTAATTTACGGATTAATCCGGCGAAATGCAAATTCTTCAAAACGCATATTAAATATCTGGGCCACGTAGTGAGTGGGTATGAGATACACACGGATCCAGACTAAATTTCAGCCATTTGTGAGTAACAACCACCACAAAACGTACGTGACGTACGGCGCATCATTGCAATTGCATCATGGTACAGAAGATTCGTTCCGGATTTCGCTGCTGTAGTACAACCCCTGACGGCCACGCTGAAGAAGGGTAAACATTGGCCATGGGGCGAAGAACAACAGCGAGCATTCGAACAATTGAAGGAGAAGCTGACAGAAGCACCAGTACTAGCGTGCCCTGACTTCTCGCAGACATTTACGCTCCAGACGGACGCGAGTGATTTTGGATTGGGGGCCGTACTTACCTAAGAACTTGATGGTGGAGAACGGGTTATAGCCTATGCCAGTCGACATCTCAACTCGGCGGAAAAAAACTATTCGCGAACGGAGAAGGAGTGTCTGGCCATTGTGTGGGGCATACGCAAAATGAGGACTTACTTAGAGGGATATAAGTTCATTGTTATCACGGATCACCTATCGTTAAAGTGGTTAAACTCAATAGAAAGCCCCATGGGTCGTATCGCACGGTGGGCACTTGAGTTGCAACAATAAAACTTTACTGTACAGTATCGCAAAGGTAAGCAGAACGTTATCAGCGATGAACAGCTGTACCGGCATCTCCCTTATCATACGGGTGATGAGGATTGCTCTTTGTGGAAGCTATGCGTGGCCACGCCACTGCGGCAGCGAGTTATGGAGAAAAATCAATAGCACCCCAGCGCCGGACACCTCGGTATCAGAAAGACGATAGCACGAATAACTAGTCGGTATTTCTGGCCTGGTATGTTCATAGATATCGTTAAATATGTTCGGTGTTGTGATTCGTGTCAGCGCTTTAAAGTTAGTCAACAGGCGCCAGCGGGCGAAATGTTGATAACTATCCCGGAAGAGCCATGGGCAACCGTGTGTGCAGACTTCGTTGGACCACTGCCACGATCGAAACATGGTCACACCATGCACCTCGTCTTCTTTGATCGATTTTCGGAATGGACCGAACTCGTGCCGCTGAGGAAGGCTACAGCCGAAGGCCTCCTGAAAGCATTTAGGGAAAGAATTCTCGCAAGGTAGGGTGTTCCAAAAGTTTTTGTGACCGACAATGGCACACAATTTAAAAGCCGTATCGTCAAAAAGTGAGGCACCAGTTCACAGCGCCATACACTCTCCAAGAAAATCTCACGGAAAGGGCCAATAGGACGATTTAAACCATAATTGCTCAATTGGCCAATAACAACCAAAAACAATGCGATGAGAAACTGCCGGAAATATCTTTAGCCATCAACACCAGTACTTACGAGACCACTGGTTACAGCCCTGCATTCTTGACTCAGGGCGAGAACCTCGATTACCTACAGCGCTCTACGACGCGGTCACTTTGGGAACCGGTACTGCTATTATAGATCCGGCCGAGAGGGCCACACAACTACGCGATGTGTTTAAAATTGTCAGAAACAATTTTTCACGAGCTGCGGGCGCGGCATTATAATCTGCGAAGACGCCAATGGCAACCAAAAATTGGTCAAGTGGTAATGGTTCGTTTGCACCTAATTTCTAAAGCGATAGATAGTTTCGCCGCAAAATTAGCTCCAAAGTTTGGAGGTCCCTATACAGTAGTCGACTTTTCGTCACCAGTCATTGTGAAATTAAAACATAGTTCAGAAAAGGGAATCCGCACGGCCCACTTAAGCGAACTAAAACCTTATCATTTTCCACTCCAACAGTCTAAATCTCAGGCTGATAATATAGTCGAAAATAACTAATGTTTATTTTATTCTTTTACTCCACAGAGGAAATGTACCAGGTGCCACCCCCAGTACAAATACTTCCCACACCCCACGCGCGCGGTAATCGTGCGTATCGTGGTCGAAGCGGGCCTGAACGTGGGCGCGGTTTTCGGCGGAAAGCGCCGTATCCGATGGAGCCTATTAAAATTTATAAACATCGTCGAGAGGGTAACCGGCGGATCGTCGCCCACAAATATGACGAGGTGTCCCGGGCATTTGCAAAATGCGCATTGAAGCAAGCGGAAGAGGACAAAGCCGGAGTACCGCTGCCAATGGCGCGGACTAGCGCCGCCTGAAGAGCAGTCCAACGGGTCCTCGAGTTAATCGATCTGGCTGAGGATCGTATTTCAGAAATAAAATGGAGAAATCCATATACAGTTGGCCAAGCCAAGAAACCGGAGGCCGTCTACGACTCCAAAGGGAAGGGGGTGACGACGGTGGACAAAGGCCGTGCGGTCACGTTCGCGGACGATGTTTGTGGTGGTGAGGTTGACGAGGGAGAGTATCGGGAAACTCGGTCGGCAGAAAATATATGCCAGTTTCAACCTTCGCCCAAGGAAGCCGAAAAACCACGGGAGAGTGCGCCTGATGGCCAGCGATTACGACACCGGTCCGTTATTCCACCAAGCCGTGATGGTTGGTCTCGACCATGTATTTAAAAAAAAAATTGAAATAAAATAAAAAAAAAGACGTAAGTTTTTTTTCTAACAAAAAAAACATTGAACTGCGAGTTTATGAAAAAAAAGTGAGAAATGGGCTATCAGCCATTTAAATGCAGAGAATACGGTTTACAGCAAACCAGAGTCAGTATGAGGTGACCTGCCAAGAACCTTGTACGAAAATTCCCAAAATGTGGATTTCTATGAAATTCTGGCAAAGTACAGACCTCGCTCCTACCAAATCAAAAATGAACTTTGGAGGCATCTGTGCATGGTCGGCGTCATTCTTGGCTCCACAAGGGGCATAAAAACGAGGGAACAAACAAAACTTTTAAAAGTATAATTTGACAAAATATGTCCTTGTCCCGATCGTATTTGGTCACGATTGTCAGTATCGTTCGCGAGCGGTTGGAAGAAAGAAAGTGGGTTTTTCGAAATCCCGTCAATAGTTCTATAACCCAGTCACAATCTTGTGACCTAAACTATAAATATTTTTCTCTTTAAACAAATGTTTGACAAAACTTATATTTATCTTTAATAGTAATTTTGAACCGCGACAACTCTACCTCCACCGCCGCAAAAGTTGCTTGGTCTCGTTTAAAAGACCAGCCAACTTTCGAACAACAACTGAAGGTAAAAATGTTCAAAATTCGTCAGTGTGTGGTCTAAGGTCCTTGACATTCCATATTCCTTTTTCTTTACCATCCTCATCCTGAAGAAGGTAAGTCCAGGAGCCAACTTAGCTGCATAAAAAGCTGCAGCATCGGACAGAACAAAATTACGTCGCTAGACAAGTTCGTTTGGTAAGTATTGGACATCCCGATGTCTTAAATTATAAGTCTTTGCCATTTTGGCACCCGCTGTCTACAGTTTAGTTCGTATGTCTTTTCTGAGTTCAGCTAAAATATTAGCTCTCTCATCGATGTTGGGTGGAACAAAGTCGTCATGTCTTTTATAATCTTTATTTCCCCGGACAGCCATATTTCGCCCGAAATTGCAAAATAAGGTGAAACTCCTAACACGTCATGTCGTGCTGTTTAATGCAGCAAGCCACCTTTGAGAGGTGCGTATCCCACGTCCTGTGATTTTCAGATACATAAGCACGTATAGTAGTTCGCCGTAAGCCTTAACGTCACTCCATATGCCGAACATAGCCGCTGCATCTCTTTGCTGTGAAATTGTGGTCCATTGTCGCATACAATAGACCTCGGCACTCCAAAGAGTAAGAAGACGTTATCTTCTAACTCCTTATTAATTAATATGGCGGTGGCCGACCGCAACGGAAACAAAAGCGGACATTTGGTGAGGTAGTCGACTACGGTGAGTATATAACAATACCCATGTGTCGATCTCACCAGCGGACCTACTAGATCTATACAGATCATCTCCCAGGGATCTAATTCCTTGGACCTAGCTATCATCCAACCAGCTGGTTTACTATGGTCTGGTTTCAAACTTTGACTACCTAGTTACGTCTGCCTTCATTTTTGGCCAATAATATTTATTTGAAATCCTGCCAAATGTTTTCCTAACTCCCATGTGACCAGCTTAAGAGTCATCATGGCACTCATGCAACGCCTGGCGTCGCTCACTCCTGCCTAAAACTCGTTTCCAGCCATCCTCACTACTCAAAAATTGTGTCCCGACTTGGACTGTCCTGACTTGGACATGTTTATAAAGAATCCCGTTTTCGATTCGCCACGCTGCGAATTCGAGGGGATTTTCCTCAACGCGTTTAAGCATACTGTCCAACCACGGATCTGATGCACGCGCTTGCAATTCTCCTAAGACTGGAACGGTCCTAGACAACATGTCTGGTACAACATGGTCTCTGCCTTTGCGGTGAATAATTTCGAAATCATATTGTTGAAGTTTTAGGGCTATCTGGCCAACCTACCGCAGGGATCTTTTAAATTATTCAACCACACTAATGAATGGTGGTCTGTTACCACTGTAAAATGAGCGCCTTCTAAATATGGCCTCAGCTT
Source organism: Suillia variegata (assembly GCA_949127995.1). Classification (NCBI taxonomy): domain Eukaryota; kingdom Metazoa; phylum Arthropoda; class Insecta; order Diptera; family Heleomyzidae; genus Suillia; species Suillia variegata. Next base: position 343,505 of record OX421848.1, read on the forward strand.
CTCAACAGCCCATAAAACGGCTAAACACTTCTTTTAAGTGGTAGAGTAATTTCTCTCGCACTTACTTAAAGACCTACTCAAATAGGAGATAACTTTCTCTCCTTCCTCAAATTCCTGGGTCAACACTGCACCGATTCCGAAATCAGATGCATCGGTTTGAACTGAAAACTTACGATCAAAATCTGGGCAAGTCAAAACCGGAGCATTCACGAGACGCTCTTTTGCCATTTGAAAACTGGCTTCGCACTCATCTGACCATAAAAACCTTTTGTTCTTTTTCAACAGATCCGTCAACGGTTTGACCAGATCCGCGAAATTAGGAACAAATCTACGATACCAAGAAATAGTTCCGACAAAAGACCTAACTTCTTTAACACTCCTAGGTGCAGGGATTTTCAACATCGCCTCCACTTTTTCAGGGTCTACGTGTAACCCCATTCGGTCAACAACATAACCCAAATATTTAAGAGAAGAAAGGCAAAAATTACATTTTTCTCTATTTAATCTTAATCCTGCTAAGCAAACTCTATTCAAAACCTCTTTTAACACTTATATGTGTTTTTCAAAGCTATTTGTGACAATAATTATGTCATCCAGATAAACAAAAACATTGGGTTCTAAATCGGCTCCTTAGACTTATCAATAAATTTTTGCCAAGTGGCAATTTTGTTGTTGTTGTTGTAACTGCCATTGCGGAGTATATACTAAAGTCGCATAGTGGGCTTAAGGTATTACTTTATTTAATTTTTTATTTAATTAAAAAAAAAACCGACGGTCTTTTGTTACAGTAATTTTAAAATTTTTTTTAAACTTAAATTTTTTTTCGTTTTTAAAATGGATTTTTATCGTCTTAACGTAGAAGAGTTAGAGTACGAAATGAAATCGCGCGGGATGCCGGTAGCCGCTGTTGATATTATGCGAAAAATATTAACTGCTGCTAGGCAGATTGAAACTCGCGGATCGGTAGATTTATTTTCGGAATATCCATTCGAGTTTTCGGAAGATATAGAAGCGGTTGAGGAGAAATTATTAGAAATAGGAGCATTAGCAGAAAAGGACTATTTAAATGTACTGGCAAAAATTGAGTGGAGTTTAGCTCGATTGTGTCGGTCAAAACCGACTAATGCCAAAGAAATAATTGAGCGCAGTGATTTAAAGAATAGGTTGTTATTAAAGTTAGCCGAGTTTAACGAAGTTAGGGATTTTTCTAATAATTTTGAACAATCAGCTGACTCTTTTTCTACATCAAAAGATAATGTTGAAAATATAAGATTATACAAATGGGAGCTTAAATTTACTGAAGAAAAATCCAGCATGTCCCTTCACGCATTTTTAGAACGTGTAGTCGAGCTATGCGAAGCTCGAGGTGTAAGTAAGACACAATTATTTAAAGGCGCTGTAGATTTATTTGCAGGAAATGCGCTTGTATGGTTTAGGGCCGTTCGTAAAATGGTAAATAGATGGCAGGAATTAGTCGGAGAGTTAATATTAGAATTTTTACCGTCAAACTATGACGAGCAGTTATTAGATGAAATTAAAAGAAGGACTCAAGGGAGCTGTGAGTCTATAGGAATTTATGTGGCTGTGATGAAAGGACTATTCGGGCGTTTATCCAAACCTTTGTCAGAGAGCCGAATGGTAGGTTTAGTTAGGTCAAACTTGTCCCCTTTCTACCAGACTCAACTGGGTTTAGCCGAGCCTAAATCCTTCGTAGAGTTAGTTGAACTAGGGTGCAAGTTGGAGGCTATGCGTACAAACGTGAATACCTTTATACCGCCGCCAACAAGTCGCTCCAAAAATTGTATGGAGCCGGATTTGGCGTATGTCTCGGCAGCTTTAGAGGTAGCAGCCGTTAATGCTCCTCTACGAGATAAGGAGTTTACTAGGAGATTTCAGCCCGCTTATCAGAGAAATAGGGATGTTAAGTGCTTTAATTGTAAGCGTTATGGGCATGTCGCAGCAGACTGCCAAAGTGTTATCAGGTGCTCTAGATGCGGTAGACCTGGTACTATGAAACGAAATTGTCCAAAGTGCTCATCGAAAGTGGAACAATTTGGTCAGGCGACATCAAGTTGTGAGGAAAGTCGTCCTCAGGAATATTTTGCGAATAGCGTTATGACCTCCTGGCGAAATAGAGCAGGAGGCGGGAGAGTTATGTGATTGCTTAAAAGCAATCTGAGTAAAGTCCGTCTGTGTTACCAAATATATACCCTGGTTAAGAGCAAGTTTTAACCACTTTCTCTTGTTGTTCGAAAGTTGATTGGTCTTTTAATCGAGACCAAGCAACTTTCGTGGAGGTGGAGTTGTCGCGGTATAAAACAGCTCTTAGATTTTAAATAAGTTAATGGGATTAGAACACTAAAATAGTGTATTAGTAAATAAAAGTTACCAGAATAATATTCCTAATATGTTTGCTAAATTGTAACATATTCAATTTTTCGGCCTGTAACATATTCAATTTTTCGGCCTGTGGTGGGATTTCTCCTTTTTCTAATCTCCAGCGATTTACGAACGATACAGACATTCGTGACTAAATACGAACGGGACAAGGACAAGTTTTGTCAAATTATACTTTTAAAAGTTTTGTTTATTCCCTCTTTTTTATGACGCCGACCATGCACAGAGGCCGTCCGCTACGAGGAGCAACAAGCACTAGAAATCCAACAAGTCCGCCTCGTACCCAATAAACCCCCTTCAATTTAATAGAAGAAAAATCTTCGCCAATTTGCTGATCGTCGACCTGGCCCCGCAAAACATCGACCTCAACCTTGGCGTCAGCGTAGTTAAGGGGGCAGCCCACGCTCCATCAAATCTAAACCGGGAAGACCCTAAACCCGAAGTCAGCACAGTAATGCGAGTACACGCTCCTGAAGATCAACAAAAAATTAACGAATTTTTGGAAGCCGAGTTATCACGTTTTAAGGACTTATTAGGAACGACTCAGATCACCGAGCATCGAAACACCATGAACGACGACCGGCCTATAAAGCACCTAGGAATCCTGCTATGCAAGCCGTCATCGATGAGAAGATCAACGAGCTATTAGCGAAAGGTTGCATAGAAGTTTCTCACAGCCCGTATAGTGCACATATTGTACTAGTACGGAAAAAGACAGGAGCTTGGCGACTATGCATCGATTACCGCCAACTCAACAGCAGATCCATCGCAGTCGCATATCCTTTGCCGCGTATAAGCCATGTTTTGGAATGTAAGTAGTCTTGATCTTAAGGATGGCTACTGGCGGGTGATGCCATTCGGCTTACACTCTGCTCCCGCCACATTTCAGCGCGCTCTTGACCGTGTCATTGGCCCTGATTTGGAGCCCCATGCCTTTGCCTACTTAGACGACATTGTCGTAACTGGAACTACACTTAAGGATCATCTGAATAATTTGCGCGAAGTTTTCAAACGCCTACGAGAGGCTGATTTACGGATTAATCCGGAGAAATGCGAATTCTTCAAAACGCATATTAAATATCTGGGCCATTCAAAGTCCTATAATCGACACAAAACCTATACGAATCATCTTTTTTCCTAATCATAACTACTGGTGATGCCCAAGGACTATGGGACACTTCTATCACATCTTAGCTAACATCTTCTCGATTTCTTCGTCGATTCTTTTCTGAATCGCTGGCGATACTGGATAATAACGCTGTTTAACGGGTTCTACATTTGGCTTGGTTCTAATGCGATGTTCGACCAAATGTGTACACCCCAGCCCATCCGACATGACAAGAAAAGCTTCAACTATCAAAATATCTAAATCCTTTTAAAAGTGATTTTCGAGGTTAAACTGGTGCTAGAAGAGCAGAGAGTTCCTGTATATTGGAATAGAGCGAGGAGATTCAGGAGGAATCCCACGGGAGTATTATTGTTCAGTGTTTTGTTAAGTTATATTTTGCGCGGCTGTGGAGCCGTAGTATTAGTTGTTATAGTTTAACTTGGTTTGGTTCATTTGGAACGAATTTGAATTTATCTATTTGGTGTTATAGTGCCATTAGTTTGTTTTGTCCGTCCCGTACTCGAGCCAAGTTCAGACGTGAACACGGTGAAATAAAGAATCTAGTCGTTAAGATTCGTGTGAGGATTCGGTTCTCTATTGCCGAATCAGCAACTAGAGTGCACAACATAAAGATATTTTTTTTTCTTTTTATTAAACTTCCCCCTACCCCGACTAAGCTAGGTAGGAAATTACTTTATCACCGGTGATAATAATTGTTCGCGGCCTAAATTATTACGTGATAAATTGGTGCCCAACGTGGGGCTTGAAAAAAAAAATTGGTTTGTTTTGTCGACGGCATTACTTATTTTAAAATTTTGTTGTGTTTGTCCAGTTGCGGACTCTAGTTTTTTTGTTGCTTTAATTTTTTTTTGTAATTCGAATTTGTTTAATTCCACCGAAGTCGAATCGAGACGTTTTCTTTTTTGTACCAACAACGCAGACAGGAGTCGATCGCGGCGCTTAATAGTTGTTGTTGTTTACGTGTTCACATTTTTTTTTAAATAGAGCGTACGGTTATTTTTTTTTACTCATTGTGCTGATTTCTTTCGCACAGTGGGCTTAATTGCATTTTTGTTTACTAATATTTTTATAATTTTTTTAATTGGTTTTATTATAATATTTTATACATTAATACATTTTATTTTTGTTTTAACATATGTATACATGTGCATATACGCATTGTTTGGTATATTTTGTTTGTGTAATACAATCTAATCATTGGAATTATTTTTTTATATAGATTTTTAAATTATTGTTTTTTTAATTTTGTTGTTGTTGTAACTGCCATTGCGGAGTATATACTAAAGTCGCATAGTGGGCTTAAGGTATTACTTTATTTAATTTTTTATTTAATTAAAAAAAAAACCGACGGTCTTTTGTTACAGTAATTTTAAAATTTTTTTTGAACATAAATTTTTTTTCATTTTTAAAATGGATTTTTATCGTCTTAACGTAGAAGAGTTAGAGTACGAAATGAAATCGCGCGGGATGCCGGTAGCCGCTGTTGATATTATGCGAAAAATATTAACTGCTGCTAGGCAGATTGAAACTCGCGGATCGGTAGATTTATTTTCGGAATATCCATTCGAGTTTTCGGAAGATATAGAAGCGGTTGAGGAGAAATTATTAGAAATAGGAGCATTAGCAGAAAAGGACTATTTAAATGTACTGGCAAAAATTGAGTGGAGTTTAGCTCGATTGTGTCGGTCAAAACCGACTAATGCCAAAGAAATAATTGAGCGCAGTGATTTAAAGAATAGGTTGTTATTAAAGTTAGCCGAGTTTAACGAAGTTAGGGATTTTTCTATTAGGTGTACAAATAAGTTTCCGTCGTTTTTTTTAATAAAATAATATTTAAACTATTTAAAACGATGTGAGACTGCTTGCTGAGTGACTTCTAAACTAAGTGCAAGTTCCTTTTGTGTTTGAGATGAATCTTCACCCAATAATTTCTCCAAATCTGCATCCTCGTAAATTTTCGGCCTTCCACTGCGATTTATGTCAAAATCACCTTTTTTAAATTTTTGAAACCACTCACGACATGTTCTCTCACTCAAAGCATCCTCATTAAATGCTTCTACGAACAATCGATGCGACTCAGCAGCAGATTTTTTTAAATTAAAAAAATAAATTAAAAGTTCCCGCAAATGACACTTAGTTGGCTCAAATTGAGACATTTTTATATGAAGAAAAATATATGATGCTAATGCGAACTTAATAACAGGATAAGGTTATGTTGTTCTGGAATAAACAAACTAATTTTCAAGTAGGTTACCATCTGCGAATTCCAACGTAAACCTCGTGCCACGCCATCTTTCTCAAAACGGCGGAAACTTATTTGTACACCTAATAATAATTTTGAACAATCAGCTGACTCTTTTTCTGCATCAAAAGATAATGTTGAAAATATAAGATTATACAAATGGGAGCTTAAATTTACTGAAGAAAAATCCAGCATGTCCCTTCACGCATTTTTAGAACGTGTAGTCGAGCTATGCGAAGCTCGAGGTGTAAGTAAGACACAATTATTTAAAGGCGCTGTAGATTTATTTGCAGGAAATGCGCTTGTATGGTTTAGGGCCGTTCATAAAACGGTAAATAGTTGGCAGGAATTAGTCGGAGAGTTAAAATTAGAATTTTTACCGTCAAACTATGACGAGCAGTTATTAGATGAAATTAAAAGATGGACTCAAGGGAGCTGTGAGTCTATAGGAATTTATGTGGCTGTAATGAAAGCACTATTCAGGCGTTTATCCGAACCTTTGTCAGAGAGCCGAATGGTAGGTTTAGTTAGGTCAAACTTGTCCCCTTTCTACCAGACTCAACTGGATTTAGCCGAGCCTAAATCCTTCGTAGAGTTAGTTGAACTAGGGCGCAAGTTGGAGGCTGTGCGTACAAACGTGAATACCTTTGTACCGCCGCCAACAAGTCGCTCCAAAAATTGTATGGAGCCGGATTTGGCGTATGTCTCGGCAGATTTAGAGGTAGCAGCCGTTAATGCTCCTCTACGAGATAAGGAGTTTGCTAGGAGATTTCAGCCCGCTTATCAGAGAAATAGGGCTGTTAAGTGCTTTAATTGTAAGCGTTATGGGCATGTCGCAGCAGACTGCCAAAGTGTTATCAGGTGCTCTAGATGCGGTAGACCTGGTACTATGAAACGAAATTGTCCAAAGTGCTCATCGAAAGTGGAACAATTTTTTCAGGCGACATCAAGTTGAGAGGAAAGTCGTCCTCAGGAATATTTTGCGAATAGCGTTATGACCTCCTGGCGAAAAAGAGCAGGAGGCGGGAAGAGTTATGTGATTGCTTAAAAGCAATCTGAGTAAAGTCCGTCTGTGTTTCCAGATATATACCCTGGTTAAGAGCAAGTTTTAACTACTTTCTCTTGTTGTTCGAAAGTTGATTGGTCTTTTAATCGAGACCAAGCAACTTTCGTGGAGGTGGAGTTGTCGCGGTATAAATCGTCACAGTTTCGTTGCCACGGTGGGTGGTTGTCGTGACAGGCGAGCGTGTAGTTTGGCGCGCGTCTTCCCCGGATGTTACTCGGGTCCGAGCGCGTATTTTGGCGGCGTCTTCCCCGGATGTTACTCAGGTCGGACTCCTCGAAATCCATGGGCAGTCTTACCGTTCGTCTTCCTCGGTTTATTTCTTCTTGCAGACGAAGCTGGAACCTTCTTCGCGTTTCTTCGAACTTCTTCTCCTCATCTTAAAAATTGCTGTTTAATTTTCTTGATGCTGCGAGAGAAAAAAGAAAAGAGTATTATAAGTTTTATTGTGAGTTACTACTAGCGCGAGGCTCCTGGGACGGGCAAGAGTAAAAGGGCTTTAGTTCGCTTATGTGTGCAGTGCGAATTCCCTTTTCACCATCACGTTTCAGCTGCACTATCACTGGGGACGTAAACGCCGCTACGGCGTAAGGCCCTGCGAACTTTGGTGCGAGTTTAGCTGCGAAATGGTCCAGTGCTTTGGACAATAGATGCTGTCGGACTAGCACTGGCTGTTCGATTTTCGGTTTCCATGGGCGTCGACGTAAATTATAATGTCGTGCTTGGTCTTGCGCTGCTCTGGCTAGATTATGCCTGACAATTTTAAAGATATCCTGTAGTTGGGCGGCCCTCTCGGCTGGGGGTTGCGCTGCTGTTCCGGTTCCTGGTGTGACCTCATTGTAGAGTGCTGCAGGCAATAGGGTTCCCGTCCTTGAGTGAGGAACGCGGGACTGTATCCGGTGGTCTCTGAAGAACTAGTGTTGATCGCGAGGGAAATCTCGGGCAGATATTCGTCCCAGGTTTTCTGTTGATCCCTAGTGAACTGGGCTATCATTGTTTTGATTGTGCGGTTCGCTCTTTCGGTTGGATTCTCTTGCGGAGTGTAAGGGGCGGTGAATTGCTGTCGAACGCCGATCTCTGCCATGTATTTTTTGATAACTCTGCTGGTGAACTGTGTCCCATTGTCGGACAACAACACCTTGGGCACGCCAATTTTATTGCGCCTGGGCCAACCATGGAGCACACCATCTCCATCACGTCAAATGCTCAGCCAGAACACACGGTCCGGCGCCATCACTTGCAGCCGCCTCCCTTCCCGAGAAAAAGAGGATGTGTGAGGACGCAAGTCACATGAATTCGTTTGCGACTCACACCACCATTATAATTTTATTATTAGTCTTAAGAAATGTTGTTAATTTTAGTTTTAAAAATGAATTACAGTAAAACAATAAGTTTAAGTTATAATAAGTGGTTAATTACTCATGAGAAACGTAGTTAACACATAATCAATCTAGATCAGTAAGTTTTTAAATCTTCCAAACGTCGCCATACAAATGTTTGGAAAACGGCAACACAAACAAATGTCACTCGGACAATGTGACGAAATTATGAGTACTTAATCGAATGCAGAAATGATGATCGTTCAGTTTCGCTTGAGCCACATCCAAGCGAAGACGTCGAAGCCAAGAACACTAACAGGTGAGTTAGTGTCATTGATGATAATTTGGCATCAAGACTTTGCGACTGCGCTGCCGGTGCTTCCGCGAACCAAATCGCTGCCGAGGCTTCCGCGAGTATCGACGGTAGTTACATCATTGCCGATACTTAAGAATACCCGCGACTGCGCTGCCGGTGCTTCCGCGAACCAAATCGCTGCCGGGGCTTCCACGAGTATCGACGGTAGTTACATCACTGCCCATACTTAAGAATACCCGCGACTGCGCTGCCGGTGCTTCCGCGAACCAAACCGCTGCCGGGGCTTCCGCGAGTATCGACGGTAGTTACATCACTGCCGATACTTACGAATACTCACGACTGCGCTGCCAGTGCTTCCGCGAAACGCATCGCTGCCGGGGCTTCCGCGAATACCGACGGTAGAACATCACTGCCGGTACTCACGAATACCTTTGCTGCGACTGCGCTGTCGGGGCTCCCGCGAATACCTACAGTAGAAATGGCACTGTAGGTATTCTAAGGAATATCCACGACGTAAGGACACTGTCGGTACTTCCGAAACCGTAAACGCCGTCACCTGCGTACTGCCCTAGCGCAGCCCCTTGCCGCGACTATATCGTCGGTGCTCCCGCGAACACAAACCGATGTTTACGCGCTGCTACCGTGCAGCTACTGCTCTGCCAGCCCAACCGGGGCTCCCGCGAATATAAAAAAACGGAACGTACAACTGCGCAGCTACTGCTCTGCCAGCCCAACCGGGGCTCCCGCGAATATAAAACAACGGAACGTGCAACTGTACAGCTACTGCTCTGCCAGCCCAACCGGGGCTCCAGCGAATATGAAACAACGGAACGTGCAACTGCGCAGCTACTGCCCTTCCATCTAATAAATTTATTTTAGGGTTAAAATTAATTGATGATAAATGAAGTTAAAATAAATAAAATAATACGTAATAAAATTAAACGGTGTCACAATTTTTCTGCCCTAGTCCCAGTGGTTTCTGGTTCGTCACAGTGGAACCTTTCGCCGGGGTATAACTCGCCGGTGTCCAGGGTTCGTTGCACAGAAATTTATTTGAATGGGACTAGGGCAGAAAAATTGTGACACCGTTTAATTTTATTACGTATTATTTTATTTATTTTAACTTCATTTATCATAAATTAATTTTAACCCTAAAATTAACTTTATAAGATGGCAGGGCAATAGCTGCGCAGTTGCACGTTCCGTTGTTTCATATTCGCTGGAGCCCCGGTTGGGCTGGCAGAGCAATAGCTGTACAGTTGCACGTTCCGTTGTTTTATATTCGCGGGAGCCCCGGTTGGGCTGGCAGAGCAGTAGCTGCGCAGTTGTACGTTCCGTTGTTTTAAATTCGCTGGAGCCCCGGTTGGGCTGGCAGAGCAGTAGCTGTACAGTTGCACGTTCCGTTGTTTTATATTCGCGGGAGCCCCGGTTATGTTGACAGAGCAATAGCTGCGCAGTTGTACGTTTCGTTGTTTTATATTCGCGGGACCGCCGGTTGGGCTGGCAGAGCAGTAGCTGCGCAGTTGTACGTTCCGTTTTTTTATATTCGCGGGAGCCCCGGTTGGGCTGGCAGAGCAGTAGCTGCACGGTAACAGCGCGTAAACAGCAGTTTGTGTTCGCGGGAGCACCGACGATATAGTCGCGGCAAAGGGCTGCGCTAGGGCAGTACGCAGGTGACGGCGTTTACGGTTTCGGAAGTACCGACAGTGTCCTTACGTCATGGATATTCCTTAGAATACCTACAGTGCCATTTCTCCTGTAGGTATTCGCGGGAGCCCCGACAGCGCAGTCGCAGCAAAGGTATTCGTGAGTACCGGCAGTGATGTTCTACCGTCGGTATTCGCGGAAGCCCCGGCAGCGATGCGTTTCGCGGAAGCACTGGCAGCGCAGTCGTGGCTCGGATGTGACTCGAGCTAAACTGCCAGACGACTTAGCTCGGATGTAGCTCGAGCTAAACTGCCCGACGACTTAGCTCGGATGTAGCTCGAGCTAAACTCGCTGATCTTAATTTCTGCAATCGATCAAGTGCTGATAATTTCATTACATTGTCCGAGTCGCATTTTTGTGTTGACATTTTCCAAACCTTTGTAAGGCGACAAAATATACTGACTTACAGTTCTGATTAGTTTGATGCTTCAATATTAACAATTAAAAATAATTCATGTGAGCCGCAAACGAAGGGATGTGACTTGCGTCCTCACATATCCTCCTTTTCCCGGGGAAAGAAAAAGAATTTATTGTGTTGACTTAGGTTTCGTGCCCCCATGGCATTTCTCGTGTTTTCTTGGGTTTCGTGCCCCCGTGGCATTTCTCGTGTTTTCGTGGGTTTCGTGCCCCCGTGACATTTCTCGTTTTTTTTTTTGGACTTCGTGCCCCAGTGGCACTTCTCGTGTTGACTTGGGTTTCGTGCCCCCGTGGCATCTCTCGTGTTAACTTGGGTTTCCGTCGAACTCAATGCAACCCTTACGTAGGTTGTCCATTATTTGTTGGGTACTCTGCAGACTTCGGCCAGCGCCATTTACTGTTGCCGAATTAGCTGGATGCACTTTAGGGTTGTAGACTAATTTCTGTATTGTCTCGTCGACATTCATCTGGGCTGCGTCGGGCACTTGTAACGACTCAACGGATTCACTCGTTGTTCGTTGCGATGATTTTTTTCATTTTTATTTTATATCTTTAATATTATATTGATTTTCCGCACTGTTTGTCTTTAGTTTTCCTTTCTTTGAATTAAATTTTCGATATTGTCTAGTTTTCTTGTCATTGTTATTCACTGTTAGTATATATATGTATATAACTGTTTTTCTGTTTGTTTCTATTTGTATATTGTATCTTGTTTCTTATTTTTTTTCTTTTTATTTCGGATTGTATATTGATTCCTATTTCTGTTTCTTATTTTATTTTTTTTATTTCCCGCACAGATGTTTTAACTTTTACGATAGGTTTCGCGATCGACCGATATATGCTGTTAAAACCGAATAGTGGTATTACCGTACCACGTGAGACTTATATTGGCTTTCGGGGCAATGCTTCTCCCTAGCCTCACTTTTTATTTACTCTAGCACGCTAGCCTTTGGTCTAGTTTATTTATTTTTTTATATTTATTTTTCTGACACGCTAGTCCTTAGTTTATTTTCTCTGACACGCTAGTCCCTGCTCGGGCGCCACTGTGACGAACCTTTCGCCGGGGTATAACTCGCCGGTGTCCAGGGTTCGTTGCACAGAAATTTATTTGAATGGGACTAGGGCAGAGCAGTAGCTGCCAGTAGCAGTACGTAAAAGTCGGTTCATGTTCGCGGAAGCCCCGGTTGGGCTGGCAGAGCAGTAGCTGCACGTAAACATCGGCTTGTGTTTGCGGGAGCCCCGTTTGGTTGACAGCGCAGTAGCTGCGCAGTAGCACGTTCTGTTGTTTTATTCGCGGGCACCGACAGTGCCCTTGCGTCGCGGATATTCCTTAAAATACCTACAGTGCTATTTCTACTGTAGGTATTCGCGGAAGCCCCGGCAGCGCAGTCGCAGCAAAGGTATTCGTGAGTACCAGCAGTGATGTTCTACCGTCGGTATTCGCGGAAATCCCGGCAGCGATGCGTTTCGCGGAAGCACTGGCAGCGCAGTCGTGGCTCGGATGTGACTCGAGCTAAACTGCCAGACGACTTAGCTCAGATGTAGCTCGAGCTAAACTGCCCGACGACTAAGCTCGGAGCTAAACTCGAGCTAAACTCCCTGATCTTAATTTCTGCAATCGATCAAGTGCTGATAATTTCGTTACATTGTCCGAGTTGCATTTTTGTGTTGACATTTTCCAAACCTTTGTAAGGCGACGTTTGGAAAATATACTGACGTACAGTTCTGATTAGTTTGATGCTTCAATATTAACAATTAAAATAATTCATGTGAGCCGCAAACGAAGGGATGTGACTTGCGTCCTCACAGCTTTTAAATAAGTTAATGGGATTAGAACACTAAAATAGTGTATTAGTAAATAAAAGTTACCAGAATAATATTCCTAATATGGTTGCTAAATTGTAACATATTCAATTTTTCGGCCTCTGGTGGGATTTCTCCTTTTTCTAAAGCGCATATTTTAATATCCAGCGATTTACTAACGATACAGACATTCGTGACTAAATACGAACGGGACAAGGACAAGTTTTGTCAAATTATACTTTTAAAAGTTTTGTTTGTTCCCTCTTTTTTATGACGCCGACCATGCACAGAGGCCGTCCGCTACGAGGAGCAACAAGCACTAGAAATCCAACAAGTCCGCCTCGTACCCAATAAACCCCCTTCAATTTAATAGAAGAAAAATCTTCGCCAATTTGCTGATCGGCGAAGAGATGGTAGCAGCAACGATCTACACTGGCGCAACGCGAAGTTTTGTTAGCGAAAATTTCGCTAAACGAGAGGGTAAAATGGTCTTCCTTTAAGGGAGAAGTAATTTTAGCGGATGGTACATTAAAACGCCTTAAACATACCATAACACTTACGGTTAAATTAGGTAGGGAAAAATTTATAAGTCGGTTTATACTTATGCCAAACGCCACAGAAGACGTCATATTAGGACTCGACTTCTTAATCCAGGCCGGCACAAAGTTAAGCCTCGGAGATAATACTTTGTCTTTACAGAATACAACCATTGAAGAACACCCCAAATGTATGGTAGTCACCTGTCAGGAGCATAAACCGATGAGCGAAGGTAAGCTACAAGAAGTTAACCAGACAGATACCACCAAACCGGCAACAGGAATCGACCACGTCGACCTGGCCCCGCAAAACATCGACCTCAACCTTGGCGTCAGCGTAGTTAAGGGGGCAGCCCACGCTCCATCAAATCTAAACCGGGAAGACCCTAAACCCGAAGTCAGCACAGTAATGCGAGTACACGCTCCTGAAGATCAACAAAAAATTAACGAATTTTTGGAAGCCGAGTTACCACGTTTTAAGGACTTATTAGGAACGACTCAGATCACCGAGCATCGAATCACCATGAACGACGACCGGCCTATAAAGCAGCGATACATACCTAGGAATCCTGCTATGCAAGCCGTCATCGATGAGAAGATCAACGAGCTATTAGCGAAAGGTTGCATAGAAGCTTCTCACAGCCCGTATAGTGCACCTATTGTACTAGTACGGAAAAAGACAGGAGCTTGGCGACTATGCATCGATTACCGCCAACTCAACAGCAGATCCATCGCAGTCGCATATCCTTTGCCGCGTATAAGCCATATTTTGGAATGTAAGTAGTCTTGATCTTAAGGATGGCTACTGGCAGATTCCAATGGAGGCCAAAAGTAAGCAGAATACGGCGTTCACAGTACGTGGACGGGGTTTATACCAATGGCGGGTGATGCCATTCGGCTTACACTCTGCTCTCGCCACATTTCAGCGCGCTCTTGACCGTGTCATTGGCCCTGATTTGGAGCCCCATGCCTTTGCCTACTTAGACGACATTGTCGTAACTGGAACTACACTTAAGAAACATCTGAATAATTTGCGCGAAGTTTTCAAACGCCTACGAGAGGCTAATTTACGGATTAATCCGGAGAAATGCGAATTCTTCAAAACGCATATTAAATATCTGGGCCATTCAAAGTTCTATAATCGACACAAAACCTATACGAATCATCTTTTTTCCTAATCATAACTACTGGTGATGCCCAAGGACTATGGGACATTTCTATCACATCTTAGCTAACATCTTCTCGATGTCTTCGTCGATTCTTTTCTGAATCGCTGGCGATACTGGATAATAACGCTGTTTAACGGGTTCTACATTTGGCTTGGTTCTAATGCGATGTTCGACCAAATGTGTACACCCCAGCCCATCCGACATGGCAAGAAAAGCTTCAACTATCAAAATATCTAAATCCTCAGCCTCACGATTCGTCAGCTCTGATCTCTCTACGATCGTAGCAACTGACCGAAGCACTTGCGAGGATCGCAGTTTTGGTCAGTTCGTTTTGAACAGCGAGCTTGAGCTAAGCGATTTCTTTTAAAAGTGATTTTCGAGGTTAAACTGGTGCTAGAAGAGCAGAGAATTCCTGTATATTGGAATAGAGTATTATTGTTTAGTGTTTTGTTAAGTTATATTTTTCGCGGCTGTGGAGCCGTAGTATTAGTTGTTACAGTTTAACTTGTTTTGGTTCATTTGGAACCAATTTGCATATATCTATTTGGTGTTATAGTGCCATTAGTTTGTTTTGTCCATCCCGCACTCGAGCCAAGTTCAGACGTGAACACGGTGAAATAAAGAATCTAGTCGTTAAGATTCGTGTGAGGATTCGGTTCTCTATTGCCGAATCAGCAACTAGAGTGCACAACATAAAGATAGTTTTTTTTTCTTTTTATTAAACCCCCCCCCTACCCCGACTAAGCTAGGTAGGAAATTACTTTATCACCGGTGATAATAATTGTTCGCGGCCTACATTATTACGTGATAAATTGGCGCCCAACGTGGGGCTTGAAAAAAAAAATTTGTTTGTTTGCCGACGGCATTACTTATTTTAAAATTTTGTTGTGTTTGTCCAGTTGCGGACTCTAGTTTTTTTGTTGCTTTAATTTTTTTTTGTAATTCGAATTTGTTTAATTCTACCGGAGTCGAATCGAGACGTTTTCTTGTTTTGTACCAACAACGCAGACAGGAGTCGATCGCGGCGCTTAATAGTTGTTGTTGTTGTTGTTTACGTGTTCACATTTTTTTTAAATAGAGCGTACGGTTATTTTTTTTTTACTCATTGTGCTGATTTCTTTCGCACAGTGGGCTTAATTGCATTTTTGTTTACTAATATTTTTATAATTTTTTTAATTGGTTTTATTATAATATTTTATACATTAATACATTTTATTTTTGTTTTAACATATGTATACATGTGCATATACGCATTGTTTGGTATATTTTGTTTGTGTAATACAATCTAATCATTGGAATTATTTTTTTATATAGATTTTTAATTTATTATTTTTTTTAATTTTGTTGTTATTGTAACTGCCATTGCGGAGTATATACTAAAGTCGCATAGTGGGCTTAAGGTATTACTTTATTTAATTTTTTATTTAATAAAAAAAAAAACCGACGGTCTTTTGTTACAGTAATTTTAAAATTTTTTTTGAACTTAAATTTTTTTTATTTACATTTATTTTCGTTTTTAAAATGGATTTTTATCGTCTTAACGTAGAAGAGTTAGAGTGGCGTATGTCTCGGCAGATTTAGAGGGAGCAGCCGTTATTGCTCCTCTACGTGATAAGGAGTTTACTAGGAGATTTGAGCCCGCTTATCAGAGAAATAGGGATGTTAAGTGCTTTAATTGTAAGCGTTATGGGCATGTCGCAGCAGACTGCCAAAGTGTTATCAGGTGCTCTAGATGCGGCAGACCTGGTACTATGAAACGAAATTGTCCAAAGTGCTCATCGAAAGTGGAACAATTTGGTCAGGCGACATCAAGTTGTGAGGAAAGTCGTCCTCAGGAATATTTTGCGAATAGCGTTATGACCTCCTGGCGAAATAGAGCAGGAGGCGGGAAGAGTTATGTGATTGCTTAAAAGCAATCTGAGTAAAGTCCGTCTGTGTTACCAGATATATACCCTGGTTAAGAGCAAGTTTTAACCACTTTCTCTTGTTGTTCGAAAGTTGATTGGTCTTTTAATCGAGACCAAGCAACTTTCGTGGAGGTGGAGTTGTCGCGGTATAAAACAGCTCTTAGATTTTAAATAAGTTAATGGGATTAGAACACTAAAATAGTGTATTAGTAAATAAAAGTTGCCAGAATAATATTCCTAATATGGTTGCTAAATTGTAACATATTAAATTTTTCGGCCTCTGGTGGGATTTCTCCTTTTTCTAAAGCGCATATTTTAATATCCAGCGATTTACGAACGATACAGACATTCGTGACTAAATACGAACGGGACAAGGACAAGTTTTGTCAAATTATACTTTTAAAAGTTTTGTTTGTTCCCTCTTTTTTATGACGCCGACCATGCACAGAGGCCGTCCGCTACGAGGAGCAACAAGCACTAGAAATCCAACAAGTCCGCCTCGTACCCAATAAACCCCCTTCAATTTAATAGAAGAAAAATCTTCGCCAATTTGCTGATCGGCGAAGAGATGGTAGCAGCAACGATCTACACTGGCGCAACGCGAAGTTTTGTTAGCGAAAATTTCGCTAAACGAGAGGGTAAAATGGTCTTCCTATAAGGGAGAAGTAATTTTAGCGGATGGTACATTAAAACGCCTTAAACATACCATAACACTTACGGTTAAATTAGGTAGGGAAAAATTTATAAGTCGGTTTATACTTATGCCAAACGCCACAGAAGACGTCATATTAGGAATCGACTTCTTAATCCAGGCCGGCACAAAGTTAAGCCTCGGAGATAATACTTTGTCTTTACAGAATACAACCATTGAAGAACACCCCAAATGTATGGTAGTCACCTGTCAGGAGCATAAACCGATGAGCGAAGGTAAGCTACAAGAAGTTAACCAGACAGATACCACCAAACCGGCAACAGGAATCGACCACGTCGACCTGGCCCCGCAAAACATCGACCTCAACCTTGGCGTCAGCGTAGTTAAGGGGGCAGCCCACGCTCCATCAAATCTAAACCGGGAAGACCCTAAACCCGAAGTCAGCACAGTAATGCGAGTACACGCTCCTGAAGATCAACAAAAAATTAACGAATTTTTGGAAGCCGAGTTACCACGTTTTAAGGACTTATTAGGAACGACTCAGATCACCGAGCATCGAAACACCATGAACGACGACCGGCCTATAAAGCACCTAGGAATCCTGCTATGCAAGCCGTCATCGATGAGAAGATCAACGAGCTATTAGCGAAAGGTTGCATAGAAGCTTCTCACAGCCCGTATAGTGCACATATTGTACTAGTACGGAAAAAGACAGGAGATTGGCGACTATGCATCGATTACCGCCAACTCAACAGCAGATCCATCGCAGTCGCATATCCTTTGCCGCGTATAAGCCATGTTTTGGAATGTAAGTAGTCTTGATCTTAAGGATGGCTACTGGCAGATTCCAATGAAGGCCAAAAGTAAGCAGCATACGGCGTTCACAGTACGTGGACGGGGTTTATACCAATGGCGGGTGATGCCATTCGGCTTACACTCTGCTCCCGCCACATTTCAGCGCGCTCTTGACCGTGTCATTGGCCCTGATTTGGAGCCCCATGCCTTTGCCTACTTAGACGACATTGTCGTAACTGGAACTACACTTAAGGAACATCTGAATAATTAGCGCGAAGTTTTCAAACGCCTACGAGAGGCTAATTTACGGATTAATCAGGAGAAATGCGAATTCTTCAAAACGCATATTAAATATCTGGGCCATTCAAAGTCCTATAATCAACACAAAACCTATACGAATCATCTTTTTTCCTAATCATAACTACTGGTGATGCCCAAGGACTATGGGACACTTCTATCACATCTTAGCTAACATCTTCTCGATTTCTTCGTCGATTCTTTTCTGAATCGCTGGCGATACTGGATAATAACGCTGTTTAACGGGTTCTACATTTGGCTTGGTTCTAATGCGATGTTCGACCAAATGTGTACACCCCAGCCCATCCGACATGGCAAGAAAAGCTTCAACTATCAAAATATCTAAATGCTCAGCCTCACGATTCGTCAGCTCTGATCTCTCTACGCGATTTCTTTTAAAAGTGATTTTCGAGGTTAAACTGGTGCTATAAGAGCAGAGAATTCCTGTATATTGGAATAGAGCGAGGAGATTCAGGAGGAATCCCACGGGAGTATTATTGTTTAGTGTTTTGTTAAGTTATATTTTGCGCGGCTGTGGAGCCGTAGTATTAGTTGTTTTGGTTCATTTGGAACCAATTTGAATATATCTATTTGGTGTTATAGTGCCATTAGTTTGTTTTGTCCATCCCGCACTCGAGCCAAGTTCAGACGTGAACACGGTGAAATAAAGAATCTAGTCGTTAAGATTCGTGTGAGGATTTGGTTCTCTATTGCCGAATCAGCAACTAGAGTGCACAACATAAAGATAGTTTTTTTCTTTTTATTAAACCAACCCCTACCCCGACTAAGCTAGGTAGGAAATTACTTTATCACCGGTGATAATAATTGTTCGCGGCCTAAAATATTACGTGATAAATTAGCGCCCAACGTGGGGCTTGAAAAAAAAAATTTGTTTGTTTTGCCGACGGCATTACTTATTTTTAAATTTTGTTGTGTTTGTCCAGTTACGGACTCTAGTTTTTTTGTTGCTTTAATTTTTTTTTGTAATTTGAATTTGTTTAATTCTACCGGAGTCGAATCGAGACGTTTACTTTTTTTGTACCAACAACGCAGACAGGAGTCGATCGCGGCGCTTAATAGTTGTTGTTGTTGTTTACGTGTTCACATTTTTTTTTAAATAGAGCGTACGGTTATTTATTTTTTACTCATTTTGCTGATTTCTTTCGCACAGTGGGCTTAATTGCATTTTTGTTTACTAATATTTTTATAATTTTTTTAATTGGTTTTATTATAATATTTTATACATTAATACATTTTATTTTTGTTTTAACATATGTATACATGTGCATATACGCATTGTTTGTTATATTTTGTTTGTGTAATACAATCTAATCATTGGAATTATTTTTTATATAGATTTTTAATTTACTGTTTTTTATAATTTTGTTGTTGTTGTTGTAACTGCCATTGCGGAGTATATACTAAAGTCGCATAGTGGGCTTAAGGTATTACTTTATTTAATTTTTTATTTAATTAAAAAAAAAAACCGACGGTCTTTTGTTACAGTAATTTTAAAATTTTTTTTGAACTTAAATTTTTTTTATTTACATTTATTTTTGTTTTTAAAATGGATTTTTATCGTCTTAACGTAGAAGAGTTAGAGTAAGAAATGGAATCGCGCGGGCTGCCGGTAGCCGCTGTTGATATTATGCGAAAAATATTAACTGCTGCTAGGCAGATTGAAACTCGCGGATCGGTAGATTTATTTTCGGAATATCCATTCGAGTTTTCGGAAGATATAGAAGCGGTTGAGGAGAAATTATTAGAAATAGGAGCATTAGCAGAAAAGGACTATTTAAATGTACTGGCAAAAATTGAGTGGAGTTTAGCTCGATTGTGTCGGTCAAAACCGACTAATGCCAAAGAAATAATTGAGCGCAGTGATTTAAAGAATAGGTTGTTATTAAAGTTAGCCGAGTTTAACGAAGTTAGGGATTTTTCTAATAATTTTGAACAATCAGCTGACTCTTTTTCTACATCAAAAGATAATGTTGAAAATATAAGATTATACAAATGGGAGCTTAAATTTACTGAAGAAAAATCCAGCATGTCCCTTCACGCATTTTTAGAACGTGTAGTCGAGCTATGCGAAGCTCGAGGTGTAAGTAAGACACAATTATTTAAAGGCGCTGTAGATTTATTTGCAGGAAATGCGCTTGTATGGTTTAGGGCCGTTCATAAAACTGTAAATAGTTGGCAGGAATTAGTCGGAGAGTTAAAATTAGAATTTTTACCGTCAAACTATGACGAGCAGTTATTAGATGAAATTAAAAGAAGGACTCAAGGGAGCTGTGAGTCTATATGAATTTATGTGGCTGTGATGAAAGGACTATTCGGGCGTTTATCCGAACCTTTGTCAGAGAGCCGAATGGTAGGTTTAGTTAGGTCAAACTTGTCCCCTTTCTACCAGACTCAACTGGCTTTAGCCGAGCCTAAATTCTTCGTAGAGTTAGTTGAACTAGGGCGCAAGTTGGAGGCTGTGCGTACAAACGTGAATACCTTTGTACCGCCGCCAACAAGTCGCTCCAAAAATTGTATGGAGAAGATTTAGAGGTAGCAGCCGTTAATGCTCCTCTACGTGATAAGGAGTTTACTAGGAGATTTGAGCCCGCTTATCAGAGAAATAGGGATGTTAAGTGCTTTAATTGTAAGCGTTATGGGCATGTCGCAGCAGACTGCCAAAGTGTTATCAGGTGCTCTAGATGCGGCAGACCTGGTACTATGAAACGAAATTGTCCAAAGTGCTCATCGAAAGTGGAACAATTTGGTCAGGCGACATCAAGTTGTGAGGAAAGTCGTCCTCAGGAATATTTTGCGAATAGCGTTATGACCTCCTGGCGAAATAGAGCAGGAGGCGGGAAGAGTTATGTGATTGCTTAAAAGCAATCTGAGTAAAGTCCGTCTGTGTTACCAGATATATACCCTGGTTAAGAGCAAGTTTTAACCACTTTCTCTTGTTGTTCGAAAGTTGATTGGTCTTTTAATCGAGACCAAGCAACTTTCGTGGAGGTGGAGTTGTCGCGGTATAAAACAGCTCTTAGATTTTAAATAAGTTAATGGGATTAGAACACTAAAATAGTGTATTAGTAAATAAAAGTTGCCAGAATAATATTCCTAATATGGTTGCTAAATTGTAACATATTAAATTTTTCGGCCTCTGGTGGGATTTCTCCTTTTTCTAAAGCGCATATTTTAATATCCAGCGATTTACGAACGATACAGACATTCGTGACTAAATACGAACGGGACAAGGACAAGTTTTGTCAAATTATACTTTTAAAAGTTTTGTTTGTTCCCTCTTTTTTATGACGCCGACCATGCACAGAGGCCGTCCGCTACGAGGAGCAACAAGCACTAGAAATCCAACAAGTCCGCCTCGTACCCAATAAACCCCCTTCAATTTAATAGAAGAAAAATCTTCGCCAATTTGCTGATCGGCGAAGAGATGGTAGCAGCAACGATCTACACTGGCGCAACGCGAAGTTTTGTTAGCGAAAATTTCGCTAAACGAGAGGGTAAAATGGTCTTCCTATAAGGGAGAAGTAATTTTAGCGGATGGTACATTAAAACGCCTTAAACATACCATAACACTTACGGTTAAATTAGGTAGGGAAAAATTTATAAGTCGGTTTATACTTATGCCAAACGCCACAGAAGACGTCATATTAGGACTCGACTTCTTAATCCAGGCCGGCACAAAGTTAAGCCTCGGAGATAATACTTTGTCTTTACAGAATACAACCATTGAAGAACACCCCAAATGTATGGTAGTCACCTGTCAGGAGCATAAACCGATGAGCGAAGGTAAGCTACAAGAAGTTAACCAGACAGATACCACCAAACCGGCAACAGGAATCGACCACGTCGACCTGGCCCCGCAAAACATCGACCTCAACCAAGGGGGCAGCCCACGCTCCATCAAATCTAAACCGGGAAGACCCTAAACCCGAAGTCAGCACAGTAATGCGAGTACACGCTCCTGAAGATCAACAAAAAATTAACGAATTTTTGGAAGCCGAGTTACCACGTTTTAAGGACTTATTAGGAACGACTCAGATCACCGAGCATCGAAACACCATGAACGACGACCGGCCTATAAAGCACCTAGGAATCCTGCTATGCAAGCCGTCATCGATGAGAAGATCAACGAGCTATTAGCGAAAGGTTGCATAGAAGCTTCTCACAGCCCGTATAGTGCACATATTGTACTAGTACGGAAAAAGACAGGAGCTTGGCGACTATGCATCGATTACCGCCAACTCAACAGCAGATCCATCGCAGTCGCATATCCTTTGCCGCGTATAAGCCATGTTTTGGAATGTAAGTAGTCTTGATCTTAAGGATGGCTACTGGCAGATTCCAATGAAGGCCAAAAGTAAGCAGCATACGGCGTTCACAGTACGTGGACGGGGTTTATACCAATGGCGGGTGATGCCATTCGGCTTACACTCTGCTCCCGCCACATTTCAGCGCGCTCTTGACCGTGTCATTGGCCCTGATTTGGAGCCCCATGCCTTTGCCTACTTAGACGACATTGTCGTAACTGGAACTACACTTAAGGAACATCTGAATAATTAGCGCGAAGTTTTCAAACGCCTACGAGAGGCTAATTTACGGATTAATCCGGAGAAATTCGAATTCTTCAAAACGCATATTAAATATCTGGGCCATTCAAAGTCCTATAATCAACACAAAACCTATACGAATCATCTTTTTTCCTAATCATAACTACTGGTGATGCCCAAGGACTATGGGACACTTCTATCACATCTTAGCTAACATCTTCTCGATTTCTTCGTCGATTCTTTTCTGAATCGCTGGCGATACTGGATAATAACGCTGTTTAACGGGTTCTACATTTGGCTTGGTTCTAATGCGATGTTCGACCAAATGTGTACACCCCAGCCCATCCGACATGGCAAGAAAAGCTTCAACTATCAAAATATCTAAATGCTCAGCCTCACGATTCGTCAGCTCTGATCTCTCTACGCGATTTCTTTTAAAAGTGATTTTCGAGGTTAAACTGGTGCTAGAAGAGCAGAGAATTCCTGTATATTGGAATAGAGCGAGGAGATTCAGGAGGAATCCCACGGGAGTATTATTGTTTAGTGTTTTGTTAAGTTATATTTTGCGCGGCTGTGGAGCCGTAGTATTAGTTGTTTTGGTTCATTTGGAACCAATTTGAATATATCTATTTGGTGTTATAGTGCCATTAGTTTGTTTTGTCCATCCCGCACTCGAGCCAAGTTCAGACGTGAACACGGTGAAATAAAGAATCTAGTCGTTAAGATTCGTGTGAGGATTTGGTTCTCTATTGCCGAATCAGCAACTAGAGTGCACAACATAAAGATAGTTTTTTTCTTTTTATTAAACCAACCCCTACCCCGACTAAGCTAGGTAGGAAATTACTTTATCACCGGTGATAATAATTGTTCGCGGCCTAAAATATTACGTGATAAATTGGCGCCCAACGTGGGGCTTGAAAAAAAAAAATTTGTTTGTTTTGCCGACGGCATTACTTATTTTTAAATTTTGTTGTGTTTGTCCAGTTACGGACTCTAGTTTTTTTGTTGCTTTAATTTTTTTTTGTAATTCGAATTTGTTTAATTCTACCGGAGTCGAATCGAGACGTTTACTTTTTTTGTACCAACAACGCAGACAGGAGTCGATCGCGGCGCTTAATAGTTGTTGTTGTTGTTTACGTGTTCACATTTTTTTTTAAATAGAGCGTACGGTTATTTATTTTTTACTCATTTTGCTGATTTCTTTCGCACAGTGGGCTTAATTGCATTTTTGTTTACTAATATTTTTATAATTTTTTTAATTGGTTTTATTATAATATTTTATACATTAATACATTTTATTTTTGTTTTAACATATGTATACATGTGCATATACGCATTGTTTGTTATATTTTGTTTGTGTAATACAATCTAATCATTGGAATTATTTTTTATATAGATTTTTAATTTACTGTTTTTTATAATTTTGTTGTTGTTGTTGTAACTGCCATTGCGGAGTATATACTAAAGTCGCATAGTGGGCTTAAGGTATTACTTTATTTAATTTTTTATTTAATTTAAAAAAAAAACCGACGGTCTTTTGTTACAGTAATTTTAAAATTTTTTTTGAACTTAAATTTTTTTTATTTACATTTATTTTTGTTTTTAAAATGGATTTTTATCGTCTTAACGTAGAAGAGTTAGAGTAAGAAATGGAATCGCGCGGGCTGCCGGTAGCCGCTGTTGATATTATGCGAAAAATATTAACTGCTGCTAGGCAGATTGAAACTCGCGGATCGGTAGATTTATTTTCGGAATATCCATTCGAGTTTTCGGAAGATATAGAAGCGGTTGAGGAGAAATTATTAGAAATAGGAGCATTAGCAGAAAAGGACTATTTAAATGTACTGGCAAAAATTGAGTGGAGTTTAGCTCGATTGTGTCGGTCAAAACCGACTAATGCCAAAGAAATAATTGAGCGCAGTGATTTAAAGAATAGGTTGTTATTAAAGTTAGCCGAGTTTAACGAAGTTAGGGATTTTTCTAATAATTTTGAACAATCAGCTGACTCTTTTTCTACATCAAAAGATAATGTTGAAAATATAAGATTATACAAATGGGAGCTTAAATTTACTGAAGAAAAATCCAGCATGTCCCTTCACGCATTTTTAGAACGTGTAGTCGAGCTATGCGAAGCTCGAGGTGTAAGTAAGACACAATTATTTAAAGGCGCTGTAGATTTATTTGCAGGAAATGCGCTTGTATGGTTTAGGGCCGTTCATAAAACTGTAAATAGTTGGCAGGAATTAGTCGGAGAGTTAAAATTAGAATTTTTACCGTCAAACTATGACGAGCAGTTATTAGATGAAATTAAAAGAAGGACTCAAGGGAGCTGTGAGTCTATAGGAATTTATGTGGCTGTGATGAAAGGACTATTCGGGCGTTTATCCGAACCTTTGTCAGAGAGCCGAATGGTAGGTTTAGTTAGGTCAAACTTGTCCCCTTTCTACCAGACTCAACTGGCTTTAGCCGAGCCTAAATTCTTCGTAGAGTTAGTTGAACTAGGGCGCAAGTTGGAGGCTGTGCGTACAAACGTGAATACCTTTGTACCGCCGCCAACAAGTCGCTCCAAAAATTGTATGGAGAAGATTTAGAGGTAGCAGCCGTTAATGCTCCTCTACGTGATAAGGAGTTTACTAGGAGATTTGAGCCCGCTTATCAGAGAAATAGGGATGTTAAGTGCTTTAATTGTAAGCGTTATGGGCATGTCGCAGCAGACTGCCAAAGTGTTATCAGGTGCTCTAGATGCGGCAGACCTGGTACTATGAAACGAAATTGTCCAAAGTGCTCATCGAAAGTGGAACAATTTGGTCAGGCGACATCAAGTTGTGAGGAAAGTCGTCCTCAGGAATATTTTGCGAATAGCGTTATGACCTCCTGGCGAAATAGAGCAGGAGGCGGGAAGAGTTATGTGATTGCTTAAAAGCAATCTGAGTAAAGTCCGTCTGTGTTACCAGATATATACCCTGGTTAAGAGCAAGTTTTAACCACTTTCTCTTGTTGTTCGAAAGTTGATTGGTCTTTTAATCGAGACCAAGCAACTTTCGTGGAGGTGGAGTTGTCGCGGTATAAAACAGCTCTTAGATTTTAAATAAGTTAATGGGATTAGAACACTAAAATAGTGTATTAGTAAATAAAAGTTGCCAGAATAATATTCCTAATATGGTTGCTAAATTGTAACATATTAAATTTTTCGGCCTCTGGTGGGATTTCTCCTTTTTCTAAAGCGCATATTTTAATATCCTGCGATTTACGAACGATACAGACATTCGTGACTAAATACGAACGGGACAAGGACAAGTTTTGTCAAATTATACTTTTAAAAGTTTTGTTTGTTCCCTCTTTTTTATGACGCCGACCATGCACAGAGGCCGTCCGCTACGAGGAGCAACAAGCACTAGAAATCCAACAAGTCCGCCTCGTACCCAATAAACCCCCTTCAATTTAATAGAAGAAAAATCTTCGCCAATTTGCTGATCGGCGAAGAGATGGTAGCAGCAACGATCTACACTGGCGCAACGCGAAGTTTTGTTAGCGAAAATTTCGCTAAACGAGAGGGTAAAATGGTCTTCCTATAAGGGAGAAGTAATTTTAGCGGATGGTACATTAAAACGCCTTAAACATACCATAACACTTACGGTTAAATTAGGTAGGGAAAAATTTATAAGTCGGTTTATACTTATGCCAAACGCCACAGAAGACGTCATATTAGGACTCGACTTCTTAATCCAGGCCGGCACAAAGTTAAGCCTCGGAGATAATACTTTGTCTTTACAGAATACAACCATTGAAGAACACCCCAAATGTATGGTAGTCACCTGTCAGGAGCATAAACCGATGAGCGAAGGTAAGCTACAAGAAGTTAACCAGACAGATACCACCAAACCGGCAACAGGAATCGACCACGTCGACCTGGCCCCGCAAAACATCGACCTCAACCTTGGCGTCAGCGTAGTTAAGGGGGCAGCTCACGCTCCATCAAATCTAAACCGGGAAGACCCTAAACCCGAAGTCAGCACAGTAATGCGAGTACACGCTCCTGAAGATCAACAAAAAATTAACGAATTTTTGGAAGCCGAGTTACCACGTTTTAAGGACTTATTAGGAACGACTCAGATCACCGAGCATCGAAACACCATGAACGACGACCGGCCTATAAAGCACCTAGGAATCCTGCTATGCAAGCCGTCATCGATGAGAAGATCAACGAGCTATTAGCGAAAGGTTGCATAGAAGCTTCTCACAGCCCGTATAGTGCACATATTGTACTAGTACGGAAAAAGACAGGAGCTTGGCGACTATGCATCGATTACCGCCAACTCAACAGCAGATCCATCGCAGTCGCATATCCTTTGCCGCGTATAAGCCATGTTTTGGAATGTAAGTAGTCTTGATCTTAAGGATGGCTACTGGCAGATTCCAATGAAGGCCAAAAGTAAGCAGCATACGGCGTTCACAGTACGTGGACGGGGTTTATACCAATGGCGGGTGATGCCATTCGGCTTACACTCTGCTCCCGCCACATTTCAGCGCGCTCTTGACCGTGTCATTGGCCCTGATTTGGAGCCCCATGCCTTTGCCTACTTAGACGACATTGTCGTAACTGGAACTACACTTAAGGAACATCTGAATAATTAGCGCGAAGTTTTCAAACGCCTACGAGAGGCTAATTTACGGATTAATCCGGAGAAATGCGAATTCTTCAAAACGCATATTAAATATCTGGGCCATTCAAAGTCCTATAATCAACACAAAACCTATACGAATCATCTTTTTTCCTAATCATAACTACTGGTGATGCCCAAGGACTATGGGACACTTCTATCACATCTTAGCTAACATCTTCTCGATTTCTGCGTCGATTCTTTTCTGAATCGCTGGCGATACTGGATAATAACGCTGTTTAACGGGTTCTACATTTGGCTTGGTTCTAATGCGATGTTCGACCAAATGTGTACACCCCAGCCCATCCGACATGGCAAGAAAAGCTTCAACTATCAAAATATCTAAATGCTCAGCCTCACGATTCGTCAGCTCTGATCTCTCTACGCGATTTCTTTTAAAAGTGATTTTCGAGGTTAAACTGGTGCTAGAAGAGCAGAGAATTCCTGTATATTGGAATAGAGCGAGGAGATTCAGGAGGAATCCCACGGGAGTATTATTGTTTAGTGTTTTGTTAAGTTATATTTTGCGCGGCTGTGGAGCCGTAGTATTAGTTGTTTTGGTTCATTTGGAACCAATTTGAATATATCTATTTGGTGTTATAGTGCCATTAGTTTGTTTTGTCCATCCCGCACTCGAGCCAAGTTCAGACGTGAACACGGTGAAATAAAGAATCTAGTCGTTAAGATTCGTGTGAGGATTTGGTTCTCTATTGCCGAATCAGCAACTAGAGTGCACAACATAAAGATAGTTTTTTTCTTTTTATTAAACCACCCCCTACCCCGACTAAGCTAGGTAGGAAATTACTTTATCACCGGTGATAATAATTGTTCGCGGCCTAAAATATTACGTGATAAATTGGCGCCCAACGTGGGGCTTGAAAAAAAAAAATTTGTTTGTTTTGCCGACGGCATTACTTATTTTTAAATTTTGTTGTGTTTGTCCAGTTACGGACTCTAGTTTTTTTGTTGCTTTAATTTTTTTTTGTAATTCGAATTTGTTTAATTCTACCGGAGTCGAATCGAGACGTTTACTTTTTTTGTACCAACAACGCAGACAGGAGTCGATCGCGGCGCTTAATAGTTGTTGTTGTTGTTTACGTGTTCACATTTTTTTTTAAATAGAGCGTACGGTTATTTATTTTTTACTCATTTTGCTGATTTCTTTCGCACAGTGGGCTTAATTGCATTTTTGTTTACTAATATTTTTATAATTTTTTTAATTGGTTTTATTATAATATTTTATACATTAATACATTTTATTTTTGTTTTAACATATGTATACATGTGCATATACGCATTGTTTGTTATATTTTGTTTGTGTAATACAATCTAATCATTGGAATTATTTTTTATATAGATTTTTAATTTACTGTTTTTTATAATTTTGTTGTTGTTGTTGTAACTGCCATTGCGGAGTATATACTAAAGTCGCATAGTGGGCTTAAGGTATTACTTTATTTAATTTTTTATTTAATTAAAAAAAAAAACCGACGGTCTTTTGTTACAGTAATTTTAAAATTTTTTTTGAACTTAAATTTTTTTTATGTACATTTATTTTTGTTTTTAAAATGGATTTTTATCGTCTTAACGTAGAAGAGTTAGAGTAAGAAATGGAATCGCGCGGGCTGCCGGTAGCCGCTGTTGATATTATGCGAAAAATATTAACTGCTGCTAGGCAGATTGAAACTCGCGGATCGGTAGATTTATTTTCGGAATATCCATTCGAGTTTTCGGAAGATATAGAAGCGGTTGAGGAGAAATTATTAGAAATAGGAGCATTAGCAGAAAAGGACTATTTAAATGTACTGGCAAAAATTGAGTGGAGTTTAGCTCGATTGTGTCGGTCAAAACCGACTAATGCCAAAGAAATAATTGAGCGCAGTGATTTAAAGAATAGGTTGTTATTAAAGTTAGCCGAGTTTAACGAAGTTAGGGATTTTTCTAATAATTTTGAACAATCAGCTGACTCTTTTTCTACATCAAAAGATAATGTTGAAAATATAAGATTATACAAATGGGAGCTTAAATTTACTGAAGAAAAATCCAGCATGTCCCTTCACGCATTTTTAGAACGTGTAGTCGAGCTATGCGAAGCTCGAGGTGTAAGTAAGACACAATTATTTAAAGGCGCTGTAGATTTATTTGCAGGAAATGCGCTTGTATGGTTTAGGGCCGTTCATAAAACTGTAAATAGTTGGCAGGAATTAGTCGGAGAGTTAAAATTAGAATTTATACCGTCAAACTATGACGAGCAGTTATTAGATGAAATTAAAAGAAGGACTCAAGGGAGCTGTGAGTCTATAGGAATTTATGTGGCTGTGATGAAAGGACTATTCGGGCGTTTATCCGAACCTTTGTCAGAGAGCCGAATGGTAGGTTTAGTTAGTTCAAACTTGTCCCCTTTCTACCAGACTCAACTGGCTTTAGCCGAGCCTAAATTCTTCGTAGAGTTAGTTGAACTAGGGCGCAAGTTGGAGGCTGTGCGTACAAACGTGAATACCTTTGTACCGCCGCCAACAAGTCGCTCCAAAAATTGTATGGAGAAGATTTAGAGGTAGCAGCCGTTAATGCTCCTCTACGTGATAAGGAGTTTACTAGGAGATTTGAGCCCGCTTATCAGAGAAATAGGGATGTTAAGTGCTTTAATTGTAAGCGTTATGGGCATGTCGCAGCAGACTGCCAAAGTGTTATCAGGTGCTCTAGATGCGGCAGACCTGGTACTATGAAACGAAATTGTCCAAAGTGCTCATCGAAAGTGGAACAATTTGGTCAGGCGACATCAAGTTGTGAGGAAAGTCGTCCTCAGGAATATTTTGCGAATAGCGTTATGACCTCCTGGCGAAATAGAGCAGGAGGCGGGAAGAGTTATGTGATTGCTTAAAAGCAATCTGAGTAAAGTCCGTCTGTGTTACCAGATATATACCCTGGTTAAGAGCAAGTTTTAACCACTTTCTCTTGTTGTTCGAAAGTTGATTGGTCTTTTAATCGAGACCAAGCAACTTTCGTGGAGGTGGAGTTGTCGCGGTATAAAACAGCTCTTAGATTTTAAATAAGTTAATGGGATTAGAACACTAAAATAGTGTATTAGTAAATAAAAGTTGCCAGAATAATATTCCTAATATGGTTGCTAAATTGTAACATATTAAATTTTTCGGCCTCTGGTGGGATTTCTCCTTTTTCTAAAGCGCATATTTTAATATCCATCGATTTACGAACGATACAGACATTCGTGACTAAATACGAACGGGACAAGGACAAGTTTTGTCAAATTATACTTTTAAAAGTTTTGTTTGTTCCCTCTTTTTTATGACGCCGACCATGCACAGAGGCCGTCCGCTGCGAGGAGCAACAAGCACTAGAAATCCAACAAGTCCGCCTCGTACCCAATAAACCCCCTTCAATTTAAAGAAGAAAAATCTTCGCCAATTTGCTGATCGGCGAAGAGATGGTAGCAGCAACGATCTACACTGGCGCAACGCGAAGTTTTGTTAGCGAAGATTTCGCTAAACGAGAGGGTAAAATGGTCTTCCTATAAGGGAGAAGTAATTTTAGCGGATGGTACATTAAAACGCCTTAAACATACCATAACACTTACGGTTAAATTAGGTAGGGAAAAATTTATAAGTCGGTTTATACTTATGCCAAACGCCACAGAAGACGTCATATTAGGACTCGACTTCTTAATCCAGGCCGGCACAAAGTTAAGCCTCGGAGATAATACTTTGTCTTTACAGAATACAACCATTGAAGAACACCCCAAATGTATGGTAGTCACCTGTCAGGAGCATAAACCGATGAGCGAAGGTAAGCTACAAGAAGTTAACCAGACAGATACCACCAAACCGGCAACAGGAATCGACCACGTCGACCTGGCCCCGCAAAACATCGACCTCAACCTTGGCGTCAGCGTAGTTAAGGGGGCAGCCCACGCTCCATCAAATCTAAACCGGGAAGACCCTAAACCCGAAGTCAGCACAGTAATGCGAGTACACGCTCCTGAAGATCAACAAAAAATTAACGAATTTTTGGAAGCCGAGTTACCACGTTTTAAGGACTTCTCACAGCCCGTATAGTGCACCTATTGTACTAGTACGGAAAAAGACAGGAGCTTGGCGACTATGCATCGATTACCGCCAACTCAACAGCAGATCCATCGCAGTCGCATATCCTTTGCCGCGTATAAGCCATATTTTGGAATGTAAGTAGTCTTGATCTTAAGGATGGCTACTGGCAGATTCCAATGAAGGCCAAAAGTAAGCAGAATACGGCGTTCACAGTACGTGGACGGGGTTTATACCAATGGCGGGTGATGCCATTCGGCTTACACTCTGCTCCCGCCACATTTCAGCGCGCTCTTGGCCGTGTCATTGGCCCTGATTTGGAGCCCCATGCCTTTGCCTACTTAGACGACATTGTCGTAACTGGAACTACACTTAAGGAACATCTGAATAATTAGCGCGAAGTTTTCAAACGCCTACGAGAGGCTAATTTACGGATTAATCCGGAGAAATGCGAATTCTTCAAAACGCATATTAAATATCTGGGCCATTCAAAGTCCTATAATCAACACAAAACCTATACGAATCATCTTTTTTCCTAATCATAACTACTGGTGATGCCCAAGGACTATGGGACACTTCTATCACATCTTAGCTAACATCTTCTCGATTTCTTCGTCGATTCTTTTCTGAATCGCTAGCGATACTGGATAATAACGCTGTTTAACGGGTTCTACATTTGGCTTGGTTCTAATGCGATGTTCGACCAAATGTGTACACCCCAGCCCATCCGACATGGCAAGAAAAGCTTCAACTATCAAAATATCTAAATGCTCAGCCTCACGATTCGTCAGCTCTGATCTCTCTACGCGATTTCTTTTAAAAGTGATTTTCGAGGTTAAACTGGTGCTATAAGAGCAGAGAATTCCTGTATATTGGAATAGAGCGAGGAGATTCAGGAGGAATCCCACGGGAGTATTATTGTTTAGTGTTTTGTTAAGTTATATTTTGCGCGGCTGTGGAGCCGTAGTATTAGTTGTTTTGGTTCATTTGGAACCAATTTGAATATATCTATTTGGTGTTATAGTGCCATTAGTTTGTTTTGTCCATCCCGCACTCGAGCCAAGTTCAGACGTGAACACGGTGAAATAAAGAATCTAGTCGTTAAGATTCGTGTGAGGATTTGGTTCTCTATTGCCGAATCAGCAACTAGAGTGCACAACATAAAGATAGTTTTTTTCTTTTTATTAAACCACCCCCTACCCCGACTAAGCTAGGTAGGAAATTACTTTATCACCGGTGATAATAATTGTTCGCGGCCTAAAATATTACGTGATAAATTGGCGCCCAACGTGGGGCTTGAAAAAAAAAAATTTGTTTGTTTTGCCGACGGCATTACTTATTTTTAAATTTTGTTGTGTTTGTCCAGTTACGGACTCTAGTTTTTTTGTTGCTTTATTTTTTTTTTTGTAATTCGAATTTGTTTAATTCTACCGGAGTCGAATCGAGACGTTTACTTTTTTTGTACCAACAACGCAGACAGGAGTCGATCGCGGCGCTTAATAGTTGTTGTTGTTGTTTACGTGTTCACATTTTTTTTTAAATAGAGCGTACGGTTATTTATTTTTTACTCATTTTGCTGATTTCTTTCGCACAGTGGGCTTAATTGCATTTTTGTTTACTAATATTTTTATAATTTTTTTAATTGGTTTTATTATAATATTTTATACATTAATACATTTTATTTTTGTTTTAACATATGTATACATGTGCATATACGCATTGTTTGTTATATTTTGTTTGTGTAATACAATCTAATCATTGGAATTATTTTTTATATAGATTTTTAATTTACTGTTTTTTATAATTTTGTTGTTGTTGTTGTAACTGCCATTGCGGAGTATATACTAAAGTCGCATAGTGGGCTTAAGGTATTACTTTATTTAATTTTTTATTTAATTAAAAAAAAAAACCGACGGTCTTTTGTTACAGTAATTTTAAAATTTTTTTTGAACTTAAATTTTTTTTATTTACATTTATTTTTGTTTTTAAAATGGATTTTTATCGTCTTAACGTAGAAGAGTTAGAGTAAGAAATGGAATCGCGCGGGCTGCCGGTAGCCGCTGTTGATATTATGCGAAAAATATTAACTGCTGCTAGGCAGATTGAAACTCGCGGATCGGTAGATTTATTTTCGGAATATCCATTCGAGTTTTCGGAAGATATAGAAGCGGTTGAGGAGAAATTATTAGAAATAGGAGCATTAGCAGAAAAGGACTATTTAAATGTACTGGCAAAAATTGAGTGGAGTTTAGCTCGATTGTGTCGGTCAAAACCGACTAATGCCAAAGAAATAATTGAGCGCAGTGATTTAAAGAATAGGTTGTTATTAAAGTTAGCCGAGTTTAACGAAGTTAGGGATTTTTCTAATAATTTTGAACAATCAGCTGACTCTTTTTCTACATCAAAAGATAATGTTGAAAATATAAGATTATACAACTGGGAGCTTAAATTTACTGAAGAAAAATCCAGCATGTCCCTTCACGCATTTTTAGAACGTGTAGTCGAGCTATGCGAAGCTCGAGGTGTAAGTAAGACACAATTATTTAAAGGCGCTGTAGATTTATTTGCAGGAAATGCGCTTGTATGGTTTAGGGCCGTTCATAAAACTGTAAATAGTTGGCAGGAATTAGTCGGAGAGTTAAAATTAGAATTTTTACCGTCAAACTATGACGAGCAGTTATTAGATGAAATTAAAAGAAGGACTCAAGGGAGCTGTGAGTCTATAGGAATTTATGTGGCTCTGAACCTTTGTCAGAGAGCCGAATGGTAGGTTTAGTTAGGTCAAACTTGTCCCCTTTCTACCAGACTCAACTGGCTTTAGCCGAGCCTAAATTCTTCGTAGAGTTAGTTGAACTAGGGCGCAAGTTGGAGGCTGTGCGTACAAACGTGAATACCTTTGTACCGCCGCCAACAAGTCGCTCCAAAAATTGTATGGAGTCGGATTTGGCGTATGTCTTGGCAGATTTAGAGGTAGCAGCCGTTAATGCTCCTCTACGAGATAAGGAGTTTACTAGGAGATTTGAGCCCGCTTATCAGAGAAATAGGGATGTTAAGTGCTTTAATTGTAAGCGTTATGGGCATGTCGCAGCAGACTGCCAAAGTGTTATCAGGTGCTCTAGATGCGGCAGACCTGGTACTATGAAACGAAATTTTCCAAAGTGCTCATCGAAAGTGGAACAATTTGGTCAGGCGACATCAAGTTGTGAGGAAAGTCGTCCTCAGGAATATTTTGCGAATAGCGTTATGACCTCCTGGCGAAATAGAGCAGGAGGCGGGAAGAGTTATGTGATTGCTTAAAAGCAATCTGAGTAAAGTCCGTCTGTGTTACCAGATATATACCCTGGTTGAGAGCAAGTTTTAACCACTTTCTCTTGTTGTTCGAAAGTTGATTGGTCTTTTAATCGAGACCAAGCTGGAGTTGTCGCGGTATAAAACAGCTCTTAGATTTTAAATAAGTTAATGGGATTAGAACACTAAAATAGTGTATTAGTAAATAAAAGTTGCCAGAATAATATTCCTAATATGGTTGCTAAATTGTAACATATTAAATTTTTCGGCCTCTGGTGGGATTTCTCCTTTTTCTAAAGCGCATATTTTAATATCCATCGATTTACGAACGATACAGACATTCGTGACTAAATACGAACGGGACAAGGACAAGTTTTGTCAAATTATACTTTTAAAAGTTTTGTTTGTTCCCTCTTTTTTATGACGCCGACCATGCACAGAGGCCGTCCGCTACGAGGAGCAACAAGCACTAGAAATCCAACAAGTCCGCCTCGTACCCAATAAACCCCCTTCAATTTAATAGAAGAAAAATCTTCGCCAATTTGCTGATCGGCGAAGAGATGGTAGCAGCAACGATCTACACTGGCGCAACGCGATGTTTTGTTAGCGAAAATTTCGCTAAACGAGAGGGTAAAATGGTCTTCCTATAAGGGAGAAGTAATTTTAGCGGATGGTACATTAAAACGCCTTAAACATACCATAACACTTACGGTTAAATTAGGTAGGGAAAAATTTATAAGTCGGTTTATACTTATGCCAAACGCCACAGAAGACGTCATATTAGGACTCGACTTCTTAATCCAGGCCGGCACAAAGTTAAGCCTCGGAGATAATACTTTGTCTTTACAGAATACAACCATTGAAGAACACCCCAAATGTATGGTAGTCACCTGTCAGGAGCATAAACCGATGAGCGAAGGTAAGCTACAAGAAGTTAACCAGACAGATACCACCAAACCGGCAACAGGAATCGACCACGTCGACCTGGCCCCGCAAAACATCGACCTCAACCTTGGCGTCAGCGTAGTTAAGGGGGCAGCCCACGCTCCATCAAATCTAAACCGGGAATACCCTAAACCCGAAGTCAGCACAGTAATGCGAGTACACGCTCCTGAAGATCAACAAAAAATTAACGAATTTTTGGAAGCCGAGTTACCACGTTTTAAGGACTTATTAGGAACGACTCAGATCACCGAGCATCGAATCACCATGAAAGACGACCGGCCTATAAAGCAGCGATACATACCTTGGAATCCTGCTATGCAAGCCGTCATCGATGAGAAGATCAACGAGTTATTAGCGGAAGGTTGCATAGAAGCTTCTCACAGCCCGTATAGTGCACCTATTGTACTAGTATGGAAAAAGATAGGAGCTTGGCGACTATGCATCGATTACCGCCAACTCAACAGCAGATCCATCGCAGTCGCATATCCTTTGCCGCGTATAAGCCATATTTTGGAATGTAAGTAGTCTTGATCTTAAGGATGGCTACTGGCATATTCCAATGAAGGCCAAAAGTAAGCAGAATACGGCGTTCACAGTACGTGGACGGGGTTTATACCAATGGCGGGTGATGCCATTCGGCTTACACTCTGCTCCCGCCACATTTCAGCGCGCTCTTGACCGTGTCATTGGCCCTGATTTGGAGCCCCATACCTTTGCCTACTTAGACGACATTGTCGTAACTGGAACTACTTTTAAGGAACATCTGAATAATTTGCGCGAATTTTTCAAACGCCTACGAGAGGCTAATTTACGGATTAATCCGGAGAAATGCGAATTCTTCAAAACGCATATTAAATATCTGGGCCATTCAAAGTCCTATAATCGACACAAAACCTATACGAATCATCTTTTTTCCTAATCATAACTTCTGGTGATGCCCAAGGACTATGGGACACTTCTATCACATCTTAGCTAACATCTTCTCGATTTCTTCGTCGATTCTTTTCTGAATCGCTGGCGATACTGGATAATAACGCTGTTTAACGGGTTCTACATTTGGCTTGGTTCTAATGCGATGTTCGACCAAATGTGTACACCCCAGCCCATCCGACATGGCAAGAAAAGCTTCAACTATCAAAATATCTAAATGCTCAGCCTCACGATTCGTCAGCTCTGATCTCTCTACGCTATTTCTTTTAAAAGTGATTTTCGAGGTTAAACTGGTGCTAGAAGAGCAGAGAATTCCTGTATATTGGAATAGAGCGAGGAGATTCGCTCCAAAAATTGTATGGAGCCGGATTTGGCGTATGTCTCGGCAGATTTAGAGGTAGCAGCCGTTATTGCTCCTCTACGTGATAAGGAGTTTACTAGGAGATTTGAGCCCGCTTATCAGAGAAATAGGGATGTTAAGTGCTTTAATTGTAAGCGTTATGGGCATGTCGCAGCAGACTGCCAAAGTGTTATCAGGTGCTCTAGATGCGGCAGACCTGGTACTATGAAACGAAATTGTCCAAAGTGCTCATCGAAAGTGGAACAATTTGGTCAGGCGACATCAAGTTGTGAGGAAAGTCGTCCTCAGGAATATTTTGCGAATAGCGTTATGACCTCCTGGCGAAATAGAGCAGGAGGCGGGAAGAGTTATGTGATTGCTTAATAGCAATCTGAGTAAAGTCCGTCTGTGTTACCAGATATATACCCTGGTTAAGAGCAAGTTTTAACCACTTTCTCTTGTTGTTCGAAAGTTGATTGGTCTTTTAATCGAGACCAAGCAACTTTCGTGGAGGTGGAGTTGTCGCGGTATAAAACAGCTCTTAGATTTTAAATAAGTTAATGGGATTAGAACACTAAAATAGTGTATTAGTAAATAAAAGTTGCCAGAATAATATTCCTAATATGGTTGCTAAATTGTAACATATTAAATTTTTCGGCCTCTGGTGGGATTTCTCCTTTTTCTAAAGCGCATATTTTAATATCCAGCGATTTACGAACGATACAGACATTCGTGACTAAATACGAACGGGACAAGGACAAGTTTTGTCAAATTATACTTTTAAAAGTTTTGTTTGTTCCCTCTTTTTTATGACGCCGACCATGCACAGAGGCCGTCCGCTACGAGGAGCAAAAAGCACTAGAAATCCAACAAGTCCGCCTCGTACCCAATAAACCCCCTTCAATTTAATAGAAGAAAAATCTTCGCCAATTTGCTGATCGGCGAAGAGATGGTAGCAGCAACGATCTACACTGGCGCAACGCGAAGTTTTGTTAGCGAAAATTTCGCTAAACGAGAGGGTAAAATGGTCTTCCTATAAGGGAGAAGTAATTTTAGCGGATGGTACATTAAAACGCCTTAAACATACCATAACACTTACGGTTAAATTAGGTAGGGAAAAATTTATAAGTCGGTTTATACTTATGCCAAACGCCACAGAAGACGTCATATTAGGACTCGACTTCTTAATCCAGGCCGGCACAAAGTTAAGCCTCGGAGATAATACTTTGTCTTTACAGAATACAACCATTGAAGAACACCCCAAATGTATGGTAGTCACCTGTCAGGAGCATAAACCGATGAGCGAAGGTAAGCTACAAGAAGTTAACCAGACAGATACCACCAAACCGGCAACAGGAATCGACCACGTCGACCTGGCCCCGCAAAACATCGACCTCAACCTTGGCGTCAGCGTAGTTAAGGGGGCAGCCCACGCTCCATCAAATCTAAACCGGGAATACCCTAAACCCGAAGTCAGCACAGTAATGCGAGTACACGCTCCTGAAGATCAACAAAAAATTAACGAATTTTTGGAAGCCGAGTTACCACGTTTTAAGGACTTATTAGGAACGACTCAGATCACCGAGCATCGAATCACCATGAAAGACGACCGGCCTATAAAGCAGCGATACATACCTTGGAATCCTGCTATGCAAGCCGTCATCGATGAGAAGATCAACGAGTTATTAGCGGAAGGTTGCATAGAAGCTTCTCACAGCCCGTATAGTGCACCTATTGTACTAGTATGGAAAAAGACAGGAGCTTGGCGACTATGCATCGATTACCGCCAACTCAACAGCAGATCCATCGCAGTCGCATATCCTTTGCCGCGTATAAGCCATATTTTGGAATGTAAGTAGTCTTGATCTTAAGGATGGCTACTGGCATATTCCAATGAAGGCCAAAAGTAAGCAGAATACGGCGTTCACAGTACGTGGACGGGGTTTATACCAATGGCGGGTGATGCCATTCGGCTTACACTCTGCTCCCGCCACATTTCAGCGCGCTCTTGACCGTGTCATTGGCCCTGATTTGGAGCCCCATACCTTTGCCTACTTAGACGACATTGTCGTAACTGGAACTACTTTTAAGGAACATCTGAATAATTTGCGCGAATTTTTCAAACGCCTACGAGAGGCTAATTTACGGATTAATCCGGAGAAATGCGAATTCTTCAAAACGCATATTAAATATCTGGGCCATTCAAAGTCCTATAATCGACACAAAACCTATACGAATCATCTTTTTTCCTAATCATAACTTCTGGTGATGCCCAAGGACTATGGGACACTTCTATCACATCTTAGCTAACATCTTCTCGATTTCTTCGTCGATTCTTTTCTGAATCGCTGGCGATACTGGATAATAACGCTGTTTAACGGGTTCTACATTTGGCTTGGTTCTAATGCGATGTTCGACCAAATGTGTACACCCCAGCCCATCCGACATGGCAAGAAAAGCTTCAACTATCAAAATATCTAAATGCTCAGCCTCACGATTCGTCAGCTCTGATCTCTCTACGCGATTTCTTTTAAAAGTGATTTTCGAGGTTAAACTGGTGCTAGAAGAGCAGAGAATTCCTGTATATTGGAATAGAGCGAGGAGATTCGCTCCAAAAATTGTATGGAGCCGGATTTGGCGTATGTCTCGGCAGATTTAGAGGTAGCAGCCGTTATTGCTCCTCTACGTGATAAGGAGTTTACTAGGAGATTTGAGCCCGCTTATCAGAGAAATAGGGATGTTAAGTGCTTTAATTGTAAGCGTTATGGGCATGTCGCAGCAGACTGCCAAAGTGTTATCAGGTGCTCTAGATGCGGCAGACCTGGTACTATGAAACGAAATTGTCCAAAGTGCTCATCGAAAGTGGAACAATTTGGTCAGGCGACATCAAGTTGTGAGGAAAGTCGTCCTCAGGAATATTTTGCGAATAGCGTTATGACCTCCTGGCGAAATAGAGCAGGAGGCGGGAAGAGTTATGTGATTGCTTAATAGCAATCTGAGTAAAGTCCGTCTGTGTTACCAGATATATACCCTGGTTAAGAGCAAGTTTTAACCACTTTCTCTTGTTGTTCGAAAGTTGATTGGTCTTTTAATCGAGACCAAGCAACTTTCGTGGAGGTGGAGTTGTCGCGGTATAAAACAGCTCTTAGATTTTAAATAAGTTAATGGGATTAGAACACTAAAATAGTGTATTAGTAAATAAAAGTTGCCAGAATAATATTCCTAATATGGTTGCTAAATTGTAACATATTAAATTTTTCGGCCTCTGGTGGGATTTCTCCTTTTTCTAAAGCGCATATTTTAATATCCTGCGATTTACGAACGATACAGACATTCGTGACTAAATACGAACGGGACAAGGACAAGTTTTGTCAAATTATACTTTTAAAAGTTTTGTTTGTTCCCTCTTTTTTATGACGCCGACCATGCACAGAGGCCGTCCGCTACGAGGAGCAACAAGCACTAGAAATCCAACAAGTCCGCCTCGTACCCAATAAACCCCCTTCAATTTAATAGAAGAAAAATCTTCGCCAATTTGCTGATCGGCGAAGAGATGGTAGCAGCAACGATCTACACTGGCGCAACGCGAAGTTTTGTTAGCGAAAATTTCGCTAAACGAGAGGGTAAAATGGTCTTCCTATAAGGGAGAAGTAATTTTAGCGGATGGTACATTAAAACACCTTAAACATACCATAACACTTACGGTTAAATTAGGTAGGGAAAAATTTATAAGTCGGTTTATACTTATGCCAAACGCCACAGAAGACGTCATATTAGGACTCGACTTCTTAATCCAGGCCGGCACAAAGTTAAGCCTCGGAGATAATACTTTGTCTTTACAGAATACAACCATTGAAGAACACCCCAAATGTATGGTAGTCACCTGTCAGGAGCATAAACCGATGAGCGAAGGTAAGCTACAAGAAGTTAACCAGACAGATACCACCAAACCGGCAACAGGAATCGACCACGTCGACCTGGCCCCGCAAAACATCGACCTCAACCTTGGCGTCAGCGTAGTTAAGGGGGCAGCCCACGCTCCATCAAATCTAAACCGGGAAGACCCTAAACCCGAAGTCAGCACAGTAATGCGAGTACACGCTCCTGAAGATCAACAAAAAATTAACGAATTTTTGGAAGCCGAGTTACCACGTTTTAAGGACTTATTAGGAACGACTCAGATCACCGAGCATCGAATCACCATGAACGACGACCGGCCTATAAAGCAGCGATACATACCTAGGAATCCTGCTATGCAAGCCGTCATCGATGAGAAGATCAACGAGCTATTAGCGAAAGGTTGCATAGAAGCTTCTCACAGCCCGTATAGTGCACCTATTGTACTAGTATGGAAAAAGACAGGAGCTTGGCGACTATGCATCGATTACCGCCAACTCAACAGCAGATCCATCGCAGTCGCATATCCTTTGCCGCGTATAAGCCATATTTTGGAATGTAAGTAGTCTTGATCTTAAGGATGGCTACTGGCAGATTCCAATGAAGGCCAAAAGTAAGCAGAATACGGCGTTCACAGTACGTGGACGGGGTTTATACCAATGGCGGGTGATGCCATTCGGCTTACACTCTGCTCCCGCCACATTTCAGCGCGCTCTTGACCGTGTCATTGGCCCTGATTTGGAGCCCCATACCTTTGCCTACTTAGACGACATTGTCGTAACTGGAACTACTTTTAAGGAACATCTGAATAATTTGCGCGAATTTTTCAAACGCCTACGAGAGGCTAATTTACGGATTAATCCGGAGAAATGCGAATTCTTCAAAACGCATATTAAATATCTGGGCCATTCAAAGTCCTATAATCGACACAAAACCTATACGAATCATCTTTTTTCCTAATCATAACTTCTGGTGATGCCCAAGGACTATGGGACACTTCTATCACATCTTAGCTAACATCTTCTCGATTTCTTCGTCGATTCTTTTCTGAATCGCTGGCGATACTGGATAATAACGCTGTTTAACGGGTTCTACATTTGGCTTGGTTCTAATGCGATGTTCGACCAAATGTGTACACCCCAGCCCATCCGACATGGCAAGAAAAGCTTCAACTATCAAAATATCTAAATGCTCAGCCTCAGCCGTAGTATTAGTTGTTTTGGTTCATTTGGAACCAATTTGAATATATCTATTTGGTGTTATAGTGCCATTAGTTTGTTTTGTCCATCCCGCACTCGAGCCAAGTTCAGACGTGAACACGGTGAAATAAAGAATCTAGTCGTTAAGATTCGTGTGAGGATTCGGTTCTCTATTGCCGAATCAGCAACTAGAGTGCACAACATAAAGATAGTTTTTTTTCTTTTTATTAAACCACCCCCTACCCCGACTAAGCTAGGTAGGAAATTACTTTATCACCGGTGATAATAATTGTTCGCGGCCTAAAATATTACGTGATAAATTGGCGCCCAACGTGGGGCTTGAAAAAAAAAAATTTGTTTGTTTGCCGACGGCATTACTTATTTTAAAATTTTGTTGTGTTTGTCCAGTTACGGACTCTAGTTTTTTTGTTGCTTTAATTTTTTTTTGTAATTCGAATTTGTTTAATTCTACCGGAGTCGAATCGAGACGTTTACTTTTTTTGTACCAACAACGCAGACAGGAGTCGATCGCGGCGCTTAATAGTTGTTGTTGTTGTTTACGTGTTCACATTTTTTTTTAAATAGAGCGTACGGTTATTTTTTTTTTTACTCATTGTGCTGATTTCTTTCGCACAGTGGGCTTAATTGCATTTTTGTTTACTAATATTTTTATAATTTTTTTTAATTGGTTTTATTATAATATTTTATACATTAATACATTTTATTTTTGTTTTAACATATGTATACATGTGCATATACGCATTGTTTGTTATATTTTGTTTGTGTAATACAATCTAATCATTGGAATTATTTTTTATATAGATTTTTAATTTATTGTTTTTTATAATTTTGTTGTTGTTGTTGTAACTGCCATTGCGGAGTATATACTAAAGTCGCATAGTGGGCTTAAGGTATTACTTTATTTAATTTTTTATTTAATTAAAAAAAAAAACCGACGGTCTTTTGTTACAGTAATTTTAAAATTTTTTTTGAACTTAAATTTTTTTTATTTACATTTATTTTCGTTTTTAAAATGGATTTTTATCGTCTTAACGTAGAAGAGTTAGAGTACGAAATGAAATCGCGCGGGATGCCGGTAGCCGCTGTTGATATTATGCGAAAAATATTAACTGCTGCTAGGCAGATTGAAACTCGCGGATCGGTAGATTTATTTTCGGAATATCCATTCGAGTTTTCGGAAGATATAGAAGCGGTTGAGGAGAAATTATTAGAAATAGGAGCATAAGCAGAAAAGGACTATTTAAATGTACTGGCAAAAATTGAGTGGAGTTTAGCTCGATTGTGTCGGTCAAAACCGACTAATGCCAAAGAAATAATTGAGCGCAGTGATTTAAAGAATAGGTTGTTATTAAAGTTAGCCGAGTTTAACGAAGTTAGGGATTTTTCTAATAATTTTGAACATTCAGCTGACTCTTTTTCTACATCAAAAGATAATGTTGAAAATATAAGATTATACAAATGGGAGCTTAAATTTACTGAAGAAAAATCCAGCATGTCCCTTCACGCATTTTTAGAACGTGTAGTCGAGCTATGCGAAGCTCGAGGTGTAAGTAAGACACAATTATTTAAAGGCGCTGTAGATTTATTTGCAGGAAATGCGCTTGTATGGTTTATGGCCGTTCATAAAACTGTAAATAGTTGGCAGGAATTAGTCGGAGAGTTAAAATTAGAATTTTTACCGTCAAACTATGACGAGCAGTTATTAGATGAAATTAAAAGAAGGACTAAAGGGAGCTGTGAGTCTATAGGAATTTATGTGGCTGTGATGAAAGGACTATTCGGGCGTTTATCCGAACATTTGTCAGAGAGCCGAATGGTAGGTTTAGTTAGGTCAAACTTGTCCCCTTTCTACCAGACTCAACTGGCTTTAGCCGAGCCTAAATCCTTCGTAGAGTTAGTTGAACTAGGGCGCAAGTTGGAGGCTGTGCGTACAAACGTGAATACCTTTGTACCGCCGCCAACAAGTCGCTCCAAAAATTGTATGGAGCCGGATTTGGCGTATGTCTCGGCAGATTTAGAGGTAGCAGCCGTTAATGCTCCTCTACGAGATAAGGAGTTTACTAGGAGATTTGAGCCCGCTTATCAGAGAAATAGGGATGTTAAGTGCTTTAATTGTAAGCGTTATGGGCATGTCGCAGCAGACTGCCAAAGTGTTATCAGGTGCTCTAGATGCGGCAGACCTGGTACTATGAAACGAAATTGTCCAAAGTGCTCATCGAAAGTGGAACAATTTGGTCAGGCGACATCAAGTTGTGAGGAAAGTCGTCCTCAGGAATATTTTGCGAATAGCGTTATGACCTCCTGGCGAAATAGAGCAGGAGGCGGGAAGAGTTATGTGATTGCTTAAAAGCAATCTGAGTAAAGTCCGTCTGTGTTACCAGATATATACCCTGGTTAAGAGCAAGTTTTAACCACTTTCTCTTGTTGTTCGAAAGTTGATTGTGTCGCGGTCTAAAACAGCTCTTAGATTTTTAATAGGTTAATGGGATTAGAACACTAAAATAGTGTAGTGGTAAATAAAAGTTACCAGAATAATATTCCCAATAAGGTTGCTTAATTGTATCATATTAAATTTTTTTTTGGGATTTCTCCTTTTTCTAAAACGTGTATTTTAGTATCCAGCGATTTACGAACGAGACAGACAGTCGTGACCAAATACGAACAAGACAAGGACACGTTTATGTCAAATTATACTTATAAAAGTTTTGTTTATTCCCTCGTTTTTATGCCCCTTGTGGAGCCAAGAATGACGCCGACCATGCACAGATGCCTCCAAAGTTCATTTTTGATTTGGTGGGAGCGAGGTCTGTACTTTGCCAGAATTTCATAGAAATCCCCATTTTGGGAATTTTCGTACAAG
This sequence comes from Suillia variegata, assembly GCA_949127995.1. Lineage (NCBI taxonomy): Eukaryota > Metazoa > Arthropoda > Insecta > Diptera > Heleomyzidae > Suillia > Suillia variegata. The sequence continues at coordinate 388,021 of OX421848.1, forward strand.
GTTCTTGGCAGGTCACCTCATACTGACTCTGGTTTGTTGTAAACCGTACTCTCTGCATTAAAATGGCTGATAGCCCATTTCTCACATTTTTGGTGAAATGGAACAAAATCTGCAAGGATCGCAGTTTTGGTCAGTTCGTTTTGAACAGCGAGTTTGAACGAATGAGATTTTTATAAAAGTGATTTTCGAGGATTTACTGGTGCTAGGAGAGAGGCTAATATCCTGAATATTAAAATAGTGCGAGGAGATTCAGAAGGAATCCCAGGAGCGAACAACGAAGCTAAAGCTTTATTAAGGGAGTATTATTTTGTAGTGTTCTGTTTAGTTAAATTTTGCACGGCAGTCGAGCCGTATTGTTGGTATTTATAGTTTAACTTGTTTTGGTTTATTTAAAACCATTTTAAATACATTTATTTGGTGTTATAGTGCCTTTAGTTTATTTTGTCCGTCCCGCACTCGAGCCAAGTTCAGACGTGAACACGGTGAAATAAAGAATCTAGTCGTTAAGATTCGTGTGAGGATTCGGTTCTCTATTACCGAATCCGCAACTAAAGTGCACAACATAAATAAAGTTTTTTTTTTCTTTTATTAAACCCCCCCTACTCCGACTTAGCTAGGTAGGAAAATTCTTTATCACCGGTGATAGTAATTGTTTTCGGCTTAAATTATTACGTGATAAATTGGCGCCCAACGTGGGGCTTGAAAAAAGAAAAATTTGTTTGTTTTGCCGACGGCATTACATATTTTAAAATTTTGTTGTGTTTGTCCAGTTGCGGACTCTAGTTTTTTTGTTGCTTTAATTTTTTTTTGTAATTCGAATTTGTTTAATTCTACCGGAGTCGAACCGAGACGTTTTCTTTTTTTTTGTACCAACAACGCAGACAGGAGTCGATCGCGGTGCTTAATAGTTGTTGTTGTTGTTTATGTGTTCACATTTTTTTTTTAATAGACCGTAAGGTTATTTTTTTTTACTCATTGTGCTGATTTCTTTCGCACAGTGGGCTTAATTGCATTTTTGTTTACTAATATTTTTATAATTTTTTTAATTGGTTTTATTATAATATTTTATACATAATTAAATAAGGTCGCATAGTGGGCTTAAGGTATTACTTTATTTAATTTCTTTTTTTTATTTAATAAAAAAAAAAAAAAACCGACGGTCTTTTGTTATAGTAATTTTAAAATTTTTTTTGAACTTAAATTTTTTTTTTATTTAAATACATTTATTTTCATCTTTAAAATGGATTTTTATCGTCTTAACGTAGAAGAGTTAGAGTACGAAATGGAATCGCGCGGGTTGCCGGTAGCCGCTGTTGATATTATGCGAAAAATATTAACTGCTGCTAGGCAGATTGAAACTCGCGGATCGGTAGATTTATTTTCGGAATATCCATTCGAGTTTTCGGAAGATATAGAAGCGGTTGAGGAGAAATTATTAGAAATAGGAGCATTAGCAGAAAAGGAGTATTTAAATGTACTGGCAAAAATCGAGTGGAGTTTAGCTCGATTGTGTCGGTCAAAACCGACTAATGCCAAAGATATAATTGAGCGCAGTGATTTAAAGAATAGGTTGTTATTAAAGTTAGCCGAGTTTAATCAAGTAAGGGATTTTTCTAATAATTTTGAACAATCAGCTGACTCTTTTTCTACGTCAAAAGATAATGCTCAGAATGTTGAAAATATAAGATTATACAAGTGGGAGCTTAAATTTACTGGAGAAAAATCCAGCATGTCCCTTCACGCATTTTTAGAACGTGTAGCCGAGCTATGCGAAGCTCGAGGTGTTAGTAAGACACAATTATTTAAAGGCGCTGTAGATTTATTTGCAGGAAATGCGCTTGTATGGTTTAGGGCCGTTCGTAAAACGATAAATAGTTGGCAGGAATTAGTCGGAGAGTTAAAATTAGAATTTTTACCGTCAAATTATGACGAGCAGTTATTAGATGAAATTAAAAGAAGGACTCAAGGGAGCTGTGAGTCTATAGGAATTTATGTGGCTGTGATGAAAGGACTATTCGGTCGTTTATCTGAACATTTGTCAGAGAGCCGAATGGTAGGTTTAGTTAGGTCAAACTTGTCCCCTTTCTACCAGACTCAACTGGGTTTAGCCGAGCCTAAATCCTTCGTAGAGTTAGTTGAACTAGGGCGCAAGTTGGAGGCTGTGCGTACAAACGTTAATACCTTTGTACCGCCGCCAACAAGTCGCTCCAAAAATTGTATGGAGCCGGATTTGGCGTATGTCTCGGCAGATTTAGAGGTAGCAGCCGTTAATGCTCCTCTACGAGATAAGGAGTTTACTAGGAGATTTGAGCCCGCTGATCAGAGAAATAGGGATGTGAAGTGCTTTAATTGTAAGCGTTATGGGCATGTCGCAGCAGACTGCCAAAGTGTTATCAGGTGCTACAGATGCGGTAGACCTGGTACTATGAAACGAAATTGTCCAAAGTGCTCATCGGGAGTGGAACAATTAAGTCAGGCGACATCAAGTTGTGAGGAAAGTCGTCCTCAGAAATATTTTGCGAATAGAGTTAGCGGGAAGAGTTATGTGATTGCTTAAAAGCAATCTGAGTAAAGTCCGTCTGTGCTACCAGATGTATACCCTGGTTAAGAGCAAGTTTTAACCACTTTCTGTTGTTGTTCGAAAGTTGATTGGTCTTTTAATCGAGACCAAGCAACTTTCGCGGAGGTGGAGGTGGAGTTGTCGCGGTCTAAAACAGCTCTTAGATTTTTAATAGGTTAATGGGATTAGAACACTAAAATAGTGTAGTGGTAAATAAAAGTTACCAGAATAATATTCCCAATAAGGTTGCTTAATTGTATCATATTAAATTTTTTTTTGGGATTTCTCCTTTTTCTAAAACGTGTATTTTAGTATCCAGCGATTTACGAACGAGACAGACAGTCGTGACCAAATACGAACAAGACAAGGACACGTTTAAGTCAAATTATACTTATAAAAGTTTTGTTTATTCCCTCGTTTTTATGCCCCTTGTGGAGCCAAGAATGACGCCGACCATGCACAGATGCCTCCAAAGTTCATTTTTGATTTGGTGGGAGCGAGGTCTGTACTTTGCCAGAATTTCATAGAAATCCCCATTTTGGGAATTTTCGTACAAGGTTCTTGGCAGGTCACCTCATACTGACTCTGGTTTGTTGTAAACCGTACTCTCTGCATTAAAATGGCTGATAGCCCATTTCTCACATTTTTGGTGAAATGGAACAAAATCTGCAAGGATCGCAGTTTTGGTCAGTTCGTTTTGAACAGCGAGTTTGAACGAATGAGATTTTTATAAAAGTGATTTTCGAGGATTTACTGGTGCTAGGAGAGAGGCTAATATCCTGAATATTAAAATAGTGCGAGGAGATTCAGAAGGAATCCCAGGAGCGAACAACGAAGCTAAAGCTTTATTAAGGGAGTATTATTTTGTAGTGTTTTGTTTAGTTAAATTTTGCACGGCAGTCGAGCCGTATTGTTGGTATTTATAGTTTAACTTGTTTTGGTTTATTTAAAACCATTTTAAATACATTTATTTGGTGTTATAGTGCCTTTAGTTTATTTTGTCCGTCCCGCACTCGAGCCAAGTTCAGACGTGAACACGGTGAAATAAAGAATCTAGTCGTTAAGATTCGTGTGAGGATTCGGTTCTCTATTACCGAATCCGCAACTAAAGTGCACAACATAAATAAAGTTTTTTTTTTCTTTTATTAAACCCCCCCTACTCCGACTTAGCTAGGTAGGAAAATTCTTTATCACCGGTGATAGTAATTGTTTTCGGCTTAAATTATTACGTGATAATTGGTCTTTTAATCGAGACCAAGCCAACTTTCGTGGAGGTGGAGTTGTCGCGGTATAAAACAGCTCTTAGATTTTAAATAAGTTAATGGGATTAGAACACTAAAATAGTGTATTAGTAAATAAAAGTTACCAGAATAATATTCCTAATATGGTTGCTAAATTGTAACATATTCAATTTTTCGGCCTCTGGTGGGATTTCTCCTTTTTCTAAAGCGCATATTTCAATATCCAGCGATTTACGAACGATACAGACATTCGTGACTAAATACGAACGGGACATGGACAAGTTTTGTCAAATTATACTTTTAAAAGTTTTGTTTGTTCCCTCTTTTTTATGACGCCGACCATGCACAGAGGCCGTCCGCTACGAGGAGCAACAAGCACTAGAAATCCAACAAGTCCGCCTCGTACCCAATAAACCCCCTTCAATTTAATAGAAGAAAAATCTTCGCCAATTTGCTGAGCGAAGTTTTGTTAGCGCAAATTTCGCTAAACGAGAGGGTAAAATGGTCTTCCTATAAGGGAGAAGTAATTTTAGCGGATGGTACATTAAAACGCCTTAAACATACCATAACACTTACGGTTAAATTAGGTAGGGAAAAATTTATAAGTCGGTTTATACTTATGCCAAACGCCACAGAAGACGTCATATTAGGACTCGACTTCTTAATCCAGGCCGGCACAAAGTTAAGTCTCGGAGATAATACTTTGTCTTTACAGAATACAACCATTGAAGAACACCCCAAATGTATGGTAGTCACCTGTCAGGAGCATAAACCGATGAGCGAAGGTAAGCTACAAGAAGTTAACCAGACAGATACCACCAAACCGGCAACAGGAATCGACCACGTCGACCTGGCCCCGCAAAACATCGACCTCAACCTTGGCGTCAGCGTAGTTAAGGGGGTAGCCCACGCTCCATCAAATCTAAACCGGGAAGACCCTAAACCCGAAGTCAGCACAGTAATGCGAGTACACGCTCCTGAAGATCAACAAAAAATTAACGAATTTTTGGAAGCCGAGTTACAACGTTTTAAGGACTTATTAGGAACGACTCAGATCACCGAGCATCGAATCACCATGAACGACGACCGGCCTATAAAGCAGCGATACATACCTAGGAATCCTGCTATGCAAGCCGTCATCGATGAGAAGATCAACGAGCTATTAGCGAAAGGTTGCATAGAAGCTTCTCACAGCCCGTATAGTGCACCTATTGTACTAGTACGGAAAAAGACAGGAGCTTGGCGACTATGCATCGATTACCGCCAACTCAACAGCAGATCCATCGCAGTCGCATATCCTTTGCCGCGTATAAGCCATATTTTGGAATGTAAGTAGTCTTGATCTTAAGGATGGCTACTGGCAGATTCCAATGGAGGCCAAAAGTAAGCAGAATACGGCGTTCACAGTACGTGGACGGGGTTTATACCAATGGCTTACACTCTGCTCCCGCCACATTTCAGCGCGCTCTTGACCGTGTCATTGGCCCTGATTTGGAGCCCCATGCCTTTGCCTACTTAGACGACATTATCGTAACTGGAACTACACTTAAGGAACATCTGAATAATTTGCGCGAAGTTGTCAAACGCCTACGAGTGGCTAATTTACGGATTAATCCGGAGAAATGCGAATTTTTCAAAACGCATGTTAAATATCTGGGCCACGTAGTGAGTGGGTATGGGATACACACGGATCCAGACAAAATTTCAGCCATTTGTGAGTTACAACCACCACAAAACGTACGTGACGTACGGCGCATCATTGGAATTGCATCATGTTACAGAAGATTCATTCCGGATTTCGCTGCTGTAGTAAAACCCCTGACGGCCACGCTGAAGAAGGGTAAACATTGGCGAGAAGCACCAGTACTAGCGTGCCCTGACTTCTCGCAGATATTTACGCTCCAGACGGACGCGAGTGATTTCGGATTGGGGGCCGTACTTACCTAAGAACTTGATGGTGGAGAACGGGTTATAGCCTATGCCAGTCGACATCTCAACTCGGCGGAAAAAAACTATTCGCGAACGGAGAAGGAGTGTCTGGCCATTGTGTGGGGCATGCGCAAAATGAGGCCTTACTTAGAGGGATATAAGTTCATTGTTATCACGGATCACCTATCGTTAAAGTGGTTAAACTCCATAGAAAGCCCCATGGGTCGTATCGCACGGTGGGCACTTGAGTTGCAACAATAAAACTTTACTGTACAGTATCGCAAAGGTAAGCAGAACGTGGTTGCAGAAGCGTTATCTCGTCAACCTCAGGAGGCTTGTCAACGAGCAGAGGTGACGGAAGAGGCGGTCACTACGTGTAATTGGATAAAAAAAATGGATGAGATCCGTAAGGATCCGGAGAAATATACTGACTACGTCATCAGCGATGAACAGCTGTACCGGCATCTCCCTTATCATACGGGTGAAGAGGATTGATCTTTGTGGAAGCTATGCGTGGCCACGCCACTGCGGCAGCGGGTTATGGAGAAAAATCATGACCACCCCAGCGCCGGACACCTCGGTATCAGAAAAACGATAGCACGAATAACTAGTCGGTATTTCTGGCCTGGTATGTTCATAGATATCGTCAAATATGTTCGGTGTTGTGATTCGTGTAAGCGCTTTAAAGTTAGTCAACAGGCGCCAGCGGGCGAAATGTTGATAACTATCCCGGAAGAGCCATGGGCAACTGTGTGTGCAGACTTCGTTGGACCACTGCCACGATCGAAACATGGTCACACCATGCTCCTCGTCTTCTTCAATCGATTTTCGGAATGGACCGAACTCGTGCCGCTGCGTAAGGCTACAGCCGAAGGCCTCCTGAAAGCATTTAGGGAAAGAATTCTCGCAAGGTAGGGTGTTCCAAAAGTTTTTGTGACCGACAATGGCACACAATTTAATCGTCAAAAAGTGAGGCACCAGTTCACAGCGCCATACACTCCCCAAGAAAATCTCACGGAAAGGGCCAATAGAACGATTAAAACCATAATTGCTCAATTGGCCAATAACAACCAAAAACAATGCGATGAGAAACTGCCGGAAATATCTTTAGCCATCAACACCAGTACTTCCGAGACCACTGGTTACAGCCCTGCATTCTTGACTCAGGGCGAGAACCTCGATTACCTACAGCGCTCTACGACGCGGTCACTTTGGGAACCGGTACTGCTATTATAGATCCGGCCGAGAGGGCCACACAACTACGCGATGTGTTTAAAATTGTCAGAAACAATTTTTCACGAGCTGCTCAGGACCAGGCGCGGCATTATAATCTGCGAAGACGCCAATGGCAACCAAAAATTGGTCAAGTGGTAATGGTTCGTTTGCACCTAATTTCTAAAGCGATAGATAGTTTCGCCGGAGTACCGCTGCCAATGGCGCGGACTAGCGGCGCCTGAAGAGCAGTCCAACGGGTCCTCGAGTTAATCGATCTGGCTTAGGATCGTATTTCAGAAATAAAATGGAGAAATCCATATACAGTTGGCCAAGCCAAGAAACCGGAGGCCGTCTACGACGCCAAAGGGAAGGGGGTGGCGACGGTGGACAAAGGCCGTGCGGTCACGTTAGCGGACGATGTTTGTGGTGGTGAGGTTGACGAGGGAGAGTATCGGGAAACTCGGTCGGCAGAAAATATATGCCAGTTTCAACCTTCGCCCAAGGAAGCCGAAAAACCATGGGAGAGTGCGCCTGATGGCCAGCGATTACGACACCGGTCCGTTATTCCACCAAGCCGTGATGGTTGGTCTCGACCATGTATTTTAAAAAAAAATTAAATAAAATTAAAAAAAATACGCAAGTTTTTTTCTAACAAAAAAAAACATTGAACTGCGAGTTTATGAAAAAAAAGTGAGAAATGGGCTATCAGACATTTAAATGCAGAGAATACGGTTTACAGCAAACCAGAGTCAGTATGAGGTGACCTGCCAAGAACCTTGTACGAAAATTCCCAAAATGTGGATTTCTATGAAATTCTGGCAAAGTACAGACCTCGCTCCTATAATGATAAACGAAGTTTATTGTTTTAAAATAATTAACTTTATTTTTAATTATAGATTATTTGATTTTTGTTGGAATTGGCCGAGGCCACGAATTCCGGGAGAGTTGGAGATAGCTTAATTGGGACGAAGCCCAAGAGCATATCAGCTCAACTCTGAATTCATTAGTTTCGGGATCGGCTTTATATAGCAGATTCCGAAACTTTACAATATTTGGAAAGAGTCTTTTGGTCTCTTTCATACTTAATAATATTATTGATAAATCATATTATTATTCATAAATATTGGGCATAGAAAAGGGATAGAAATACCATTGGTGATCACAACATAATTTGATCAACCAAGGCGCATTTCTATTGGCTAGAACATAAACAAAGAACGAAATAGTATTTGAGTGTAATTCGATCATTGAGTGAAATGCATACATTTTCGTATACAATGCACTTGGCGACGAAAATGTGTCACACGAAATCGAACACCCAAAAACCAAATAGAACTTTGCATATTCACCAAGAGTGTACGCTACACTATAACATTTGGCTTAGTCGCCTAGTGGATACACTACACCCTTACCCTTAAGAGAAAATTATGGGGTTTACAAAAGTTCATAATTTTCTAAAAATTTAAATCTTATTTGTTTATAAAAATATATTTTTGTAAAAAGATAAATTTGAGTTTTTATAGTTATAAAATAAGAAAATATAGGATTATTTGAATCATTAACATTTAATAGTTATAGCATTATATACTTTTAAATTTATAATATATCAGTAAGTATAGTATGGAATCCATTTATCCCATTCGTAGTCATTAGTCATTGTTAAGAGGTATTCGTTAAGTACCCTGTGGTTACGTTCAAGTGCTCCTATAGTCTCGTGATGATAAGGGGTCGAAAATGTTTGTGTTATTTTTAATAACTCACATACATTTTTTATGAGCTCATTTAAAAATTCCGTTCCCCTATCAGATTTTAACACTTTGAAACAGCCAGATCTCAATATGAGTTGTTCTACAAGTGTTTCTGCTACAGTCCGAGCGTCTTTAGTTGCCATAGGGTGTGCTATTACAAATTTACTCAAGTCGCATTGCATTGTTAAAATATATCTATAACCATTTGAAATTCTTAATGGGCCAACAGTGTCAATCAACACTTTTTCAAAACTCGTGCTTGGAGTGTCAGTAATTACCAAATTTTCTTTAATATGTTTTGTTTGTTTACATTTTTGACATACTTCACAATTGTTTACGAAATTTTTGACCATTCGTCTCAAGTGTTTCCAAATATACTTTTGTTTAAGTTTATTTATAACTTTTGTGATTCCTAAGTGCCCGCCATGCACTGAATTATGATATTCATCAATTAATTTATATTGTAGTAGTTTGTCATCAACATTTTTGGGAGGTACATAAATGAGTATGTTTAAATAGTCATTTGTTTTTTTATTTTCACCATGGATTTTAAGTTTCTGCTGCAGCTCATTATACATATTTTTAAATGTATGTTTTGGTACCAAATTAAATATTTCATCGTTGTTTTTCAACGCGAGCTCGTTAATTATCATTGCCTTCATCTTAGATGTCAACTTCTCTAGTGTCAAAACGGATTTTGCTAGATTTTCGCTACATCTCACAATGATATTATTTTTAATTTTTTCAATTTTTATAGATGCATCAGTATTATAATTAATTACGAATTTTAAGCCTACGACGTTTCTTATGTCAGATAAGGACGTGCAGTCTCAAATATGAAGTTGATCAGACTCCGATTGGACGCTACAGTTCTCCTCTCCTGTAGGTTGCGCACAATTTCGTATCATCCCCCTTGTTACTACTAAAGTTTTCTTGGCGTTATTGTCAGTTTCTTTAGGAATCATATTTTTTTTCTTTTAAATATCTGAATAAACTCTGATACGTGACAAAGCATCTGCATTTGTATTTATTGTACATTATTAATATATGATTTCAAAATCGTATTCGCATATGTCGCAAGAAAAAAAAAATATTAATAATACTATTGTCACCATTCGAATTTTCTGTCCTACTGACCGAAACATTTGCACTGGTGTCAATTAGAAATGAAAGGTTTTTTTTTCTTTTTTCTCCTGCGTCATTGCAGTTAAATGTAAAGTAAAATGTTATGTTATCTGATATTTAAAAAAAAAAAATAATGCTTAGATTTGTTTTCGGCTGTTTGGAACATTTTCGTGCTCCAAGCCACTGTGATTGTTTAGTACCTGTATACGTCGTGTCTGGTTTCTGTTCGAATTGTTGTTGTTGTAGTTGACATAATTTCTATTTTACAGAATTTCAATTGTTACGGTCATTGTCCTGATTGTTGCGGTACGTTATTTTGAATTCTGTTGTTGTTAAAAATATGATTGTATTATTTACTTATACATTATATACATATACATACACTATTTATGTGCTTATGCACGTATTTTAATTAATATATTGATTGATTTTATACAGTGTGAATAAGAGAATGATAATAATTAAAATATCAAGAATATAAATAAAATAGTTATCAGCGCCGTCGAGATGATCGCGTCTGATGCAGTCGTTTTCTTATCGCCAACATTTAAGGTTTTCTTCTTCTTTACTGTCTGGGAGTTCTTCTTTAGCTCGGCTTACAACTGCTCGAGCGCATCCCACAAATCAAACGATATTTGAAATGATGGGGGTGGATCTTCGTTGACCAAGGACTTGATATGTCCAATTCGTCGACGTACCCAGACGATTCGTCCACCGCGCTTTGGGTTTGGTGGCGGCAGCTGGACTCTAGGAATCGCTGTTAGTACGGACTTTTTAATGCGCAATTGGCGCCCGATACTTCTGAATGCTGAGCGGCTTTGGTCCTTCCGAAATTGGAGTTGGGACATATGCCGGAGCATCCGTTGGAGGAATCTCGTATTCCTAGTTCATTAAGGCAGGATCGCCATATAATGATAAACGAAGTTTATTGTTTTAAAATAATTAACTTTATTTTTAATTATAGATTATTTGATTTTTGTTGGAATTGGCCGAGGCCACGAATTCCGGGAGAGTTGGAGATTGCTTAATTGGGACGAAGCCCAAGAGAAATCAGCTCAACTCTGAATTCTTTAGTTTCGGGATCGGCTTTATATAGCAGATTCCGAAACTTTACAATATTTGGAAAGAGCCTTTTGGTATCTTTCATACTTAATAATATTATTGATAAATCATATTATTATTCATAAATATTGGGCATAGAAAAGGGATAGAAATACCATTGGTGATCACAACATAATTTGATCAACCAAGGCGCATTTCTATTGGCTAGAACATAAACAAAGAACGAAATAGTATTTGAGTGTAATTCGATCATTGAGTGAAATGCATACATTTTCGTATACAATGCACTTGGTGACGAAAATGTGTCACACGAAATCGAACACCCAAAAAACCAAATAGAACTTTGCATATTCACCAAGAGTGTACGCTACACTATAACATTTGGCTTAGTCGCCTAGTGGATACACTACACCCTTACCCTTAAGAGAAAACTATGGGGTTTACAAAAGTTCATAATTTTCTAAAAATTTAAATCTTATTTGTTTATAAAAATATATTTTTGTAAAAAGATAAATTTGAGTTTTTATAGTTATAAAATAAGAAAATATAGGATTATTTGAATCATTAACATTTAATAGTTATAGCATTATATACTTTTAAATTTATAATATATCAGTAAGTATAGTATGGAATCCATTTATCCCATTCGTAGTCATTAGTCATTGTTAAGAGGTATTCGTTAAGTACCCTGTGGTTACGTTCAAGTGCTCCTATAGTCTCGTGATGATAAGGGGTCGAAAATGTTTGTGTTATTTTTAATAACTCACATACATTTTTCATGAGCTCATTTAAAAATTCCGTTCCCCTATCAGATTTTAACACTTTGAAACAGCCAGATCTCAATATGAGTTGTTCTACAAGTGTTTCTGCTACAGTCCGAGCGTCTTTAGTTGCCATAGGGTGTGCTATTACAAATTTACTCAAGTCGCATTGCATTGTTAAAATATATCTATAACCATTTGAAATTCTTAATGGGCCAACAGTGTCAATCAACACTTTTTCAAAACTCGTGCTTGGAGTGTCAGTAATTACCAAATTTTCTTTAATATGTTTTGTTTGTTTACATTTTTGACATACTTCACAATTGTTTACGAAATTTTTGACCATTCGTCTCAAGTGTTTCCAAATATACTTTTGTTTAAGTTTATTTATAACTTTTGTGATTCCTAAGTGCCCGCCATGCACTGAATTATGATATTCATCAATTAATTTATATTGTAGTAGTTTGTCATCAACATTTTTGGGAGGTACATAAATGAGTATGTTTAAATAGTCATTTGTTTTTTTATTTTCACCATGGATTTTAAGTTTCTGCTGCAGCTCATTATACATATTTTTAAATGTATGTTTTGGTACCAAATTAAATATTTCATCGTTGTTTTTCAACGCGAGCTCGTTAATTATCATTGCCTTCATCTTAGATGTCAACTTCTCTAGTGTCAAAACGGATTTTGCTAGATTTTCGCTACATCTCACAATGATATTATTTTTAATTTTTTCAATTTTTATAGATGCATCAGTATTATAATTAATTACGAATTTTAAGCCTACGACGTTTCTTATGTCAGATAAGGACGTGCAGTCTCAAATATGAAGTTGATCAGACTCCGATTGGACGCTACAGTTCTCCTCTCCTGTAGGTTGCGCACAATTTCGTATCATCCCCCTTGTTACTACTAAAGTTTTCTTGGCGTTATTGTCAGTTTCTTTAGGAATCATATTTTTTTTCTTTTAAATATCTGAATAAACTCTGATACGTGACAAAGCATCTGCATTTGTATTTATTGTACATTATTAATATATGATTTCAAAATCGTATTCGCATATGTCGCAAGAAAAAAAAAATATTAATAATACTATTGTCACCATTCGAATTTTCTGTCCTACTGACCGAAACATTTGCACTGGTGTCAATTAGAAATGAAAGGTTTTTTTTTCTTAAATGTAAAGTAAAATGTTATGTTATCTGATATTTAAAAAAAAAAAATAATGCTTAGATTTGTTTTCGGCTGTTTGGAACATTTTCGTGCTCCAAGCCACTGTGATTGTTTAGTACCTGTATACGTCGTGTCTGGTTTCTGTTCGAATTGTTGTTGTTGTAGTTGACATAATTTCTATTTTACAGAATTTCAATTGTTACGGTCATTGTCCTGATTGTTGCGGTACGTTATTTTGAATTCTGTTGTTGTTAAAAATATGATTGTATTATTTACTTATACATTATATACATATACATACACTATTTATGTGCTTATGCACGTATTTTAATTAATATATTGATTGATTTTATACAGTGTGAATAAGAGAATGATAATAATTAAAATATCAAGAATATAAATAAAATAGTTATCAGCGCCGTCGAGATGATCGCGTCTGATGCAGTCGTTTTCTTATCGCCAACATTTAAGGTTTTCTTCTTCTTTACTGTCTGGGAGTTCTTCTTTAGCTCGGCTTACAACTGCTCGAGCGCATCCCACAAATCAAACGATATTTGAAATGATGGGGGTGGATCTTCGTTGACCAAGGACTTGATATGTCCAATTCGTCGACGTACCCAGACGATTCGTCCACCGCGCTTTGGGTTTGGTGGCGGCAGCTGGACTCTAGGAATCGCTGTTAGTACGGACTTTTTAATGCGCAATTGGCGCCCGATACTTCTGAATGCTGAGCGGCTTTGGTCCTTCCGAAATTGGAGTTGGGACATATGCCGGAGCATCCGTTGGAGGAATCTCGTATTCCTAGTTCATTAAGGCAGGATCGCCATATAATGATAAACGAAGTTTATTGTTTTAAAATAATTAACTTTATTTTTAATTATAGATTATTTGATTTTTGTTGGAATTGGCCGAGGCCACGAATTCCGGGAGAGTTGGAGATTGCTTAATTGGGACGAAGCCCAAGAGAAATCAGCTCAACTCTGAATTCTTTAGTTTCGGGATCGGCTTTATATAGCAGATTCCGAAACTTTACAATATTTGGAAAGAGCCTTTTGGTATCTTTCATACTTAATAATATTATTGATAAATCATATTATTATTCATAAATATTGGGCATAGAAAAGGGATAGAAATACCATTGGTGATCACAACATAATTTGATCAACCAAGGCGCATTTCTATTGGCTAGAACATAAACAAAGAACGAAATAGTATTTGAGTGTAATTCGATCATTGAGTGAAATGCATACATTTTCGTATACAATGCACTTGGTGACGAAAATGTGTCACACGAAATCGAACACCCAAAAAACCAAATAGAACTTTGCATATTCACCAAGAGTGTACGCTACACTATAACATTTGGCTTAGTCGCCTAGTGGATACACTACACCCTTACCCTTAAGAGAAAACTATGGGGTTTACAAAAGTTCATAATTTTCTAAAAATTTAAATCTTATTTGTTTATAAAAATATATTTTTGTAAAAAGATAAATTTGAGTTTTTATAGTTATAAAATAAGAAAATATAGGATTATTTGAATCATTAACATTTAATAGTTATAGCATTATATACTTTTAAATTTATAATATATCAGTAAGTATAGTATGGAATCCATTTATCCCATTCGTAGTCATTAGTCATTGTTAAGAGGTATTCGTTAAGTACCCTGTGGTTACGTTCAAGTGCTCCTATAGTCTCGTGATGATAAGGGGAGGAAAATGTTTGTGTTATTTTTAATAACTCACATACATTTTTCATGAGCTCATTTAAAAATTCCGTTCCCCTATCAGATTTTAACACTTTGAAACAGCCAGATCTCAATATGAGTTGTTCTACAAGTGTTTCTGCTACAGTCCGAGCGTCTTTAGTTGCCATAGGGTGTGCTATTACAAATTTACTCAAGTCGCATTGCATTGTTAAAATATATCTATAACCATTTGAAATTCTTAATGGGCCAACAGTGTCAATCAACACTTTTTCAAAACTCGTGCTTGGAGTGTCAGTAATTACCAAATTTTCTTTAATATGTTTTGTTTGTTTACATTTTTGACATACTTCACAATTGTTTACGAAATTTTTGACCATTCGTCTCAAGTGTTTCCAAATATACTTTTGTTTAAGTTTATTTATAACTTTTGTGATTCCTAAGTGCCCGCCATGCACTGAATTATGATATTCATCAATTAATTTATATTGTAGTAGTTTGTCATCAACATTTTTGGGAGGTACATAAATGAGTATGTTTAAATAGTCATTTGTTTTTTTATTTTCACCATGGATTTTAAGTTTCTGCTGCAGCTCATTATACATATTTTTAAATGTATGTTTTGGTACCAAATTAAATATTTCATCGTTGTTTTTCAACGCGAGCTCGTTAATTATCATTGCCTTCATCTTAGATGTCAACTTCTCTAGTGTCAAAACGGATTTTGCTAGATTTTCGCTACATCTCACAATGATATTATTTTTAATTTTTTCAATTTTTATAGATGCATCAGTATTATAATTAATTACGAATTTTAAGCCTACGACGTTTCTTATGTCAGATAAGGACGTGCAGTCTCAAATATGAAGTTGATCAGACTCCGATTGGACGCTACAGTTCTCCTCTCCTGTAGGTTGCGCACAATTTCGTATCATCCCCCTTGTTACTACTAAAGTTTTCTTGGCGTTATTGTCAGTTTCTTTAGGAATCATATTTTTTTTCTTTTAAATATCTGAATAAACTCTGATACGTGACAAAGCATCTGCATTTGTATTTATTGTACATTATTAATATATGATTTCAAAATCGTATTCGCATATGTCGCAAGAAAAAAAAAATATTAATAATACTATTGTCACCATTCGAATTTTCTGTCCTACTGACCGAAACATTTGCACTGGTGTCAATTAGAAATGAAAGGTTTTTTTTTCTTTTTTCTCCTGCGTCATTGCAGTTAAATGTAAAGTAAAATGTTATGTTATCTGATATTTAAAAAAAAAAAATAATGCTTAGATTTGTTTTCGGCTGTTTGGAACATTTTCGTGCTCCAAGCCACTGTGATTGTTTAGTACCTGTATACGTCGTGTCTGGTTTCTGTTCGAATTGTTGTTGTTGTAGTTGACATAATTTCTATTTTACAGAATTTCAATTGTTACGGTCATTGTCCTGATTGTTGCGGTACGTTATTTTGAATTCTGTTGTTGTTAAAAATATGATTGTATTATTTACTTATACATTATATACATATACATACACTATTTATGTGCTTATGCACGTATTTTAATTAATATATTGATTGATTTTATACAGTGTGAATAAGAGAATGATAATAATTAAAATATCAAGAATATAAATAAAATAGTTATCAGCGCCGTCGAGATGATCGCGTCTGATGCAGTCGTTTTCTTATCGCCAACATTTAAGGTTTTCTTCTTCTTTACTGTCTGGGAGTTCTTCTTTAGCTCGGCTTACAACTGCTCGAGCGCATCCCACAAATCAAACGATATTTGAAATGATGGGGGTGGATCTTCGTTGACCAAGGACTTGATATGTCCAATTCGTCGACGTACCCAGACGATTCGTCCACCGCGCTTTGGGTTTGGTGGCGGCAGCTGGACTCTAGGAATCGCTGTTAGTACGGACTTTTTAATGCGCAATTGGCGCCCGATACTTCTGAATGCTGAGCGGCTTTGGTCCTTCCGAAATTGGAGTTGGGACATATGCCGGAGCATCCGTTGGAGGAATCTCGTATTCCTAGTTCATTAAGGCAGGATCGCCATATAATGATAATCGAAGTTTATTGTTTTAAAATAATTAACTTTATTTTTAATTATAGATTATTTGATTTTTGTTGGAATTGGCCGAGGCCACGAATTCCGGGAGAGTTGGAGATTGCTTAATTGGGACGAAGCCCAAGAGAAATCAGCTCAACTCTGAATTCTTTAGTTTCGGGATCGGCTTTATATAGCAGATTCCGAAACTTTACAATATTTGGAAAGAGCCTTTTGGTCTCTTTCATACTTAATAATATTATTGATAAATCATATTATTATTCATAAATATTGGGCATAGAAAAGGGATAGAAATACCATTGGTGATCACAACATAATTTGATCAACCAAGGCGCATTTCTATTGGCTAGAACATAAACAAAGAACGAAATAGTATTTGAGTGTAATTCGATCATTGAGTGAAATGCATACATTTTCGTATACAATGCACTTGGTGACGAAAATGTGTCACACGAAATCGAACACCCAAAAAACCAAATAGAACTTTGCATATTCACCAAGAGTGTACGCTACACTATAACATTTGGCTTAGTCGCCTAGTGGATACACTACACTCCCACCAAATCAAAAATGAACTTTGGAGGCATCTGTGCATGGTCGGCATCATTCTTGGCTCCACAAGGGGCATAAAAACGAGGGAACAAACAAAACTTTTAAAAGTATAATTTGACAAAATATGTCCTTGTCCCGATCGTATTTGGTCACGACTGTCAGTATCGTTCGCGAGCGGTTGGAAGAAAGAAAGTGGGTTTTTCGAAATCCCGTCAATAGTTCTATAACCCAGTCACAATCTTGTGACCTAAACTATAAATATTTTTCTCTTTAAACAAATGTTTGACAAAACTTATATTTATCTTTAATAGTAATTTTGAACCGCGACAACTCCACCTCCACCTCCGCAAAAGTTGCTTGGTCTCGTTTAAAAGACCAGCCAACTTTCGAACAACAACTGAAGGTAAAAATGTCCAAAATTCGTCAGTGTGTGGTCTAAGGTCCTTGACATTCCATATTCCTTTTTCTTTACCATCCTCATCCTGAAGAAGGTAAGTCCAGGAGCCAACTTAGCTGCATAAAAAGCTGCAGCATCGGACAGAACAAAATTACGTCGCTAGACAAGTTCGTTTGGTAAGTATTGGACATCCCGATGTCTTAAATTATAAGTCTTTGCCATTTTGGCACCCGCTGTCTACAGTTTAGTTCGTATGTCTTTTCTGAGTTCAGCTAAAATATTAGCTCTCTCATCGATGTTGAGTGGAACAAAGTCGTCATGTCTTTTATAATCTTTATTTCCCCGGACAGCCATATTTCGCCCAAAATTGGCAAAATAAGGTGAAACTCCTAACACGTCATGTCGTGCTGTTTAATGCAGCAAGCCACCTTTGAGAGGTGCGTATCCCACGTCCTGTGATTTTCAGATACATAAGCACGTATAGTAGTTCGCCGTAAACCTCAACGTCACTCCATATGCCGAACATAGCCGCTGCAGCTCTTTGCTGCGAAATTGTGGTCCATTGTCGCATACAATAGACCTCGGCACTCCAAAGAGTAAGAAGACGTTATCTTCTAACTCCTTATTAATTAATTTGGCGGTGGCCGACCGCAACGGAAACAAAAGCGGACATTTGGTGAGGTAGTCGACTACGGTGAGTATATAACAATACCCATGTGTCGATCTCACCAGCGGACCTACTAGATCTATACAGATCATCTCCCAGGGATCTAATTCCTTGGACCTAGCTATCATCCAACCAGCTGGTTTACTATGGTCTGGTTTCAAACTTTGACAAACCTGACATCCTAGTTACGTCTGCCTTCATTTTTGGCCAATAATATTTATCTGAAATCCTGCCAAATTTTTTCCTAACTCCCATGTGACCAGCTTAAGAGTCATCATGGCACTCATGCAACGCCTGGCGTCGCTCACTCCTGCCTAAAACTCGTTTCCAGCCATCCTCACTACTCAAAAATTGTGTCCCGACTTGGACTGTCCTGACTTGGACATGTTTATAAAGAATCCCGTTTTCGATTCGCCACGCTGCGAATTCGAGGGGATTTTCCTCAACGCGTTTAAGCATACTGTCCAACCACTGATCTGATGCACGCGCTTGCAATTCTCCTAAGACTGGAACGGTCCTAGACAACATGTCTGGTACAACATGGTCTCTGCCTTTGCGGTGAATAATTTCGAAATCATATTGTTGAAGTTTTAGGGCTATCTGGCCAACCTACCGCAGGGATCTTTTAAATTATTCAACCACACTAATGAATGGTGGTCTGTTACCACTGTAAAAGGAGCGCCTTCTAAATATGGCCTCAGCTTCTCAACAGCCCATAAAACGGCTAAACACTTCTTTTCAGTGGTAGAGTAATTTTTCTCGCACTTACTTAAAGACCTACTCAAATAGGAGATAACTTTGTCTTCTTCCTCAAATTCCTGGGTCAACACTGCACCGATTCCGAAATCAAATGCATCGGTTTGAACTGAAAACTTACGATCAAAATCTGGGCAAGTCAAAACCGGAGCATTCACGAGACGCTCTTTTGCCATTTGAAAACTAGCTTCGCACTCATCTGACCATAAAAACCCATAACCCAAATATTTAAGAGAAGAAAGGCAAAAATTACATTTTTCTCTATTTAATCTTAATCCTGCTAAGCAAACTCTATTCAAAACCTCTTTTAACACTTAAATGTGTTTTTCAAAGCTATTTGTGACAATAATTATGTCATAAAGATAAACAAAAACATTGGGTTCTAAATCGGCTCCTTAGACTTATCAATAAATTTTTGCCAAGTGGCAGGCGCGTTATGAAGGCCATAAGGCATTCGCTTGAATTGATACAATCCCCTACCTGGAACAGTAAAAGCTGTAAACGCCCTAGAACTTTCTTCTACAGGAATCTGCCAATATGCAGATTTAATATCTAAACTTGAAAGATATTTTGCATCTTTAAGTTTATCCAACGTTGCCGATATATACGGAAGAGGATAACTATCTTTATCCGTATTTTTATTCAAAGTCCTATAATCGACACAAAACCTATACGAATCATCTTTTTTCCTAATCATAACTACTGGTGATGCCCAAGGACTATGGGACACTTCTATCACATCTTAGCTAACATCTTCTCGATTTCTTCGTCGATTCTTTTCTGAATCGCTGGCGATACTGGATAATAACGCTGTTTAACGGGTTCTACATTTGGCTTGGTTCTAATGCGATGTTCGACCAAATGTGTACACCCCAGCCCATCCGACATGGCAAGAAAAGCTTCAACTATCAAAATATCTAAATGCTCAGCCTCACGATTCGTCAGCTCTGATCTCTCTACGATCGTAGCAACTGACCGAAGCACTTGCGAGGATCGCAGTTTTGGTCAGTTCGTTTTGAACAGCGAGCTTGAGCTAAGCGATTTCTTTTAAAAGTGATTTTCGAGGTTAGAAGGCAGAGAATTCCTGTATATTGGAATAGAGCGAGGAGATTCAGGAGGAATCCCACGGGAGTATTATTGTTTAGTGTTTTGTTAAGTTATATTTTGCGCGGCTGTGGAGCCGTAGTATTATTTTTTAAATAGAGCGTACGGTTATTTTTTTTTACTCATTGTGCTAATTTCTTTCGCACAGTGGGCTTAATTGCATTTTAGTTTACTAACATTTTTATAATTTTTTTAATTGGTTTTATTATAATATTTTATACATTAATAAATTTTATTTTTGTTTTAACATATGTATACATGTGCATATACGCATTGTTTGGTATATTTTGTTTGTGTAATACAATCTAATCATTGGAATTATTTTTTTATATAGATTTTTAATTTATTGTTTTTTTAAATTTTGTTGTTGTTGTAACTGCAATTGCGGAGTATATACTAAAGTCGCATAGTGGGCTTAAGGAATTACTTTATTTAATTTTTTATTTAATTCAAAAAAAAAACCGACGGTCTATTGTTACAGTAATTTTAAAATTTTTTTTGAACTTAAATTTTTTTTATTTACATTTATTATTTTAAAATGGATTTTTATCGTCTTAACGTAGAAGAGTTAGAGTACGAAATGGAATCGCGCGGGCTGCCGGTAGCCGCTGTTGATATTATGCGAAAAATCGGTAGATTTATTTTCGGAATATCCATTCGAGTTTTCGGAAGATATAGAAGCGGTTGAGGAGAAATTATTAGAAATAGGAGCATTAGCAGAAAAGGACTATTTAAATGTACTGGCAAAAATTGAGTGGAGTTTAGCTCGATTGTGTCGGTCAAAACCGACTAATGCCAAAGAAATAATTGAGCGCAGTGATTTAAAGAATAGGTTGTTATTAAAGTTAGCCGAGTTTAACGAAGTTAGGGATTTTTCTAATAATTTTGAACAATCAGCTGACTCTTTTTCTACATCAAAAGATAATGTTGAAAATATAAGATTATACAAATGGGAGCTTAAATTTACTGAAGAAAAATCCAGCATGTCCCTTCACGCATTTTTAGAACGTGTAGTCGAGCTACGCGAAGCTCGAGGTGTAAGTAAGACACAATTATTTAAAGGCGCTGTAGATTTATTTGCAGGAAATGCGCTTGTATGGTTTAGGGCCGTTCATAAAACTGTAAATAGTTGGCAGGAATTAGTCGGAGAGATAAAATTAGAATTTTTACCGTCAAACTATGACGAGCAGTTATTAGATGAAATTAAAAGAAGGACTCAAGGGAGCTGTGAGTCTATAGGAATTTATGTGGCTCCGAACCTTTGTCAGAGAGCCGAATGGTAGGTTTAGTTAGGTCAAACTTGTCCCCTTTCTACCAGACTCAACTGGCTTTAGCCGAGTCTAAATTCTTCGTAGAGTTAGTTGAACTAGGGCGCAAGTTGGGGGCTGTGCGTACAAACGTGAATACCTTTGTACCGCCGCCAACAAGTCGCTCCAAAAATTGTATGGAGCCGGATTTGGCGTATGTCTCGGCAGATTTAGAGGTAGCAGCCGTTATTGCTCCTCTACGTGATAAGGAGTTTACTAGGAGATTTGAGCCCGCTTATCAGAGAAATAGGGATGTTAAGTGCTTTAATTGTAAGCGTTATGGGCATGTCGCAGCAGACTGCCAAAGTGTTATCAGGTGCTCTAGATGCGGCAGACCTGGTACTATGAAACGAAATTGTCCAAAGTGCTCATCGAAAGTGGAACAATTTGGTCAGGCGACATCAAGTTGTGAGGAAAGTCGTCCTCAGGAATATTTTGCGAATAGCGTTATGACCTCCTGGCGAAATAGAGCAGGAGGCGGGAAGAGTTATGTGATTGCTTAAAAGCAATCTGAGTAAAGTCCGTCTGTGTTACCAGATATATACCCTGGTTAAGAGCAAGTTTTAACCACTTTCTCTTGTTGTTCGAAAGTTGATTGGTCTTTTAATCGAGACCAAGCTACTTTCGTGGATGTGGAGTTGTCGCGGTATAAAACAGCTCTTAGATTTTAAATAAGTTAATGGGATTAGAACACTAAAATAGTGTATTAGTAAATAAAAGTTGCCAGAATAATATTCCTAATATGGTTGCTAAATTGTAACATATTAAATTTTTCGGCATCTGGTGGGATTTCTTCTTTTTCTAAAGCGCATATTTTAATATCCAGCGATTTACGAACGATACAGACATTCGTGACTAAATACGAACGGGACAAGGACAAGTTTTGTCAAATTATACTTTTAAAAGTTTTGTTTGTTCCCTCTTTTTTATGACGCCGACCATGCACAGAGGCCGTCCGCTACGAGGAGCAACAAGCACTAGAAATCCAACAAGTCCGCCTCGTACCCAATAAACCCCCTTCAATTTAATAGAAGAAAAATCTTCGCCAATTTGCTGATCGGCGAAGAGATGGTAGCAGCAACGATCTACACTGGCGCAACGCGAAGTTTTGTTAGCGAAAATTTCGCTAAACGAGAGGGTAAAATGGTCTTCCTATAAGGGAGAAGTAATTTTAGCGGATGGTACATTAAAACGCCTTAAACATACCATAACACTTACGGTTAAATTAGGTAGGGAAAAATTTATAAGTCGGTTTATACTTATGCCAAACGCCACAGAAGACGTCATATTAGGACTCGACTTCTTAATCCAGGCCGGCACAAAGTTAAGCCTCGGAGATAATACTTTGTCTTTACAGAATACAACCATTGAAGAACACCCCAAATGTATGGTAGTCACCTGTCAGGAGCATAAACCGATAAGCGAAGTTAAGCTACAAGAAGTTAACCAGACAGATACCACCAAACCGGCAACAGGAATCGACCACGTTGACCTGGCCCCGCAAAACATCGACCTCAATCTTGGCGTCAGCGTAGTTAAGGGGGCAGCCCACGCTCCATCAAATCTAAACCGGGAAGACCCTAAACCCGAAGTCAGCACAGTAATGCGAGTACACGCTCCTGAAGATCAACAAAAAATTAACGAATTTTTGGAAGCCGAGTTACCACGTTTTAAGGACTTATAAGGAACGACTCAGATCACCGAGCATCGAATCACCATGAAAGACGACCGGCCTATAAAGCAGCGATACATACCTAGGAATCCTGCTATGCAAGCCGTCATCGATGAGAAGATCAACGAGCTATTAGCGAAAGGTTGCATAGAAGCTTCTCACAGCCCGTATAGTGCACCTATTGTACTAGTACGGAAAAAGACAGGAGCTTGGCGACTATGCATCGATTACCGCCAACTCAACAGCAGATCCATCGCAGTCGCATATCCTTTGCCGCGTATAAGCCATATTTTGGAATGTAAGTAGTCTTGATCTTAAGGATGGCTACTGGCAGATTCCAATGAAGGCCAAAAGGAAGCAGAATACGGCGTTCACAGTACGTGGACGGGGTTTATACCAATGGCGGGTGATGCCATTCGGCTTACACTCTGCTCCCGCCACATTTCAGCGCGCTCTTGACCGTGTCATTGGCCCTGATTTGGAGCCCCATGCCTTTGCCTACTTAGACGACATTGTCGTAACTGGAACTACACTTAAGGAACATCTGAATAATTAGCGCGAAGTTTTCAAACGCCTACGAGAGGCTAATTTACGGATTAATCCGGAGAAATTCGAATTCTTCAAAACGCATATTAAACATCTGGGCCACGTAGTGAGTGGGTATGGGATACACACGGATCCAGACAAAATTTCAGCCATTTGTGAGTTACAACCACCACAAAACGTACGTGACGTACGGCGCATCATTGGAATTGCATCATGGTACAGAAGATTCGTTCCGGATTTCGCTGCTGTAATACAACCCCTGACGGCCACGCTGAAGAAGGGTAAACATTGGCGATGAGGCGAAGAACAACAGCGAGCATTCGAACAATTGAAGGAGAAGCTGACAGAAGCACCAGTACTAGCGTGCCCTGACTTCTCGCATACATTTACGCTCCAGACGGACGCGAGTGATTTCGGATTGGGGGCCGTACTTACCTAAGAACTTGATGGTGGAGAACGGGTTATAGCCTATGCCAGTCGACATCTCAACTCGGCGGAAAAAAACTATTCGCGAACGGAGAAGGAGTGTCTGGCCATTGTGTGGGGCATACGCAAAATGAGGCCTTACTTAGAGGGATATAAGTTCATTGTTATCACGGATCACCTATCGTTAAAGTGGTTAAACTCCATAGAAAGCCCCATGGGTCGTATCGCACGGTGGGCACTTGAGTTGCAACAATAAAATTTTACTGTACAGTATCGCAAAGGTAAGCAGAACGTGGTTGCAGACGCGTTATCTCGTCAACCTCAGGAGGCTTGTCAACGAGCAGAGGTGGCGGAAGAGGCGGTCACTACGTGTAATTGGATAAAAAAAAAATGGATGAGATCCGTAAGGATCCGGAGAAATATACTGACTACGTCATCAGCGATGAACAGCTGTACCGGCATCTCCCTTATCATACGGGTGGTGAGGATTGCTCTTTGTGGAAGCTATGCGTGGCCACGCCACTGCGGCAGCGGGTTATGGAGAAAAATCATGACCACCCCAGCGCCGGACACCTCGGTATCAGAAAGACGATAGCACGAATAACTAGTCGGTATTTCTGGCCTGGTATTGTCGCGGTTCAAAATTATTATTAAAAAATATATATAAGTTTTGTCAAACATTTTTTTTTATAAGAGAAAAATACTTATATTTTAGGTCACAAGATTGTGACTGGGTTGTGGAGCTCTTGGCGGGATTTCGAAAAACCCACTTTCTTTCTTCCAACTGCTCGCGAACGATACTGACAGTCGTGACCAAATACGAACGGGACAAGGACAAATTTTGTCAAATTATACTTTTAAAAGTTTTGTTTGTTCCCTCGTTTTTATGCCCCTTGTGGAGCCAAGAATGACGCCGACCATGCACAGATGCCTCCAAAGTTCATTTTTGATTTGGTGGGAGCGAGGTCTGTACTTTGCCAGAATTTCATAAAAAAACCCATTTTGGGAATTTTCGTACAAGGTTCTTGGCAGGTCACCTCATACTGACTCTGGTTTGCTGTAAACCGTATTCTCTGCATTTAAATGGCTGATAGCCCATTTCTCACTTTTTTTGGGAAATGGAACAAAATCTGCAAGGATTGCAGTTTTGGTCAGTTCGTTTTGAACACCGAGTTTGAACGAATGCGATTTTTTTTAAGTGATTTTCGAAGATTTACTGGTGCTAGGAGAGCATCCTGTATATTAAAATAGTGCGAGGAGATTCAGGAGGAATCCCAAGGGCGAACAACTAAGCCAAAGCTTTATTAAGGGAGTATTATTTTGTAGTGTTTAGCTATATTTTGCGCGGCAGTCGAGCCGTATTATTAGTAGTAATAGTTTAACTTGTTTTGGTTCGTTTAGAACCATTTTAAATATTTCTATTTGGTGTTATAGTGTCATTAGTTTGTTTTGTCCGTCCCGCACTCGAGCCAAGTTCAGACGTGAACACGGTGAAATAAAGAATCTAGTCGTTAAGATTCGTGTGAGGATCCCCCCTACTCCGACTTAGCTAGGTAGGAAATTACTTTATCACCGGTGATAATAATTGTTCGCGGCCTAAATTATTACGTGATAGTATGTTCATAGATATCGTCAAATATGTTCGGTGTTGTGATTTAAAGTTAGTCAACAGGCGCCAGCGGGTGAAATGTTGATAACTATCCCGGAAGAGCCATGGGCAACCGTGTGTGCAGACTTCGTTGGACCACTGCCACGATGAAACATGGTCACACCATGCTCCTCGTCTTCTTCGATCGATTTTCGGAATGAACCGAACTCGTGCTGCTGCGTAAGGCTACAGCCGAAGGCCTCCTGAAAGCATTTAGGGAAAGAATTCTCGCAATGTAGGGTGTTCCAAAAGTTTTTGTGACCGACAATGGCACACAATTTAAAAGTCGTACCAGTTCACAGCGCCATACACTCCCCAAGATAATCTCACGGAAAGGGCCAATAGGACGATTAAAACCATAATTGCTCAATTGGCCAATAACAACCAAAAACAATGGGATGAGAAACTGCCGGAAATATCTTTAGCCATCAATACCAGTACTTCCGAGACCACTTGTTACAGCCCTGCATTCTTGACTCAGGACTCGATTACCTACAGCGCTCTACGACGCGGTCACTTTGGGAACCGGTACTGCTATTATAGATCAGGCCGAGAGGGCCACACAACTACGCGATGTGTTTAAAATTGTCAGAAACAATTTTTCACGAGCTGCTCACCTGTATTACTTAAAGCAAAACAATACAATAACAAAATCACTACCTAATATTCTCTGTCTATTTACTACCTATATTAAAATTAATTTAAGAAATTGTTAAAGTAATATAAATGTTTTTGCTTAAATAAAACCAGACATACTTTTCTGTACATGATTTAACTCCGCGTGATCGCGTATATTAAATTTCATTTATACCAGAGTGTACATATTTGTTTCGTAACTGTGTTACTTACAGTAAACAACATATTCTAAAAAAAACAGGTATTGCTAACTGTTGTCAAGTTTAACTTCTAATCCTTTATTGAAAAATGGTTGAAAGTATTAACATGCAGTCTTAAATCTAAATAAACCAGTAATGCATAATTTTATGCTCTACGACGCGGTCACTTTGGGAACCGGTACTGTTATTATAGATCCGGCCGAGAGGGCCACACACCTACGCGATGTGTTTAAAATTGTCTGAAACAATTTGGCACGAGTTGCTCAGGACCAGGCGCGGCATTATAATCTGCGAAGACGCCAATGGCAACCAAAAATTGGTCAAGTGGTAATGGTTCGTTTGCACCTAATTTCTAAAGCGATAGATAGTTTCGCAGCAAAATTAGCTCCAAAGTTTGGAGGTCCCTATACAGTAGTCGACTTTTCGTCACCAGTCACTGTGAAATTAAAACATAGTTCAGAAAAAGGAATCCGCAAGGCCCACTTAAGAGAACTAAAACCTTATCATTTTCCACTCCAACAGTCTAAATCTCAGGCTGATAATATAGTCGAAAATAACTAATGTTTATTTTATTCTTTTACTCCACAGAGGAAATGTACCAGGTGCCACCCCCA
Source organism: Suillia variegata (assembly GCA_949127995.1). NCBI lineage: Eukaryota > Metazoa > Arthropoda > Insecta > Diptera > Heleomyzidae > Suillia > Suillia variegata. Next base: position 415,143 of record OX421848.1, read on the forward strand.
GTACAAATACTTCCCACACCCCACGCGCGCGGTAATCGTGCGTATCGTGGTCGAAGCGGGCCTGAACGTGGGTGCGGTTTTCGGCGGCAAGCGCCGTATCCGATGGAGCCCATTAAAATTTATAACCATCGTCGAGAGGGTAACCGGCGGACCGTCGCCCACAAATATGACGAGGTGTCCCGGGCATTTACAAAATGCGCATTGAAGGAAGCGGAAGAGGACAAAGCCGGAGTACCGCTGCCAATGGCGCGGACTAGCGCCGCCTGAAGAGCAGTCCAACGGGTCCTCGAGTTAATCGATCTGGCTGAGGATCGTATTTCAGAAAAAAAATGGAGAAATCCATGTACAGTTGGCCAAGCCAAGAAACCGGAGGCCGTCTACGACTCCAAACGGAAGGGGGTGACGACGGTGGACAAAGGCCGTGCGGTCACGTTCGCGGACAATGTTTGTGGTGGTGAGGTTGACGAGGGAGAGTATCGGGAAACTCGGTCGGCAGAAAATATATGCCAGTTTCAACCTTCGCCCAAGGAAGCCGAAAAACCAAGGGAGAGTGCGCCTGATGGCCATCGATTTTCTAACAAAAAAACATTGAACTGCGAGTTTATGAAGAAAAAGTGAGAAATGGGCTATCAGCCATTTAAATGCAGAGAATACGGTTTACAGCAAACCAGAGTCAGTATGAGGTGACCTGCCAAGAACCTTGTACGAAAATTCCCAAAATGTGGATTTCTATGAAATTCTGGCAAAGTACCCACCAAATCAAAAATGAACTTTGGAGGCATCTGTGGATGGTCGGCATCATTCTTGGTTCCACAAGGGTCATAAAAACGACGGAAAAAACAAAACTTTTAAAAGTATAATTTGACGAAATCTGTCCTTGTCCTGTTCGTATTTGGTCACGACTGTCAGTATCGTTCGCGAGCGGTTGGAAGAAAGAAAGTGGGTTTTTCGAAATCCCGTCAATAGTTCTAAAACCCAGTCACAATCTTGTGACCTAAACTATAAATATTTTTCTCTTTAAACAAATGTTTGACAAAACTTATATTTATCTTTAATAGTAATTTTGAACCGCGACAACTCCACCTCCACCTCCGCAAAAGTTGCTTGGTCTCGTTTAAAAGACCAGCCAACTTTCGAACAACAACTGAAGGTAAAAATGTTCAATATTCGTCAGTGTGTGGTCTAAGGTCCTTGACATTCCATATTCCTTTTTCTTTACCATCCTCATCCTGAAGAAGGTAAGTCCAGGAGCCAACTTAGCTGCATAAAAAGCTGCAGCATCGGACAGAACAAAATTACGTCGCCAGACAAGTTCGATGTCTTAAATTATAAGTCTTTGCCATTTTGGCACCCGCTGTCTACAGTTTAGTTCGTATGGCTTTTCTGAGTTCAGCTAAAATATTAGCTCTCTCATCGTTGTTGGGTGGAACAAAGTCGTCATGTCTTTTATAATCTTAATTTTCCCGGACAGCCATATTTCGCCCGAAATTGGCAAAATAAGGTGAAACTCCTAAACGTCAGAAAGCCGAATGGTAGGTGCTTATGTATCTGAAAATCACAGGACGTGGGATACGCACCTCTCAAAGGTGGCTTGCTGCATTAAACAGCACGACGTTAAGACGATAAAAATCCATTTTAAAAACAAAAATAAATGTAAATAAAAAAAATTTAAGTTCATAAAAATTTTAAAATTACTATAACAAAAGACCGTCGGTTTTTTTTTTTTAATTAAATAAAGTAATACCTTAAGCCCACTATGCGACTTTAGTATATACTCCGCAATGGCAGTTACAACAACAACAAAATTAAAAAAAAAAATAAATTAAAAATCTATATAAAAAAATAATTCCAATGATTAGATTGTATTACACAAACAAAATATACCAAACAATGCGTATATGCACATGTATACATATGTTAAAACAAAAATAAAATGTATTAATGTATAAAATATTATAATAAAACCAATTAAAAAAATTATAAAAATATTAGTAAACAAAAATGCAATTAAGCCCACTGTGCGAAAGAAATCAGCACAATGAGTAAAAAAAAAATAACCGTACGCTCTATTTAAAAAAAAATGTGAACACGTAAACAACAACAACAACTATTAAGCGCCGCGATCGACTCCTGTCTGCGTTGTTGGTACAAAAAAAGTAAACGTGTCGATTCGACTCCGGTAGAATTAAACAAATTCGAATTACAAAAAAAAAATTAAAGCAACAAAAAAACTAGAGTCCGCAACTGGACAAACACAACAAAATTTTAAAATAAGTAATGCCGTCGGCAAAACAAACAAATTTTTCTTTTTTCAAGCACCACGTTGGGCGCCAGTTTATCACGTAATAATTTAGGCCGCGAACAATTATTATCACCGGTGATAAAGTAATTTCCTACCTAGCTTAGTCGGGGTAGGGGGGGGTTTAATAAAAAGAAAAAAAAACTATCTTTATGTTGTGCACTCTAGTTGCTGATTCGGCAATAGAGAACCGAATCCTAACACGAATCTTAACGACTAGATTCTTTATTTCACCGTGTTCACGTCTGAACTTGGCTCGAGTGCGGGACGGACAAAACAAACTTATGGCACTTTAACACCAAATAGATATATTCAAATTGGTTCCAAATGAACCAAAACAACTAATACTACGGCTCCACAGCCGCGCAAAATATAACTTAACAAAACACTAAACAATAATACTCCAGTGGGATTCCTCCTGAATCTCCTCGCTTTATTCCAATATACAGGAATTCTCTGCTCTTCTAGCACCAGTTTAACCTCGGAAATCACTTTTAAAAGAAATCGCGTAGAGAGATCAGAGCTGACGAATCGTGAGGCTGAGCATTTAGATATTTTGATAGTTGAAGCTTTTCTTGCCATGTCGGATGGGCTGGGGTGTACACATTTGGTCGAACATCGCATTAGAACCAAGCCAAATGTAGAACCCGTTAAACAGCGTTATTATCCAGTATCGCCAGCGATTCAGAAAAGAATCGACGAAGAAATCGAGAAGATGTTAGCTAAGATGTGATAGAAGGGTCCCATAGTCCTTGGGCATCACCAGTAGTTATGATTATGAAAAAAGATGATTCGTATAGGTTTTGTGTCGATTATAGGACTTTGAATAAAAATACGGATAAAGATAGTTATCCTCTTCCGTATATATCGGCAACGTTGGATAAACTTAAAGATGCAAAATATCTTTCAAGTTTAGATATTAAATCTGCATATTGGCAGATTCCTGTAGAAGAAAGTTCTAGGGCGTTTACAGCTTTTACTGTTCCAGGTAGGGGATTGTATCAATTCAAGCGAATGCCTTATGGCCTTCATAACGCGCCTGCCACTTGGCAAAAATTTATTGATAAGTCTAAGGAGCCGATTTAGAACCCAATGTTTTTGTTTATCTGGATGACATAATTATTGTCACAAATAGCTTTGAAAAACACATATAAGTGTTAAAAGAGGTTTTGAATAGAGTTTGCTTAGCAGGATTAAGATTAAATAGAGAAAAATGTAATTTTTGCCTTTCTTCTCTTAAATATTTGGGTTATGTTGTTGACCGAATGGGGTTACACGTAGACCCTGAAAAAGTGGAGGCGATGTTGAAAATCCCTGCACCTAGGAGTGTTAAAGAAGTTAGGTCTTTTGTCGGAACTATTTCTTGGTATCGTAGATTTGTTCCTAATTTCGCGGATCTGGTCAAACCGTTGACGGATCTGTTGAAAAAGAACAAAAGGTTTTTATGGTCAGATGAGTGCGAAGCTAGTTTTCAAATGGCAAAAGAGCGTCTCGTGAATGCTCCGGTTTTGACTTGCCCAGATTTTGATCGTAAGTTTTCAGTTCAAACCGATGCATCTGATTTCGGAATCGGTGCAGTGTTGACCCAAGAATTTGAGGAAGGAGAGAAAGTTATCTCCTATTTGAGTAGGTCTTTAAGTAAGTGCGAGAGAAATTACTCTACCACTGAAAAGGAGTGTTTAGCCGTTTTATGGGCTGTTGAGAAGCTGAGGCCATATTTAGAAGGCGCTCCTTTTACAGTGGTAACAGACCACCATTCATTAGTGTGGTTGAATAATTTAAAAGATCCCTGCGGTAGGTTGGCCCGATAGCCCTAAAACTTCAACAATATGATTTCGAAATTATTCACCGCAAAGGCAGAGACCATGTTGTACCAGACATGTTGTCTAGGACCGTTCCAGTCTTAGGAGAATTGCAAGCGCGTGCATCAGATCCGTGGTTGGACAGTATGCTTAAACGCGTTGAGGAAAATCCCCTCGAATTCGCAGCGTGGCGAATCGAAAACGGTATTCTTTATAAACATGTCCAAGTCAGGACAGTCCAAGTCGGGACACAATTTTTGAGTAGTGAGGATGGCTGAAAACGAGTTTTAGGCAGGAGTGAGCGACGCCAGGCGTTGCATGAGTGCCATGATGACCCTTTAGCTGGTCACATGGGAGTTAGGAAAACATTTGGCAGGATTTCAGATAAATATTATTGGCCAAAAATGAAGGCAGACGTAACTAGATACGTCAAAGGATGTCAGGTTTGTCAAAGTGTGAAACCAGACCATAGTAAACCAGCTGGTTGGATGATAGCTAGGTCCAAGGAATTAGATCCCTGGGAGATGATCTGTATAGATCTAGTAGGTCCGCTGGTGAGATCGACACATGGGTATTGTTATATACTCACCGTAGTCGACTACCTCACCAAATGTCCGCTTTTGTTTCCGTTGCGGTCGGCCACCGCCAAATTAATTAATAAGGAGTTAGAAGATAACGTCTTCTTACTCTTTGGAGTGCCGAGGTCTATTGTATGCGACAATGGACCACAATTTCGCAGCAAAGAGCTGCAGCGGCTATGTTCGGCATATGGAGTGGCGTTGAGGTTTACGGCGAACTATCACCCACAAGCTAATGCTGCCGAACGAATCAATCATATCAACTGGGTTTAGCCGAGCCTTAATCCTTCGTAAAGTTAGTTGCACTAGGGCGCAAGTTGGAGGCTGTGCGTACAAACGTGAATACCTTTGTACCGCCGCCAACAAGTCGCTCCAAAAATTGTATGGAGCCGGATTTGGCGTATGTCTCGGCAGATTTAGAGGTAGCAGCCGTTAATGCTCCTCTACGAGATAAGGAGTTTACTAGGAGATTTGTGCCCGCTTATAAGAGAAATAGGGATGTTAAGTGCTTTAATTGTAAGCGTTATGGGCATGTCGCAGCAGACTGCCAAAGTGTTATCAGGTGCTCTAGATGCGGTAGACCTGGTACTATGAAACGAAATTGTCCAAAGTGCTCATCGAAAGTGGAACAATTTGGTCAGGCGACATCAAGTTGTGAGGAAAGTCGTCCTCAGGAATATTTTGCGAATAGCGTTATGACCTCCTGGCGAAATAGAGCAGGAGGCGGGAAGAGTTATGTGATTGCTTAAAAGCAATCTAAGTAAAGTCCGTCTGTGTTACCAGATATATACCCTGGTTAAGAGCAAGTTTTAACCACCAAGCAACTTTCGTGGTTGAGTTGTCGCGGTATAAAACAGCTCTTAGATTTTAAATAAGTTAATGGGATTAGAACACTAAAATAGTGTATTAGTAAATAAAAGTTACCAGAATAATATTCCTAATATGGTTGCTAAATTGTAACATATTCAATTTGTTGGCCTCTGGTGGGATTTCTCCTTTTTCTAAAGCGCATATTTTAATATCCAGCGATTTACGAACGATACAGACATTCGTGACTAAATACGAACGGGACAAGGACAAGTTTTGTCAAATTATACTTTTAAAAGTTTTGTTTGTTCCCTCGTTTTTATGACGCCAACCATGCACAGATGCCTCCAAAGTTCATTTTTGATTTGGTGGGAGCGAGGTCTGTACTTTGCCAGAAATTCATAGAAATCCCCATTTTGGGAATTTTCGTACATGGTTCTTGGCAGGTCACCTCATACTGACTCTGGTTTGCTGTAAACCGTACTCTCTGCATTTAAATGGCTGATAGCCCATTTCTCACTTTTTTTGGGGAAATGGAACAAAATCTGCGAGGATCGCAGTTTTGAACAGCGAGCTTGAGCTAAGCGATTTCTTTTAAAAGTGATTTTCGAGGTTAAACTGGTGCTAGAAGAGCAGAGAATTCCTGTATATTGGAATAGTGCGAGGAGATTCAGTAGGAATCCCACTGGAGTATTATTGTTTAGTGTTTTGTTAAGTTATATTTTGCGCGGCTGTGGAGCCGTAGTATTAGTTGTTTTGGTTCATTTGGAACCAATTTGAATATATCTATTTGGTGTTATAGTGCCATTAGTTTGTTTTGTCCGTCCCGCACTCGAGCCAAGTTCAGACGTGAACACGGTGAAATAAAGAATCTAGTCGTTAAGATTCGTGTGAGGATTCGGTTCTCTATTGCCGAATCAGCAACTAGAGTGCACAACATAAAGATAGTGTTATTTCTTCTTTTTATTAAACCCCTCCCCCCCCTATCCCGACTAAGCTAAGTAGGAAATTACGTTATCACCGGTGATAATAATTGTTTGCGGCCTAAATTATTACGTGACAGCTTTTAGGTACTCGGAAGATTTAGAGTCCGTAGGCGGCGTCGCAACTAATTGCCCTACCTCATCTAACTTATCTTCGAATTCCTGCTTATCCTCCGCGAACTCGAACGGATAAGCAGTGAAAACATCCACGGACCCGCGCGCCATACTATGTCTGGCAGCACGTAATGCTTTCCGCATGGCATCTACCGTACCTCAAGGTAAAAAACTTCATACGTCAGATCATCGGAGTTAAGACGTTGAATATCCATAATTAAAATATTTAAAAAAATCGGACGGAAAAAGATAAAAGTAAAAAAAACTCAATAAAATCTGAAAACAAAACTGATTAAAAAAAAATTAAAAAAAGTGGGTTATATAAAGAAAAACGAAACGCAAAATAAAATTTTAAATGTATTTTAAAAAAAATTGAAATAAAATAAAAAAAGACGCAAGTTTTTTTCTAACAAAAAAAGACTAAAAAAATAAAATATTAAATAATTTTATATAAAAAAACAGTAATAATAAAAAAAAATAAATAAAATAATATAATATAATAATTTAAAAAAAAACCAATAAAATCAAAAAAAAGTTTTAATTAAAAAAAATTAAAAAAAAGTTTGAAGTTAAAGTAGGACTTAGGCCCACTGTGCAAGTTTTTGGCTTATATACACGCGCTGTATATAAGCAACAAACAAAAAAAAGCAAAAAAAATTTTATTAACAAAAAAAATTTACAAAACTAATGTGAAGAATTTATCAAAATAATTGTATTTTAATTAATAAAAGAATTTTAAAAAATATTTAAAAAAAATTAGTTATAAAAAAAACGAATTTAATAAAAAATTGTACGCCTTACACTACTGTGCAGCTTATGTACATACGCGAAGAAGAAGTAGAATTTAATGTGCGCGTGGACGGACTCGCCGCTACTCACAACAACAACACTTCGAAATGGCCAACCACTACTGTTGGACACTTCGGCGACTACTGTCGCGTTGCTGGGAACCAAAATGTTCTAAATAAAAAAAACGCACACACAAAAAAAAACTAACAAACAAAAGTAACCAAAAAAAAAATACACACGCACGCACAACAATAACAAAGTGCAGCACGAAATTTACACCAAATTTAAACACTAACAAGTTTTATAATTTTGGCCCCACGTTGGGCGCCAATTTGTCACACCGGTTTTTACGCGTCGCGATTTAATTTAAATTTAAGTTTTAGTTTAGTTTAAAACGATTAAACTATTTCTAAAACAAAACAAAATTAAAACGAATTAAATTTTCGCGACGGACGGATCAAAACAAAACAGGTGATGACAACAACAATGTTGCCAACCACTCAGTCGAAGATGGGGTGTGTTATTTTTGTTGGGATTAATTAAAGGACTTTTAATTAATCCCAATCAAACTAAACGTGTGTGATAAGACTTTAATTAAAGTTTTATCACACAGTGGGACAAAATTATAAAGTAACGAAAGAAAAATTTAATTAAAATCGAATAACGAACTCGGCCGACTGCCGAAGTTCTCACACAAATATTGCCTTCTGGATTCCACCCGAATCCGATGCCAAAACAAAAAAAAGCGGTAGTGCCATTTGTTTTGTTGTTGTTACCCGGCAGTCGCGACACCTCGAGCATCACCCCAGCCAAAGGTTCGATACAGTATATAGATAGAAGAAAAATATAAGAAATATATATATATATATATATATATATATATATATATATATATATATATATATATATATATATATATATATATATATATATATATATATATATATATATATATATATATATATATATATATATATATATATATATATATATATATATATATATACGCGCTAAATCTAATATTTACAAGCAAAAGCAGATTTACAAAAAGAACAAGAGGAAATTGTGAGATTTGTTGACAAGTTGTGGTCACTTATCAGACATTTTAGTGAGTCTGAACAGATCATTTTACATTTAAAGGAAAAATTGACCGTAAGAAAATTAACAAAATTAGAAGAGGCGGATTTGGCTTTAACTGAATTATTTGAAATTTTGGATAATAAAAATTGTGTACTACACCAAGAGAGAGGGGTATTATTGAAAGAGTTATAAAGAGTATAAAAGAGTTTATAAATTATCTCAAAATTATACTCTGACAGTTTATGTCTAAATCGTTCTAATCTGGACGTTTGGTCCTTTGAATTTGCTATTCCTCTTAAAGATTGATGATCGGTATATACCTCAAAATGTCGTCCCAATAGATATAGTCTAAAATTTTTTGTAGCCCATACTATTGCCAAAAATTCGTTTTCAATAGTAGAATATCTCTTTTCAGCATCATTCAAAGCTCTACTTGCGAATGCAATTGGTCTATCTTCTCCCACGACTCCCTGGGACAAAACCGCCCCTAACGCTTCGTTACTTGCGTCTGTCGTTAATAAAAATTTTTCATTAAAATCAGGATATATTAATATAGGCGGTGAAATTATCGCCTTTTATAATTCTTCGAACGAATTTTGACAGTCTTCTGTCCATTTAAACGGTACGTCTTTTCTCAACATTTTATTAATTGGTAAGGCCATCTTTGCTAATACGGGCACAAATTTACGGTAGTAATTAACCAGTCCCAAAAAAGCTTGTACTTGTTAACGAGACCTTGGTGGTGGAATATTTTTCACACTTTCCACCTTGGCAGGATCAGGAAGCGCTCCTTCTGCCGAACATTTATGTCCTAAATATACTACTCGTACTCGTCACGATGTCACCTTCGAAATGAAAGACATCATTATACGCCATACAAATATTTTCCATCGCATTTTTTTCTTCAACATTTAGGCTTGAATCCAAATTTAATTTACTTAACAATTCAGTTATCCGATCACTTGTTTTAAGTTCATGCATGCTCATGATATTGTTATCTTCCGCTTCTTTGTACTTATTGAAATCGGTACATACTGGCTAAAAATCATTACACCATTCAACGTCGTTCTCTGATGCATTTAGCACTGGAGCGTAAACTACACCTTTTTTTATTGTTAACTAAAGTTTCGGCTAAATAAACTCTTGGTGATATTTCTTGTTTATGGATCACCAAAGTTGAAATTTTCGTTCTTACTTTCATCGGTACTATCGTTACCGTACGCGATTTTATTTTCATCGGTACTACCGTTACCGTATGCGATTTTAAATTTACTTCATTATTACAATATGATATTTTCATTGACTTCCATCTCTTCAATGAGAACTTTTTCATTTCACTCCCTGATTTATTAAAGAATATTAATTCTTTTGTTATCATATTTATAACCGAATTATTCCATAAGTTATCCCTACCCAGTATACCATCTGCCGGTATGCCTTGCCGTAAGTTTACTACATGGAAATCAAAAATCAAATCAGAATAATCTGATTGAAAAATCTGAATGGAGCCGGATGTGTGGTAACCTGTCCTCCAAAAGCTCCGCTCAAATCTTTTATATCATCTTCATCCTTGTCAATAAAATCATTTATAGCATTTGCTTTCACTAAACTAGTGTCAGCGCCAGAATCAACGAGTAATGTGAGTTTTCCCTTTTTCGCTTCTTTGCAAAGTAACTCTACATAAACGTCTTTTGTTGACGAATGAAAACTTTCACTTGCATTACTATACAATTTTTGTTTCACAGCTGGCGTTAACCTGGCAGTCAAAAATTTTAAAAATGTATTGAAATTATTATTCAAACAATTATTATAATTTTTGATAAATTCATACAACGGAGGATTTATCAACAACTTTTCCCATTTATTTAAGATTATATCTGAACAAAAATAAATGATCCGAACATCATTACAAAAATATTTAACAAAGTTTTACATGACCACTGTACGAAATAACCTACAGCTGGTCTAATATACTCAATAAGGTTTACTTTCTCCTTTTTCTCAGATTTAATTTTTCTTTGCTCGATTCTGCAAGAATTTAATTTTTGTTTCTCGTACTTTATTTTTCGACTTTTGCCATTACCGGCATTTATTTCAAATGAAACTTTCTTCAATTGAACCCGAGTCCTGGGCTCCAAATTATTATTTTTAACCAGATTTACTTCGTCTTTCGTCTGTTTATTAACCTCCGTACTCTGATCATTTTGTAACAAATTTACTCCATTTTTCATCTGTTCATATACCTCTGTACCTGGGTTATTCCGAGCCAGATTTACTTCATCTTTTCTCTGCTCTTTAACCTCTATACTCTGATACTTTTGAACCAGATTTACTTCATCTTTCATTTGTCTACTTATCTCTGTACCCTGGTTCTCCTGAGACAGATTTAATTCATCTTTCGTCTGCTCAATTAATTTTTTACTTTTCAGTTTTCAAAGTTGCTTCGACCGGACTTTGCTCGTTTTTATATTTATTCTCTCGTTTGTCATTTTCTAAAGTATTTTGGGGATCCCGGTCGTGTGATAACGTCCGGACCCCATGTAGTTTCCTTGTTTCCCTGTTTCCCTAAGAAGGCTTTTCTGGCTGCGCATTCGCTTTTTATATGTCCTTCTTTATCACAGAAGAAACAAAATTTCGGACCGTTATTGTTATAATTGAATCTATTTTGGTTTCGAGTATTATTATAACCATTATTCTTATTTTCATTATTATCATATTTCTTATTTTGTTGATAATTTTGATTTTTTCTATAGTTATCGTATCCTCGAGCATCACCCCAGCCAAAGGTTCGATACAGTATATAGATAGAAGAAAAATATAAGAAATATATATATATATATATATATATATATATATATATATATATATATATATATATATATATATATATATATATATATATATATATATATATATATATATATATATATATATTCATGCATGCTCATGATATTGTTATCTTCCGCTTCTTTGTACTTATTGAAATCGGTACATACTGGCTAAAAATCATTACACCATTCAACGTCGTTCTCTGATGCATTTAGCACTGGAGCGTAAACTACACCTTTTTTTATTGTTAACTAAAGTTTCGGCTAAATAAACTCTTGGTGATATTTCTTGTTTATGGATCACCAAAGTTGAAATTTTCGTTCTTACTTTCATCGGTACTATCGTTACCGTACGCGATTTTATTTTCATCGGTACTACCGTTACCGTATGCGATTTTAAATTTACTTCATTATTACAATATGATATTTTCATTGACTTCCATCTCTTCAATGAGAACTTTTTCATTTCACTCCCTGATTTATTAAAGAATATTAATTCTTTTGTTATCATATTTATAACCGAATTATTCCATAAGTTATCCCTACCCAGTATACCATCTGCCGGTATGCCTTGCCGTAAGTTTACTACATGGAAATCAAAAATCAAATCAGAATAATCTGATTGAAAAATCTGAATGGAGCCGGATGTGTGGTAACCTGTCCTCCAAAAGCTCCGCTCAAATCTTTTATATCATCTTCATCCTTGTCAATAAAATCATTTATAGCATTTGCTTTCACTAAACTAGTGTCAGCGCCAGAATCAACGAGTAATGTGAGTTTTCCCTTTTTCGCTTCTTTGCAAAGTAACTCTACATAAACGTCTTTTGTTGACGAATGAAAACTTTCACTTGCATTACTATACAATTTTTGTTTCACAGCTGGCGTTAACCTGGCAGTCAAAAATTTTAAAAATGTATTGAAATTATTATTCAAACAATTATTATAATTTTTGATAAATTCATACAACGGAGGATTTATCAACAACTTTTCCCATTTATTTAAGATTATATCTGAACAAAAATAAATGATCCGAACATCATTACAAAAATATTTAACAAAGTTTTACATGACCACTGTACGAAATAACCTACAGCTGGTCTAATATACTCAATAAGGTTTACTTTCTCCTTTTTCTCAGATTTAATTTTTCTTTGCTCGATTCTGCAAGAATTTAATTTTTGTTTCTCGTACTTTATTTTTCGACTTTTGCCATTACCGGCATTTATTTCAAATGAAACTTTCTTCAATTGAACCCGAGTCCTGGGCTCCAAATTATTATTTTTAACCAGATTTACTTCGTCTTTCGTCTGTTTATTAACCTCCGTACTCTGATCATTTTGTAACAAATTTACTCCATTTTTCATCTGTTCATATACCTCTGTACCTGGGTTATTCCGAGCCAGATTTACTTCATCTTTTCTCTGCTCTTTAACCTCTATACTCTGATACTTTTGAACCAGATTTACTTCATCTTTCATTTGTCTACTTATCTCTGTACCCTGGTTCTCCTGAGACAGATTTAATTCATCTCAATTAATTTTTTACTTTTCAGTTTTCAAAGTTGCTTCGACCGGACTTTGCTCGTTTTTATATTTATTCTCTCGTTTGTCATTTTCTAAAGTATTTTGGGGATCCCGGTCGTGTGATAACGTCCGGACCCCATGTAGTTTCCTTGTTTCCCTGTTTCCCTAAGAAGGCTTTTCTGGCTGCGCATTCGCTTTTTATATGTCCTTCTTTATCACAGAAGAAACAAAATTTCGGACCGTTATTGTTATAATTGAATCTATTTTGGTTTCGAGTATTATTATAACCATTATTCTTATTTTCATTATTATCATATTTCTTATTTTGTTGATAATTTTGATTTTTTCTATAGTTATCGTATCCTGAATGCTGTACGTTCTGTGCAATGCCTGCGCCATGCGAATTTTCCTGATGTCTACTCTTTTGACTACAATTCGGACCTGGGTCGTGTCCATATTCTCCACATTCTCTACAATAAGGAGTATTTTCTCGACTAAAACCCTTAGCTCGTGTATGACCTGCCTTATTGCAAAATGAACAAATTGGAACTGATTGATGGGGTTCCGAAAGATTAGTTTTTGTTGCTGGTCTCGTTTCTTCATTATCCCGCTGCAACTGAGATCCTTCGTTTCCCCTAAAGATGGTTGCATATTTATTTGCACTTTCACTCGGTCGGTTTTGTGACGTCATCGTATACAACTGCTGTGTTATTTCTTGCTGTTGTTGTGCCAACTGTGTAAAAGCTTTTATACATAGTTGGCGACATCTCTTGAGAGTTTATATGATTAATAACCGATTTTTCACTATTGAAAGACGTACTGAAATGACATCTTTTCCACTCTACTTGTGCACAGTTGGCTTCAATTTCTAGTTCTCCTAAAATTTTTGCACTTGACCTCATTATATGAAGTCGAAGTGTGGGGTCTCTAAGCCCTAACCTGAATGATGATTTTACTGAAGTATTTATTTCTTCTAATAAAATATCACAATCTCTACCTGGATATCGATCCTCTATAATTGTTTTTGCAGAAGTAAACAAACAACGTAGTCTTCTCGCAAACCTAGAAATAACCTCTCCTTCCAATTGTACTGCCTGTCGTATCTCCTGTTGAACATCTTCCAATATGGTTATTTTTGAATACGCTCCACTAAGCAAACTTATTAATTCATCTAAAGATTTTATCTCTAATGACCTCACAAGATTATATGCCTCACCAAACAATCTGAGTTTTATACAATCTATCATTACTGGGTGATCTTCTGGTTTTAGATCTTTTTCTATACGACAACTTATA